>BSBK01003785.1:0-397500 GCA_027943335.1 Chamaecyparis obtusa
TTCTAAAATATTTAAGTGATAATACCTAAAAGTACACACATAAATATATATATATATATATAGAAGAATTACATTAATTTGTTTAAAGAAAAACAATATCTAAACTAAGAAAAATCAATCTTAAGTGTATAGTAAACTAATATGCTCATATGGTAATGTAGGATTAACGCATTTCAGAACATCCCCTACTTTACTCTTTTAACACTGCTTTAATCTCAATTCTATTAGCAAGAGAACATCGCTAAGTTTTGTTGTCTATTAGTGTCTTACACTTAGTCATTTTCTAGGAAATGTTGGTTGGTCATCACTATGACCGAGTCATCATGTATAGGCCGAGTTATGTCTAGACTTGTATATTATACATTTATGGAGCAGTAGTTATTGTTGAGCAAGTCAGAGGTCACCGAGTACTTCAGTAATAGCCAAGCAAGTTTATGCCAAGTTATGTAGATATATCAATGTCGAGCACCAGTATATGAAGAATAGTTAATGCTGAGTGCCAAAGAATTCAAATGCTGAGTAAGCGAGATGCGATATATATGTTTGTAATGGAACAAACACTTAGGCAAACCATTTTGGCCGACATCTACACTATATCTATTATTTGTTGAGGAAATCATGGAGGTGATTATGCTTTAAATTTGTAATCATTGATCCCTATGTAATCTATATAACCAATCAGAATTAGGGAATGCTTAAGTGACATAAGTAGATAATCTAGATCATTGATCTTGATTCATGGAGTTGATTTATTTTCTATATAAGATGAGATCTGAACCCTAAAATGTAGTATGGAGAGTATGAGTATGAAGGGGATCTCATACATGTAGAGTAGAGAAGTGTTTTAATTATCAGAGGCAAAGATCAGTGCCAAGCTAAGAAGTGAAGGACATAATAGAGATATATTTGATATAGGAGATCAAATATATGTTAGAAGAAGATCTATTATCAGCATCACAGTGAAAATTGAAAGATCAAATACTGAGACATTCTAATAGGTGAATCAGGGTAAATCTCTTAACAAAGTGGTCCTAACTGTTAGGAATGGGAACATTGAGAGGGGGGGGGTGAATCAGTGTTCACTATACTTTATTCTTTTTCTTTACTCTTGAAACTTAACTTGATTGCTTAAGTACTGATATGAACATCAATGTAAACAAGATAAAAAATCACAACACATAACACCACTATGGTTATGGGGAAACCCAAATAGGTAAAAACCCCGGTGGGAATTGACACCCACTAAGAACTGCACTAGTATTTTATGATCCTTGTTAGAAGATCTGCAATCCTATTAGTTGTTATTTACAATGCTTTTAGTATAGTGACCTGGTCAAGGGTCAAACCCTGTTAGGATTCTTTTACAATAACCCTATTAGGGGTGGAGACACACTATCCTAGAGCTCACTACTCAAGTGGTGAAGGCTACAACCTTCTGATCTTAGATACACACTATATCTATTGGATGAACTAGTGTTGTGACCTTGCTTGTCTGATCAGTTCCTTTGGTGCGTTGATGCTTTATCCTCTTGTAATCTATAATACATTATGTCTATTCTTTGCATACTTCTTCTTTTCTTGTACGAACTCTATATCTCATACCATGTGCAATTACAAGGGTACATCTCATATTTATATGTGCTAACAAAACATTCAACTAGGTCGGCCTATAATCGATTGCATACAACACTTCCAAGTGAATTGGCTCAAGCGTGTTTACAAAAAAAGATGTTTACACATCTATAATCTAATTACAATAGGTACATGGCCTTTACAAAACTATATTATAGCTGCTAATTAAATTACTAACAGTCGGTTGCATACTCTATTCTGTTCTGACATTCACTGTCTGTAATACTTCAACTGACTGTATCTACATCATATTGTCTCATTGCTCATGCACTCTTAGACTTAGCATGAATACACACTTACCAGCTTAACTTTAAGGGCACATGCCATAACTTAGTCATACGCACGTGCATTGATTCTTTGATCTTCCGGTGCTCTGCTAACTGTCCAGTCTTCTATACTTAGCCATATTCTAACCTTATGATAATGTGCGCTAACTCCAAAATCTATATGACTTTGTTGCCATAATGAAAACACTAGATCTAGTCATATACAATAGTATAGTCAACTTTCCAACAATCTCCCCCTTTGTCATTGATGGAAACAAAGGAATATGGTGAAGTTACTAACTATACCCTTATACAAAAATTCTTGATATATACTCTAACTTATATCTCCCTTATACTCTATGTTAGAGTAATATTTAGTTTGCTTACTAATTAAATCATATTGATTTAATCAGTTAAGTTATTAATCTTTAGTGCTTAAGCTTTCTGTTAGGTGCATTAATAATTAATTCTTTTAATAATTATTAATGTGTAACCTAGCTTTTTTAGGCTTTAGGGTTTTGTTCACCTTTATAGGTTGAACCTTGTAATTCTTTTTTCATTAACTTGGATCATAATTTTTCTCACATTTTGAGTAACTTCTAGTTTTGCCTTTTTCTTCTTTCTGCTTCTCTCCGTAACAGGTTATTTTCATGTAGGTATTCTTGGAATTCTATGGATTTGTATCTCTCAAATCCTACATGGTATCAGAGCTCCCTTGCTGTTGCCTGTTCTGGTGTTTTTGAAGCAGGTTTTGAGGTTAAGGGTTTCAAGTTTTTGAAAAGTTTTTTATTGGAGGCATTTTGGGCTCCAACTGACCTCACCAATGGATTCAGAGGATCATTCAGACAAATTTTGATATAAAATTTGACCACCTTTGGGCACCGAAGCAATCTGTGATAATTTTTTTTGGAAAGAAGGCTGTATGAATCTGGCATGATTATCAAGGCACGAGACGCTGAGATTTGAGCGCAAAAGGTATGAAGACAATTTTTTTCATATGTAGGCGGTTTTGACTGTGTAGTGGGTGGTTTTTTTGAGAAATTTTTGCAAACGGTATTGAAAATCGAAGTGTGATATATCATTGAAAAGCTCTTTCGGAGCCTAATCCAACCATGCTGGTTTTATTTTCAAATTTTTCCGTTTGATTAGCTATTTTTGGCGTCAAAGTGGAGGCATCTGAAAATCAAGTTTTTTTTCTTGTTTTTTTTGTGTGCTTACATACTTATTTGAAGTGTATAGGAGATAGTATAATACTTTGTTGGGGGTGCAAATTCTATTTCTGTCATTTATTTCAAAGAGACCCTTCTACTTATGTCTACTTTCTCTCAATGGCAGAATCTTCTGTCACCCGTCTTACACCTCACAACTACCACACTTGGAAAGGATAGATGAACAGATTGCTTATGGAAAAAGGGTTATGGTCATGCCTCGATGATGCTCAACCAGTTCTACAGAGGCCTTATGAGGCTCTTATGCAGAGAAATAGGATGGATGAGGCAATGGGCCTCATTGCACTGAATATTTCAGATGGGTTGTTGTTCCACTTGGATGGTTTGACCACACCTAGGGCTATGTGGAAAAAGTTTTCCACCTTGTTTGGCACAATGAATTAGTTCAAGGTTCTCCAGATAGATGCAGAGTTCACCTCCTTGGTACCTGAATCATTCACCAGCATTGAGGACTTCTTGATGAAGTTCAAGTCCCTTCGATCTATTTTACAGTTTGCTGGAAAGATGAAGTCAGATGATGAGTGTATCTTTCTAATACTCTCAAAGCTTCACGACCCTTATCAGATTTTCACTTCTACCTTCTACTCCACTATAGATGCACTAGGTGCACGACATGTTATGCCCTCTTTTGAGACCTTCTGTGATAGGTTGACTTGTGAGCAGTCCAAGCTCAATTAGATGGATTCACTTACAGATTCACAGTCACAAGCATTGCTTGCCAAGACACCTCAGGACACACAGAAGCAAATATCTGATTCCTCTTCTCAGCACTCAATTGGCCCACCATCTTCTTCTAAGAAGGAGAAATAGAAGACTAAGAGCCCTACATGTTCCTATTGTCAGAAGGGGCCTCATGATGAGTCACATTGTTTTCAGAAGATATTTGATGGCTATGAGAAATAGATTGTAGATTTGCAAACTCTTCTTCAGAAGAGCACTATTTCCTCTCATCCTCTTCTACCTCACAGGGGTTTGCTTTTTAGTCTTCTACCTCATCTTCGACCTCTGGACAAGATTTTGGATAGGGTCATACATTATGGGCTTCTGTTATATCCCCTTCATAGGTCCCTTGGATACTGGATTTTGGTGCTTCTCACCATATGGCAGCTTCTCCGGAGATCTTCTCTTCTTTTGAGGCTTCTCTAATTCCTCACATTCTCATGGGAATAACACTGTTATGCCAATCTACGGGAAAGGTTCTATAGGTATTCAAGATGGTACATTCAATGATGTGTTGTATGTTCCATCTCTATCTACAAACCTTCTCTTGATTTATCAGATTACACTCAGTGGGTCAGAGAAGATAGTTGAGTTCATGGTAGATTTAGTCTTCATCTGAGATAGTGCAATAGGAGGCATTGTTGCTAGAGGGATAGTTGATCATTCCACTCATCTCTACACCTTTTCACACTTTGGTCCACCATCTCCATTATCAAAAAAAAACTCTCCTCTTTTGCGAGCGCATCATGTGGGGCAGACAGGTCACTTGAACCTCTGTGTTGTTCCTGAGACCACTTTTGTGACTGCCTCACCAAATTTTGTTGAGGTCTTTTCTCTTTAGTAGGATTCTTCTTCAGCACTACTTGACCCTCCAGCTCCATTCATCAAGCCACCAGGTACACTTGTTGAGGATTCTATAGAGGGCATTCATCTCCTCTTTCATGACAGTGTCAACACACCTGTCACACCACCTACATTGGGATTCCCTTTCAAGATCCTCATGTTTTCTCCTTTGAGCGTCAGTTAGGCCTTCTAGTTTCACCTCTCATTCAAGGGTTTCCTTGTTTTGTGCCTTTGTTTCTTCCACATTGGAGTTCCATTGGTTCGATCATTTCCACAGGGGTTCCATCATTCTGGGGGGCTTTGGTGTCTTTTCCCTCTCTCATGGGGGGGTTGGTTGTACTTATGGTTTTGAGAGAGTCTCTTGAGCCATTTCTTTTTCTGCATTTTTTTAATATATCTCTTTTTGGAGGGGGGTTTTTCCCACTGGGTTTTCTCCTTTATGTCTAGTTTACAAAGATTTCCTTGTATCGGGTACCTGATCAGGCCTTGTTGCTGGGACCCCATTTCCTGCTTTCATAGCTATGCTAGGTTAGCTTCCCCCCGCGCTTAGCTTAAGGGGGGGTGTTAGAGTAATATTTAGTTTTCTTACTAATTAAATCATATTGATTTAATCAGCTAAGTTATTACTCTTTAGTGCTTAAGCTTTCTCTTAGGTGCATTAATAATTAATTCTTTTAATAATTATTAATGTGCAACCTAGCTTTTTTAGGCTTTAGGGTTTTGTTCACCTTTAAAGGTTGAACCTTGTAATTCTTTTTTCATTAACTTGGATCATAATTTTGCTCACATTTTGAGTAACTTCTGAGTTTTTCCTTTTTCTTCTTTCTCGCTTCTCTCTTGTAACAGGTTATTTGCATGCAGGTATTCTTGGCATTCTGTGGATTTGTATCTCTCAAATCGTACACTCTATACTATACTTCTTCTTTATATGATACTCCATATTCTACATACAATACTCCCCCTTTGACATTAATGACAAAGGTGCTCAAAAAGTGTATTTACAAGTACTTACAAAGAAAGTACATTCGGATAAGCAATCTGCAAGTTTTGGATCTCTTGTTTCCAAAATGTTATTAGTGCATTGACAGTCTATAGATGAGCGCATAAGGCATATGTCAGCTTCAACATCTTTTCCAAGTCTGTACTCGGATCTTGATCATATGTCACCATAGTGGGTGGCATCGATCTCCTTGATGTTATGATTAAGTACATCTAGAGAGGGTGCAAGAGCATTCTTGAGCTGTGTTTGCCTTGCCCTTTTCTTGGATATTTCCTTCTCAGCCTTTTCTATTTTGTCTATCTACCCTTGGTACACATTGTTACACATTTTCAAATCGGTGGAGGGATCTTCCACTAATTTCCTTATTTTGTCTATCATTGCTTCTGCTTCTTGAATTTTCTTGTAGTGATCAACAGTCAAGTTATCCTGGTTCATATAGTCTGTAATGATCTTCCTTCCCTTAGCTGTGAACTCTTTCAAGGATGCTTGACCACCTTCAATGAACTAAGGTCAAGTGCAAAGTTTCCAACTAGTTCACTCAATCTCTTCTTCATGTATTTCTCTTCTGCAACTTGGGATGTTGATTCTTCCAAGATAGAATTGTTTGCTTTGAAATTTGTCAATATGGTATTGACATCATCAACTGAATGAACCTCAGACACTTTCTTGTCTGAGGGTAGCAAGTTGTTCAGAATGTTGATTGATTCAACAAACAGAGGTTTCCTCATTGCTTGCTTCTCTTTTTCTTTTTCCATAGCAAGGACACTGATCTTAATCAGGTCTTCTTCTCCCCAAGAGTCCAAGCTAGTGGTGTCTGGTGTCAAACTTGACAAAAATGATACTGAGGGTATGGGAGTGATAGGAGTGTTTTCCATCACTTCTTGCTTTATATTTATAAACATTTCAATAGATGGCTCATATGTTGGTTCACTGTCTTTCCCTTTCTCCTCTTCTACCTTTTCTTTTTCTTTTTCTATCTCCTTTTCTTCTTCTTCACCTGTTAGATCATCTATCAATACTTCTTGTAGCTTAGGTGAGTTGTCACTGCATAGAGTTTCAACCTCTTGTGTGCTCACAAAGGCTTCCTCAAATTTATCCAAGTCTTTATCTAGGGTCACCATTGCTATCTCTACATTATCAATCAAGATAGTGTCATCTTTTTGTGTCTCAGTCATGGCACAAACTTTACTGCCTCTGTAGGTGTTTCCACTGTAGGCACTGAATCTTGAGGACCTGTTACTGGTACATCAGTGGTCTCTGACTCCTTGGATTCCTTGGAGGCCACTTGAGTTGTGGGTGCAGTAGGTGGGTACATGTGCCTATCCAAAAAAACATTCTCAAAAGCTTTCTCTGTCTCTTTAGCTATCAACTCATAGTTTTGTCCATTATGTGTAGTGTTCTCAACTTTGTTCTAAGTGCGACTTCACTAGATCTAACAATAATGTTTTCTCTTCTAAAGAACATGCAGGGAGGCTTTCATCTAGAATCTTTTCTCTTATTCTTAGATCCTCTTCAATAGCCTGTCTTTTCAAGAATTCCAAGATATTCCACACTTTGTTTGGAATTACTATCTTTTTGAACTTGAACATGTGTTTGATTATCATTCCATGAATTTCAGATTTATCAATCTCACTCTATTTCTCATAGAATTTCCCCATTTGATCTATTTGTAATACCCCAAAAATGGGCTATAAGTTCATTAACCTCCTACATCTACAAATCGAATGAAATCAACATCGAAGTCCTAATCTAAGGCACATCTAAACATCATTGAATCATAATTGATTATCTTAAATTTTGCATCAGGGAATATTCCTAGCAATATTCCTAATTATCTTAATTATCTTTAATTTAATAATTATTTGCAATAAATCACATTTATCCTAAGTTTGATTAATTGAATATTTTCATATTTAATTAATTAGATTTAATATCTTGCCACTTAATTGTGTAATTAAATTTAATTCTATCTATTATTAATTGTATTATTTAATTTTGACAATAAATCTAATATCTTATGAATAATTGATTAAATTCTTATTTAATTAATTAAAGCAAGTTGTCATTATTTAATAATATAGTTTTTAATAAAAGTTTGATTAAATAATTGGTTAACCCATAAATCAATTATTTATTTTCAAAAATCAGTTAAGTTGAGCATAAATCACTTTATTTATTTAATTAATTCATAAATAAAACATGCACACTCATAAAAGTAGACAACTATCAATTTTGAGTTAAAACTTAGCTTTTGCATGTTTTTGTGAATTAAATTATCTTTATTATCAGATAACTCAAAAATCAAGCTGAGTTAATCTGAGTGATTTATGGCTTTTATCCATGCACCTCCAAAGCCCTGGAAAGCTGTTTTGCATGCTTGTTTATCTATTTGGTTACTGAAAATGAACAAATCTGTTACAATCCTCAAATCTGGACATTGAAATTTGCAAGCAATCCGAATCTGCAAACTCAAAATTTTGCAAAAATTGACATAAAATCCTTTCTGGAGTCAAAAATCATTTCAGGAAGTCAAAAGTCATACGAGTTTTTCCAAGTGTCGTTTCATTACAACCCATTTGTCGTATGATTGAGTACCCAGTGTCGTACGAGTTTCCATGCCAGCAAATTCTCAAAGTCAAAATCTTGCAACTGTCGTATGAGATTTTCAATTGTCATTTCATTGCTACCCAACTGTCGTACGAGATTCCCAACTGTCGTTTCATTGATACCCAACTGTCATATGATAACCAACCCAGTGTCGTACGAGTTTTGATGCCAGAAAATTCTAAGAGTCAAAATCTTGCTTGTAATTACTGTGCAAGTTTTTCAACTGTCGTTTCATTGCCTACCCATTGTCGTACGAGTTTGTAGAGTGTTGTTTGGGAAATTTTTGAAAGTTGTCAAAAAATTGTCAGAATTGCCAGATACTTAGCTTTTTCAACCTATTTCCAGAATCTGTCGAACAAATCATTGTGTCAAGAATAGAGCAGTAGCCATTGAAAATCAATATACATGTCTCAAAGAATCAGTACACATGAGGAATAAATTTTAATCACCACTATGATGAAGCAGCTGGAAGCTATGCAAGTTGAACTTAACAATCTTAAGAAAGAAAAGGAACCTAAAGAGTTCTCCATGGAATCTCTATACTTTTTTCCATTTGATAAAGACTTGTACATGTCACCATGCCCCCGGACAGAATTTGAGCAACATGATAACTCTTATGATACCTCTTCCACGGAGAGTGACACATCCAGCTTTGGAGACTATGATGACTATGATGACAGACACTATAATGATACCTATGACACCTCTGTTCCTAAGAGTCCTCCTCATCGTGTGTTCCTGCTTACTGGAAATGGGATGTCACATTGGATAGATCATGATGGTGATCCATATGATTCTAATTTTGAAAGAGATTTTAATGGCTTTTGTGGACAATACCTTGATTATGATCCATCTACTACTACTAAGGACTATAAAATGCATCGTGCTAGCTTGAAGCATCAATATTATAAGAATCCTTCTCCTAAGGACTCTCCTGCTGAAAATAAAGATTATCTTCTCAAGCCGAAGGGGTATGTAATAAGGTCGAGTAATTTATTGGGGTCCTGTCTTCCTGCCTTCCTTCCCCAATATCCCAGCTAAACAATGCGCCTTCATGTTGTTATTCTGGATTGAAATGGTGTCCGATTGTAAGAGCCTCTATCTTGAATTGGATGGCCATGCGTACCTCAACCATTGATACTCAAAAAATTCAAAGAATTTTGATCTAACTATTGTCTTTTTGAGTGAGTTCTTTCTCCTACTGTGAAACATGATCTTACCTAAGGATGTGAATGATAAAGGGTCACTACGGGTAATTCACACTGGATTTAGAATGATCTCTTGACTTTTGCTGTGTTTGTCATGCAAGGCGTATTCAGGTCATCATGATGTTTATGTTTTGATGCTTATACAAATTGCTATATCAAAATGGACATGATATTCAAGTCATCCTGGTGTTTGTGCCTTGGTGCTTATATCTAATCTGACATTCTAAAAACAAAATCAATATTCATATGTCCATGGTTGCCTAGCTAGTGGGTGTTGTATTGATTCTTGCGCATACAAATCGATATTCATATGTCTATGGTTTCATAGCTAGTGGGCATTGTATTGATTTATCCGGTTACCTAAAAGTTCAATGATAACAAATCGACACATGATCAGTGACTAGGTCCTAGGTCTTAGGTTGTATTTTATTTTTCATGTCTCTTTGCATTTTGCATGTTGCATAATCTCACAATGGCTAAACGAACTTCAATGCTTAAACAATTCTCCAATCGCATCTTCAAATCTAACAAGAGTCGAATCTCACATGAAGGTTCCTCCAATGAAACATCAAGTAGAATCCTTTTTTGGGATCAAAATTCAAATCTGAGATCATTCATATTGTTAACTACTTGCATAATCAACCTTCAATCATCATAGAAATCTAGTATTCAACTTAACTGATTATCTAACATCAAACTATCAAAATTTCAACTTGGTCAACTATGGTCAACTCATAGTTTAACCTAGTCAAACTTGGTCTTTTGCACCTCTAAACGATGCAGAATGCGTTCTTGAACATGTATAACCACTTTTCCAATCAATTAACATGCTTCTGAACTCTCAACGCTGACTTTTCTTGTCAGATTTCAATTTTAATCCCGAAGGGGGCATGGTATTGCACATCATTCAAAGTTTGTAAATCAAATTCTATCAATCTTTCCTTAGTAATCAAGACAAACAATCACGTCTAGTTACTGATTCATCAAAAAAGTCCTCATCGCTCGGGGCAAATCTATCATCACTTGGGGCATATCAGATTCATCAAGATCCATATCAATCTGGTATTCTCCTAATCTTGTAAACTGTATCAGTTTTTGCAACCATCTGATCATAGTGTTCTTTCCTTGGTTCTTCGGCAACTGAAGGATTCAAATGTGATACCTGCTAGTTCTGCTAAGACAATCGAATCTAGAACCAGTCACTCACTTCTTTGCAATCCTAAGGTTTGGAATCAGGCGCTTTGACACTTTTTCACAATCCTCGATTCATCGCTGCTACAGTGAATGTTATCTTTGGTCATTCAGGACCTATTATCTCCATATCAAATCAATATCAATCAGCTTCTGTCTCATATCAATTATCAATTTCAAATCCATTTCATATCTTTATCAAACACAGACTATCTTTGAACCACTGCGCTTCACACAGTAATTCAAAGAGGGGAAAAATGTAATACCCCAAAAATAGGCTATAAGTTCATTAACCTCCTACATCTACAAATCGAATGAAATCAACATCGAAGTCCTAATCTAAGGCACATCTAAACATCATCGAATCATAATGATTATCTTAAATTCTACATCAGGGAATATTCCTAGCAATATTCCTAATTATCTTAATTATCTTTAATTTAATAAGTATTTGGTAATAAATCACATTTATCCTAAGTTTGATTAATTGAATATTTTCATATTTAATTAATTAGATTTAATATCTTGCCACTTAATTGTGTAATTAAATTTAATTCTATCTATTATTAATTGTATTATTTAATTTTGACAATAAATCTAATATCTTATGAATAATTGATTAAATTCTTATTTAATTAATTAAAGCAAGTTGTCATTATTTAATAATATAGTTTTTAATAAAAGTTTGATTAAATAATTGATTAACCCATAAATCAATTATTTATTTTAAAAAATCAGTTAAGTTGAGCATAAATCACTTTATTTATTTAATTAATTCATAAATAAAACATGCACAATCGTAAAAGCAGACAACTATCAATTTTGAGTTAAAACTTAGCTTTTGCATGTTTTTGTGAATTAAATTATCTTTATTATCAGATAACTCAAAAATCAAGCTGAGTTAATCTGATTGATTTATGGCTTTTATCCATGCACCTCCAAGGCCCTGGATTTCTATAAAAATAAGGCTCAGCTCTTCATAATTCATCTCTAAAATCTCTCAAATTTGCATCCACGAATTTGCATTCTCACGCTGTCGAATTGGAGTCTGAAGAATCATCTTTGCGAATCAAGGCTATTGTGAGATCTTTCTAGTTTTGAGCATTGCATTTCATATAGATTAGATTTCATATCAAGTTTTTATCATTGTTATTGCATCTAAAATCCAAAAAAAAAAATAGATTACTTTGCATTCATATTTCATATCTAGATCAATTGCATTCAAATGCTTCATTTAGGTGTCGTCTAGGTCACTGATCTCGATAGCAATATGAGAACATTAATCTCGCACCTACTAGAAGGCAGTAAATCGCTTGGTTAAATTAGATTTCAATTTTGCATGATTTTGATTATAGCTAACCTCTAATGTTTTATGGAAGTGTTGTGTCTATAGATCAGGTACAATTTTTACACACACTATTTTGCCTTCATCAATAATCCTTGTTCTCAAAACTTGAAGACTAGGTCTAAAACCTGCCCGCGAAGGTGCTTGAGTGTTCTTTTTCTAACTTCTGGTTGTCCGTGAGGATGGGTGACTTGTGACAATTTCCCTCTTCCCCTTGTTCATTGTCTTATACTCAGGAGGTGATGTTAGATTAATTGTATCTTTGGGCGCAGGAGGGATAATATATGTTTTACCTTGTTTATCCTTTGGATCATCAGTCTTCTCAATCTTGACTTTCTTCATTTTAGGATAATCTTTCTTAGCTTCCACTGTGGATGCACTCTCAATCTCCAATGCTATCTTTTATTCTCTTGATTTGTCTAGGTCTGCATTTTTTACACCATAAATTCTGAGTATCTTAGATGTAATCTTAGAGGCTTTCCTCGTAGTTATTGCACTGTTCAGAACTGCATCAACTTCCCTTGTCTTTTCTTCATAAGTTCCTCATCTAGGTTCATTAGGGTACTTAGGTGCTAATAGTAATACTTGTGCATATGCTTCCAATATTGGTTCCTCTACCTCATAACCAAGTGGATGGGTCCACTTTGTTCTAGGCTCAACTGCTTCCATACATGTTATGTTAGTTTCTACCATGAAACAAATGTTGTCTTTGTATTTCTCAACAATGATTTCTGGTATCCTATACCTCATCTGCATTTTGATCCTAAATGTCTTCAGTTCTAGCACCATGTAATCCTTCAATGTGCTCCCAGTAGATGCCTTAAGACATATTTGAGGCATTGTAGGCATACTTTTGTCTAGGTACAAATCTGAGATCTTTCCAAGTATATGGAAGTACATGTAAATGATCAAAGACCCAAACCTGAATATTTTGGTCTTATCATGCTTGATGGCTCTAATGTTGTCAATCAATTGTGCATGCAAGATCTCACATAGATTGAACTCTCCATCTTCTCTGACAAGTCTGATTGCTGCAAGAATAGTGGCTGCGGACACACTATTCACCCTATTGGTGTGCTGAAACCTACAACCTATTATCATAGACATCAATTTGATGTATTTCTCTTCAATAGGCACAATTTTCATACCGCGCCTATCACTTCTGGACTTACATGCCTGTTCAACCAATTTTCTCACATGCTTTCCCACTGGAAGAATGACACCTTTCTTAGAGAGGCCTGTCATTTCATGAATGAGTTCTCCTATGATTTTGATTGGCACTTCACCTATCTAGAATAGGTCATCATGAATCCTACTTAGTAATATCCTGATCCATTCAAATTAATAAAACTCATATGTCATAGCATACTCAACAATGGGATGATTTTCCAAGTGTGCGAACTCATCTAGGAATGTTTTGTCTGGTCTCATCATGGACTCAAGGTGTGACCTTAACCTATCAAGTCCAACTAGTTCCTTCTTACAATATATGTATGCATGAATGTCTTAAACATGTATTACACCCATAGGGGTTCTTGAAAATGCACCTTCTAGGTCATCTAGGGTTGACTTAAAAGGGTGCCTCTTGAAAACATATCTCTTCCTTTCCACGATATCAAATAAAACATGTGTAGCCATGACTTACTTGTTTAATGCTTCAAATTAGTTTTCAAAGACTTCTAAATCATCGCGTCAGACTAGGGCTTCACAACTGATCAATTACACTTCTTCGCTGGTAAATAAAGCTCCAACACTTCTCAATGCAACTTCTAGGGCTCCTATGGTTTCCAATCGCTTACACTTGAATGCAATGAGTGATCTATAAGTTTTTGTAGACTATAAAGTGAATTTCCACCATTAATGCTTGCTGTGTAGACCAAAATTTTACTGAGAATTTCCAACTTCCATTGTGCAATCGATCAGGCAGTGCGCTCTTGCACATAGCATCAAATAGTCTCCAAATGTTAATTCCAAAGGCACATACTTTGAGGGTGAGTATACTAGTCGTGTAGGGGTCTAGAGCTAAATTATCTCCCCCTATGACCTTGAGGGTCATTCATCCAAATGTAGTGGGTGCATCTACTGCAGATGCATCCAATACATACTCATCAACCTTATCCTTCTTTGCCTCTGTCCAAATCAAGCTCACATCTTTTGAAACTTTCACAAACTTGACTTCTCCTTCAGTATCCAATATTGATACTTTTGGCTTTTTAGGGCTTTCTTGACTTTACAATCTTGATCTACAAAACTTTTAGATGTTTCCAGCCTTGTTACAAGAGTGAAAAATAATTGGAGGTCTTAAATTCCTCGGTGCATTGATATGGGTTAGCATTTTACACTATCTAGCTGAGTGACCATTATAATTACATATCTAACATGTAACGCTCTAAGAATTTCTTGCATTTGGTTGATTCTGATTTCTCTAATTATACTAAGTCCTATTCTTCTGACTTGCTCTACAATTCATAGCTCTATGACCAAATTTATTGCATGAATAATAGTAACCATTGAAAGGTCTTACCTCTTTACAATCCCTTGCAATATTTCCATGCCTGTTACAGGCATAACAAGTTTGGTCTACTAGCTTGCACTCATCCTTAGATGGTTCAACATTGTCTTTAGTCTATCTTCTAGTCTTCTTAGAATCTATAGTGTCTTCTGGTACTTTCATCTTTTCTCGCATGTCATTGTCTGATTTTGTGCTTCATTGAATCCAATACCGCTAGTATCTCCTTTAAGCTTCCATGCATATAACTAAGATTCTATCACATCCTTTCTTGTATGTAATTTGTCAATGTGATTCTTGGCTTCAATAAATTCAAATTATACCTTTTTCTTTCTATTTTCTAACTCCAAGATTTTCATGTTTTCTTTCCTGAGTTCTTCATCTAGTTGGTTGTTTTCTTTGACCTGTTATTCATAGGCATCTTGATTGTTACATAGATTTTCATCTAACTCTTCAATTTGATCCTTTAGAGATGTGTTTTATTCATTCATATTTTTTATCATAATCCCTAAGTCACTTTTAGAATAGTCTTTTAGGTCCTTTTTTAATCTTTTGATGATTTCTTGTGAATTACTGACCTTTTCTTTCAGTTCTTCAATTTCAGTCTCAGATCTATCTAGGTCTTCTAGAGATGCTTCAAGATTCTTCTTCATATGTTTTATTTCTTTCAAACCCATGATCTCCTCAAGTGGTTAAAATTTTCTTCAGAGGACCAAAGCTTTGATACCAATTGTTAGGAATGGGAACACATTAGAAGGGGGGGGGGGGGGTTGAATCAATGTTCACTATATTATTTTTCTTTACTCTTGAAACTTAACTTGATTGCTTAAGTAATGAAATGAACATCAATGTAAACAAGATAAACAATCACAACACATAACACCAATATGGTTACGGGGAAACCCAAATAGGTAAAAACCCCGGTGGGAATTGACACCCACTAAGAACTGCACTAGTATTTTATGATCCTTGTTAGAAGATCTGCAACCCTGTTAGGAGTTGTTCTTTACAATGCTTTTAGTACAGTGACCTGGTCAATGGTCATAACCTATTAGGAGTCTTTTAAAATAACCCTGTTAGGGGTAGATTTCACTTCTCAAGTGGTGAAGGCTACAACATTCTGATCTCAGATACACACTATATCTGCTGGATGAGCTGGTGTTGTGACATTGCTTGTCTGATCAATTCCTTTGGTGCGCTGATGGTTTATCCTCTTGTAAAGATTTAATACATTCTTTTTGTTCTTCATATACTTCTTCTCTACTTGGGCAAACTCTATATCTCATACCATGTGCAATTAGAAGGGTGCATCTCATATTTATATGCGCTAACAAAACATTTAACTAGGTCAGCCTATAACTGATTACATGTAATGCTTCCAAGTGAATTGGCTCAAGTGTGTTTACAAATAAAGATGTTTACATGTCTATAATCTAATTACAATAGGCTCATGGCCTTTACAAAACAATATTATAACCGCTAATTAAATTACTAACAATCAGCTGCATACTCTATTCTGTTCTGGCATTCACTGTCTGTAATACTTCAATTGACTGTATCTTTTTCATACTGTCTCATCTGAACATGCTCTCTTATACTTAGCATGAATACACAATTACCGGCTTAACTTCAAGGGTGCATGCCATAACCTGGTCATACGCACGTGCGCTGATGCTCTGATCTTCTAGTGCTCTGCTCAGTGTCCAGTCTTCTATACTTAGCCATATTCTGACCTTATGATAATGTGCACTAACTCCAAAACTCTTTATGACTTTGTTGTCATAATGACTGTAATACCCAAAATATGGGTTATAGGTTCATTAACCTCTTACATCAACAATTCGATCAAAATCGACATCAAAGTCCTAACCTAAGGCACATCTGCACATCAGTTTATAAAAAACCTAATTGATTATCTTAATTCTACATCAAGGAATATTCCTTGAATATTCCTAATTTATCATAATTATCTTTAATTGAATATTATTTTGTGATAAATGTCATTATTTATCCTAAATTTGATTAATTGAATATGATGATTATTTAATTAATTAATTTAATTCTGCCACTTAATTATTTAATTAAATTTAATTGCATTTATTCCTAATTAATATTATTTTTATTTTGACAATAAATTAAAAATCCTATGAATAATTGATTAAATTCTTATTTAATTAATTAAATCTAGTTGTCAGTATTTAATAATATAGTTTTGGAATAAAAGTTTGATTTAATAATTAATTAACCCATAAATCAATTATTTTAATTCAAAATCAGTTAAGTTGAATATAAATCACTTTATTTATTAAATTAATTCATATTAAATCATGCACAATCAAAAAATCAGTTAACTTTAAATCAATTTTCAATTTCAATTTGTCAACTTTCTAAACTCAACATTTGATGATGAGTTGAAAAAGAGAACTAAACTCTATTTTGAGATAAAAATTGCTTTTGCATGATTTTATGAGTTTATTTATTCTTAATTTCTTGTTAACTCAAAAATCAACCTGAGTTTATCAAGAGTTATTTATGGTTTTTCTTATGCATCCTCAAACCCTAGATTTCTATAAAAACAAGGCTCAGCTCTTCATAAATGATCCCTCAAGCTTTCAATCAATCAAAATCTCTCAATCTACACAATTACTCCGGCGAAATTGCATACGAAGAATCAAGCTTTTGCAAATAGGCGGCTTTGTGAGATCATTCCATAATTTTCATAGCTTTGCATAGTTTTTCATATCATTGTTAGAATAATCTGTGTATCAATTTCATTCTAGATTAGATTCATACAATTTTTCATCTAATTGCATATAAAATCCAAAAAAATAGATTAATCTGCATTCATTCTACATTCATATTTTACATTCAAATCCTTCATTTAGGTGTTACATTGTCACTAATCTCAGTCTGAATCTGAGAATACCATAGTCGCACCTACTAGAAGGTAGCAAATTGCCCGGTTAGCTTAGTTTCATTTATTTACAGATTTCTTTGATTTGCTAACCTCTAATGTTTTACTGAACTATTGTGTCCACAGCTAGGTACAAATTTCACAAACATATTTCTGGCACCTGCTTTGTGGTAGTCTCAAAACCAAAAATAGTAAAAATAAAAGATGTATCTGAAGGTGAAAACCTCTCTAAGGTGCCCAAGGATGAGATATTTGATTTTCTTTTGAGTCATTTACAAGATAGATCACCAGTGCTGGTTGAGCCCACTCAATCTATTAACTTGGGTACACAAGAGGAACCACAACTAATTCATGTAGCACAATCTCTATCAGAGGAAGAGAAACAAGAATTCAAAACATTCTTGACAGGAAAGAAGATCAACTTTGCATGGAAATATTCAGATATGCCAGGGTTGGATCCTGATCTTATAGTGCACTATTTATCTATAGCTCTAGGGCTCAAACCTGTTAAACAAAAATTGAGAAAGATGCATCCACATGTTGCACTCTTGGTCAAAGTTGAATTAGAGAAACTGCTAAAAGTCAGATTCATCTGAGTTATTGATTATGTAGAATGGATCTCTAACATAGTTCTAGTATCCAAACTAGACAAATCTATACGAGTATGCATAGATTTTAGAGATGTGAATAAAGAATGCCCAAAGGATGATTTTCCACTACCTAACATTGATATGATAGTGGACATAGCTGTGGGTTTTGAGATGTATTCCTTAATGGACAGTTTCTCTGAATATAATCAAATCAAAATTTCACTTGGAGGATCAAGAGAAAACTGCTTTCACATGTGCATGGGGTACCTTTTGTTGGAATGTCATGCCATTTGGCCTAAAAAATGTCGGTGCTACATAACAAAGAGCCATGATATCTATTTTTCATGACACGATGCATCGAACTATGGAGGATTATGTTGATGATACCTTGTCTAAATCTATGATAAGATTTGAACATCTGAATGACTTGAGAAAAATACTAGATAGAATGGAGAAGTTTAGTCTCAGACTGAACCCAAAAAAATGTGCTTTTGGTGTCACTTCTGGAAAGCTCTTAGGATACATTGTCTCAAAGAAAGGCATTGAAGTTGATCCTGCTAAGGTCAAAGCTATAATGGAGATGCAACCTCTCAAAAATATCAGTCAAATGAGAACTCTACAAGGGAGAGTGCAATCAATCAGGCGTTTCATATCTCAACTAGCTAGCATATCACAACCTTTTACAAAGACATTACATAAAGGTGTGACTTTTTCATGGAATGAGGAATGTGAGAAGAATTTCAACCACATCAAGCAATATCTATCAAATCCTACTATCTTGATAACTCCTATTCAAGGGAAGTTGCTAATCTGATATGTCTTCGCCATAGATACATCACTGGGGGCATTGCTTGCACAACATGATGAGAACAAGAAAGAGAGAGCTATATACTACATCAGTAGAACATTAGTGGCTATGAGAAGAACTATTCTAGGATTGAGAAATCTTGTCTAGCTATGATCTTTGCATCACAGAAACTAAGACATTACATGTAAGCTCATACCACACAATTGGTAGCTAAGATAGATCCATTGGAATACTTATTGAGAAAAGCTACCCTCACAGGTAGATTAGCTAAATGGGTGATGCTACTAAGTGAATTTGACATTGAAAATGTTGAAAGAAAAGCTATCAAAGGCCAAGTCATTGTTGATCAATTAGTTGATGCACATATGATTGATGATACACCAATGCAAATGGAATTCCTAGATTCCTCTATCATGAATCTCTCTTCTAGAACATGGCATTTGTTCTTTGATGACTCCTATACATAGAATGGATCTGGAGTAGGCATATTGTTCATAACGCCACAAGGTTACTCAATACCTAAAGCATTCAGACTAAAGTTTCCTTGCACAAGCAATATTTTTGAATATGAAGCCCTTCTTAACAGCATGAAGATAGCAATTGAGTGGTGAGTGATAGAATTACATGTTCATGGAGACTCACATCTAGTTATCCATTAAGTCAATAATGTATCCCAAACAAATGATGAAAAGCTAGTTCATAAAAATGTATGGTAGATGATCTCAAGAAATATTTCATATCTATCACATTTGAGAAAATTCCTAGAGTGGAGAATAAGGCTATTGATGCTATGGAAACACTGTCATCTTTACTATAGTAGCCCAAACATGAACTATGTTATGAGTTCCTAGTGGAAGCATTGTCATTCCCAGTCTATGATTTCCCAGAAACCCGGATGATTTGCACTATTGTAGGTCATGATTCTTCCAGATACAAACACCTATTTTCCTACCTTCAAGACCAAATCATTCCCAAATCCTTTAACCGGTATGAGAAATGAAACCTTATCCAAAATGCATCTTGATATGTTATCATTGGAAATGATCTATACAAATGGAGTCTATATAGTACTCTTCTTAGGTGTTTAGAACGTGATGAGTCTCAATGCACATTAGAAGAAGTCCATGACAGAATATGTGGATCACACTCAAATGGTTTAACACTAGCTCAAAAACTTATTAGGGTTGGGTACTATTGGTCTGAAATGGAAAAAGAGGCTATCAGGTATGCAAAGAATTGTCAAAAGTGTCAAGTCCATAGGAACTTGATTCATGCACCAGGGAGAGATCTTATCCCCTTTACTACACAATAGCCATTTTAACAATGGGTGTTTGATCTCATAGGAGCCATACATCCTCATTCTTCTAATGGACATACCCATATTATTATAGCTAATGACTATTTCACAAAATGGGTAGAAGAAGTCCCTTTGACTCAAGCAACTGGCAAGAAAATTTCCATGTTCATTCTGAACTACATCATATGTCGGTATGGAATCCCACATTCAATAGTCACAAATAATGGTGGAAAATTCAAAAACAAAGACTTAGATGATCTATGTGCTAAATTCAAGATTACACAACATTGGTCATCTATCTACTATCCTCAAGGGAATGGACAAGAAGAGGCTTCAAACAAGAATTTATTAAAAATTCTACATCCTACAGTTAATAAAAAAGGAAGAGACTGGCATCTCATGATCAATCCAGCTCTTTGGGCCTATAGAATAAGTATCAAAACATCCACTGGGGCTACACCATTCATTTTATTTTATAGGTCTGAAGCGGTACTACCTATTAAGGTTGAAATCCCATCACTAAGAATCATAATGCATAGTCTAGTAACTGATGATGACTACAAAGTCTCTAGGTTGCAAGAACTTGAACTACTAGATGAGCACAGACAAGTAGAGTATGATCATCTTAGAGTATATCAGAAAATAATGTCTAGAGGCTACAACAGGAAAGTCAGAAATAGAGAATTTCAGGTTGGCGATCTAGTCTTGAGAGAAAATCATAAAAATCAATCACATCAAGAATGGAAGGGGAAGTTTGAACCCAACTGGCTGGGTCCCTTTGTAATCACTGCTACTTTTGGCTCCAGAGCCTATCAACTCTCAATGATTGACGGAGAACAGCTCTGAGAACTAATCAACGTTCTCCATCTGAAGAAATTCTACGCCTAAGGCATTCAGTATTAAAAAATGTCTTGAAAAAATTATAAAGATCAGAAAAAGTCCTAAAAAAGTGATCATCCTGGTGAAAACCTAGCAATAGGCGCCTTGATGTATCACAAATTTTTTTTTTTAAAAAGTACAAAAAATTTGAAAAAAATGAAAAATACAAAAAAATGAGAAAAAGAAAAAGTGCCTTAGTGAAAACCTGGAAACAAACGCCTTGGTAGAAAAAATAGAATCTCTGCCAAGATGGTGAAAACCTGGCAAACGGGCACCACTTGTTCAAAATGCTCCATCTATTAGCTCAATCTTGGTCTTTCCCAGCTTTCAGTCTGCTTTAGTTTGTATATATCCTTGTTTCAATAAAGTCGGTCTATACACCAATTGGCAAAAGCGTCTGTCTCCTATCAATGTTCAAACTTGGGGGCAATCAAAGTCATATCCTATAGTCCTCAGTATCTCAAACGTGTCATATCCAGTCAGGGTCCTTTGAAGCTACATCTGAGTCAGTCAATCAGTCAGTCTCCTTTCCAGAAAGGATTTTGCATCTACAACAACACCAACAAACATCAACAATAAACTGAAAACCATCTTTGCTTCACATACTTTTATCTCCTTGTATACTTACTATTTCACATTGAGATTTTTGCATATTGTGTCCTTTCGAGCTCTTTGATGATGTCCTTTACATGATTTAGAGAGTGATGACTGGGGGCATAATCTTTTCTTTATTTTCTGCTTTGAGTGAAAATCTAATAACTTTGGAAATTCTGGATTGAAAAGGTGTTTGTCTGTAAAAGCCTGCATCATGTGTTGGATGGCCATGAGTACCTCGACCATTGATACCCAAAAAATTAAAGGAAGTTTGATCTAGCTTACATCTTTTTGAATGATTTCTCAATCCTACTGTGAATGGCTATTATCCAAGGATGTGAACAATAAAGGGTCACTGTGGGTAATTCACATTGGAGACAAGAATGAATTCTACAAACTGTTTGGCGTGTTTGTTTTGCAAGGTGTATTCAGGTCATCATGACATTTATGTTTTGATGCTTATACCAATTGCTATATCAAAATGTACATGATATTCAGGTCATCCTGGCGTTTATGCCTTGGTGCTTATATCTAATCTAACATTCTGAAAACAAAATCAATATTCACATGTCCATGGTTGTCTAGCCAGTGGGCATTGTATTGACTTTGGCGCAAAAATCAATATTCATATATTCATAGTTTCCTAACTAGTGGATGTTGTATTGATTTATCTGGTTACCTAATAAAAATTCAATGATGAAAATGACTAACACATGATCAGTGACTAGGTCCTAGGTCTTAGGTTTGCATTTCATTTTGCACTTTGCATGATTGCATTTATCTCACGATTTCAATTCAGCTTGATGCTTGATAATTCTCCAAAACTATGCTAAACATGACACAAGGATTGAGCATTATATGAAGGTCCCTCCAACGAAACAAGTAGAATCCATTTTCGGGATCAAAATCAAAATATGAGATCATTTATATTGTCAACTGCTTGCATAATCGACCTTCTAAACATCAAAGAAATCTATTATTCAACTTAACTAATTATCTCACATCAAACTATTCAAATTTCAACTTGGTCACCCATGGTCAACTCATGGTCAAACCTAGTCAAACTTGGTCTCTAGGACCTCCAAACGATGCAGAACATGTTCTCGAGTGTGTATAACCACTTCTCAAATTAATTAACATGCTTCTAAACCATTTATCACTGACTTTTCTTGTCAGATTTTGATTTTCATCCCGAAGGGTGCATGGTATTGCACATCAATCAAGTCTGTAAATCAAATCTTTCCTCAGTAATCAAGACAACAACCATGTCTAGTTGTTGATTCATCAAAAGACCTCGTCGCTTGGGGCACATCGCTTGGGGCATATCAAATTCATTGAGATCCATATCAATCTAGTATCCTAATCAATCTTGTAAACTGTATTAGCTTTTCGTAACCATCAGTTCATTAGTGTTATTTCCTTGGTTCTTCATAACTGAAGGGTTCAGATGTGATACCATTTCGATTCCTTTAGACAATCAGGTCACTCACTTCTTCGTAATCATAAGGTTCAGAATTAGGCATTTTGATACTTTTTCATAATCACCGGTTCATTGTCGCTATAGTTAACATCATCTTTGGTCAATCAGGACCTAACATCTTCAAATCTTTCAATCAGTTTCTGTCTCGGAATCGATTTATCTCTCAAATCTTTTCAACATCATCAAAAATAGATTAATCTTTGAACCATTGTGCTTCACATAGTAATTCAAAGAGGGGCAAAATGTAATACCCCAAAAATGGGCTATAGGTTCATTAACCTCTTACATCAACAATTCAATCGAAATCGACATCAAAGTCCTAACCTAAGGCACATTAGTTTATCAAAAACCTAATTGATTATCTTAATTCTGCATCAAGGAATATTGCTCGAATATTCCTAATTTATCATAATTATCTTTAATTGAATATTATTTGGTAATAAATGTCATTATTTATCCTAAAGTTGATTAATTGAATATGATGAATATTTAATTAATTAATTTAATTCTACCACTTAATTATTTAATTAAATTAAATTCCATTTATTCCTAACTAATATTATTTTTATTTTGACAATAAATTAAAAATCCTATAATAATTGATTAAATTCTTATTTAATTAATTAAATCCAGTTGTCAATATTTAATAATATAGTTTTGGAATAAAAGTTTGATTTAATAATTGATTAACCCATAAATCAATTATTTTAATTCAAAATCAGTTAAGTTGAATATAAATCACTTTATTTATTAAATTAATTCATATTAAATAATGCACAATCAAAAAAGCAGTTAACTTTAAATCAATTTTCAATTTCAATTTGTCAACTTTCTAAACTCAACATTTGATGATGAGTTGAAAAAGAGAACTAAACTCTATTTTGAGATAAAAACTGCTTTTGCATGATTTTATGAGTTTATTTATTTTTAATTTCTTGTTAACTCAAAAATCAACTTGAGTTTATCAAGAGTGATTTATGGTTTTTCTTATGCATCCTCAAACCCTGGATTTCTATAAAAATAAGGCTTAGCTCTTCATAAACAATCCCTCAAGCTTTCAATCAATCGAAATCTCTCGAATTTGCACAATTACTCTAGCAAAATTGCATACAAAGAATCAAGCTTTTGTGAATAGGCGACTTTGTGAGATCATTCCATAATTTTCATAGCTTTGCATAGTTTTTCATATCATTGTTAGAATAATCTATGTATCATTTCAATTTTATTCTAGATCAGATTCATACAATTTTTCATCTAATTGCATACAAAATCCAAAAAAATAGATTAATCTGCATTCATTCTACATTCATCTTTTGCATTCAAATCCTTCGTTTAGGTGTTGCATTATCACTGATCTCGGTCTGAATCTTAGAATACCATACTGGCACCTACTAGAAGGCAGTAAATCACTCACACTTGAATGCAATGAGTGATTTGTAAGTTTCTATAGACTATAAAGTGAATTTTCTCCATTAATGTTTTCCACATAGACTAGAATTCGATTGAGAATTTCCATCTTCCATCCTGCAATCGATCAAGTAGTGCGCTCTTGCACATAGCATCAAATAGTCTCCAAAATGTTAAATCCAAAGGTGCACACTTTGAGGGTGAGTATATCGGCAGTGCAGGGGTCTAGAGCTAAATTAGCTCCCCCTATGACCCTGAGGGTCATTCATCTAGATGTAGTGGGTGCATGCATTGTAGATGCATCTAATACATACTAATCAACCTTATCCTTCTTTTCCTCTATCCAAATCAAGCCCACATCTTCTGAAGCTTTCAAAAAATTGACTTCTCCTTCAGTATCCAATATTGATACTTCTGGCTTTTTAGGGCTTTCTTGACTTGATGTTCTTGATCTACAAAACTTTGAGATGTGTCCAGCCTTGTTACAAGAGTGACAAATAATTGGAGGTCTTAAATTCCTCAGCGCATTGATATGGGTTACCATTCTACACTATCTAGTTGAGTGACCATTATAATTACATATTTGACATGTAATGCTCTGAGAATTTCTTGCATTTGGTTGATTATGATTTCTCTGATTATGCTGAGTCTTGTTCTTCTGACTTGTTCTACAATTCATAGATCTATGACCAAATTTATTGCATGAATAACAGTAACCATTGAAAGGTCTTACCTCTTTACAATCCCTTGCAATATGTCCATGCTTGTTACAGGCATAACAAGTTCATTCTATTGGCTTGCGCTCATCCTTAGATGGTTCAACATTGTCTTTAGTCCGTCTTCTAGTCTTCTTAGCATCTGTACTGTCTTCTGGTGCTTTCATCTTTGCTTGCATGTCATTAATCTGATTTTGTGCTTTATTGAATCCAATACCACTGGTATCTCCTTTAAGCTTCCATGCATATAACTTAGATTCTATCGGATCCTTGCTTGTATGTAATTTGTTAATGTGATTCTTGGCTTGAATCAATTCAGATTCTACCTTTTTCTTGTTGTTTTCTAACTCCAAGATTTTCATGTTTGCTTGCCTGAGTTCTTCATCCAGTTTCTTATTTTCTTTGACCTATTCTTCATAGGCATCTTGATTGTTACATAGATTTTCATCTAACTCTTCAATTTGATCCTTTAGAGATGTGTTTTCTTCATTCAACTTTTTGATCATAATCCCTAAGTCACTTTTAGAATAGTCTTTTAGGTCCTTTTTTAATCCTTTGATGATTGCTTGTGAATTACTAACCTTTTCTTTTAGTTCTTCAATTTCAGTCTCAGATCTGTCTAGGTCTTCCAGAGATGCTTCAAGATTCTTCTTTAGATGTTTTATTTCTTTCGAGCCCATGATATCCTCATGTGGTTAAACTTTTATTCAAAGGACCAAAGCTCTGATACCAATTGTTAGGAATGGGAACACTGAGAGAGGGGGGGTGAATCAGTGTTCACTATACTTTATTATTTTTCTTTACTCTTGAAACTTAACTTAATTGCTTAAGTACTGAAATGAACATCAATGTAAAAAAGATAAACAATCACAACACATAACACCAATATGGTTATGGGGAAACCAAAATAGGTAAAAACCTTAGTGGGAATTGACACCCACTAAGAACTGCACTAGTATTTTATGATCCTTGTTAGAAGATCTGCAGCCTTGTTAGGAGTTGTTCTTTACAATGCTTTTAGTATAGTGACCTGGTCAAGGGTTGGACCTTGTTAGGAGTCTTTTAAAATAACCCTACTAGGGGTGGGGACACACTATCCTAGAGCTCACTACTCAAGTGGTGAAAGCTACAACCTTCTGATCTCATATACACACTATATCTGCTGGATGAACTAGTGTTGTGACACTGCTTGTCTGATCAGTTCCTTTGGTGTGCTGATGCTTTATCCTCTTGTAAAGGTCTAATACATTTTGTCTATTCTTCACATACTTCTTCTCTGCTTGTGTGAACTCTATATCTCATACCATGTGCAATTACAAGGGCACATCTTATATTTATATGCGCCAACAAAATATTTAACTAGGTCGGCCTATAATCGATTACATAAAATGCTTCCAAGTGAATTGGCTCAAGCATGTTTACAAAGAAAGATGTTTACATGTTTATAATCTAATTACAATAGGCACATGGCCTTTACAAAACAATATTATAACCACTAATTAAATTACTAACAGTCGGCTGCATACTTTGTTCTATTCTGGCATTCATTGTGTGTAATACTTCAACTGACTATATCTTCATCATATTGTCTCATCTGATTATGCGCTCTTAGACTTAGTATGAATACATACTTACCAGCTTAACTTTAAGGGCACATGCCATAACTTGGTGATACGCACGTGTGTTGATGCTCTGATCTTCTGGTGCTCTACTCATTGTCCAGTCTTCTATACTTAGCCATATTCTAAATATATAATAATGTGTGCTAACTCCAAAACTCTATATGACTGTGTTTCCATAATGACAACACTATATCTAGTCATATACAATAGTATAGTCAACTTGCCAACACTAACAGGCCTAAGTAAATGTCTTAACTGAGTGCTTAATTTGTTGTACGTTTAAATCCTTTTGCAAGGTAGATTTTCGAAGTCTTAAAGCTCTTAATAGGGCCAACCCCTCATAGGGTAGATCATAATTAGTTGATGATCAAACTTTGTAGCCCTAACAGGAAAACTTTAATACTGCAGTAGCGAAGATTTTAGGGTGTCATCCCCACCCCATTTTTACCTTTCAAGGGTTTCTAGGTAACCAAAAGTATTGCATTATGTTTCATTTTAATGGATGAAGATTATAATGTTAGATTTATTTCAGTCTTGAATTTGATGTTTATGTTATTCAAGTAAGTTTATGTCAAAATAGAATTATTGGTCGATATCTGATTCAGCCCCCCCCCTCTCAGTATCTCACTTTTCCATATTAGATTTCCAACAAACATCAATTTTAAACTCCCAATGAATTGCATTCATCCTTTGATTGCATTTACCTTAACATAAATCTGACAATCCTCCAATTCCATTTTATCAAGATTCTTTTCCTTCACCCTACTTAACTTGTATAGTTTACCCTTCCTAAAAGGGAAGAAGGCTCTTCTTCAACCATTGTTCTCAATCTAACTCACTATAGTACTTCATGATAGCTCATGCATTTCCATCTTTCACCACAAATAGGCACCTAGAAACCTACTACTATTCCTCAAGAGGTGATATGCACCACCATCCTCTAGACAAAGTTTCTAGGTGACCTAGGCTGAGATAAGAAAATAGTGAAGACAAAATATTTCCATTTTCTATTTGCATATTAATTAGAGGGATTTGAATAGGAATCTGAGTTCTGGGAGGTCCAATGCTAGCCTATGAAATCTCCTTTCTTATCCAATGAGATGTTGCCCCTTAGATGGAAGAGGTGATAAGAATGTAGGTTGGCTAAAAATTACCTACTCCACTACACTCTTCTAGCTCTAGCTTAGTTCTATTTTCTCTCCTGTATTTTTGCCTGTCGAAAATATACCTATGGTGAGTGTCTATTTATCCTATCTTGACACAAGGTCAATATTTACCTCTATTGCTTCGAGTGTCTCCCATATACCCTTTCCTTCCCTTGCCCTCATCTTCTTTTAAAAAGATCAACCAATACCAAATTTCTCCCCATCCGCCCCTAAATTAGCTATCTTATCAACTACTTCATTTTGTTCTCTATAGATATGATTAATCATATAGTGTTTAAAGAGGTGTAAACATCCCATAATCTGATTAAAAATTCCTAGCTTCCAATTCAGTGTTACCCTTTTTCTAATAGTATTAACTACTAGGGAGGAGTCCCCTTCAATCTCAACCTTGTCAATACCTAACTTCCTACACGCTTTCAAGCCTTCTTAAAGGGTTATGAATTTAGCTACATTGTTGGACATGATACCTATAGGACATGCTATTCTATTTATTAACTTCCTCTCCCAGTTATGGATGTAGTATCCAATTCCCGCTACTCTCGAATTACCTCTTGAAGCCCCATCAAAATTTAGTTTATGCCATCCTTCTGTTGGTGCCTTCCAAACACAGACTTTCCTCAGCTGATTTGACTCCCTTGAGAGTTCACTCAGGGGAGGAATTTTAAGGCCTGACCACCTATTTCTAATCTTATCATCCCACTTAGTAAATCTCATACTAGTTCTACTATTTACTATTTCAACAAAACATGCTTCCAATTTGTTGGTAATCTAGTCTATCTTCATTTTTGCTTCCTTAAAAATTCTCCCATTTCTTTCTTTCTATATTTACCAAATTATTAGAGAGGAAGCAATAGTCCATATATTTCCATACAAATCCTTCCTCTGATTTATTGGCCAATATTGAAAGAAGCCCCTAATATTACTTGGTAGCTTAGAAGACTTCCAATTGAGTTTCTTCATCAACCATATCCAACATTTTTTAGAGTACTCATAGTTCAGAAGAATATGATCCACTTTTTATGCATCCTTCCTACATAAAGCACACCTAGAAGGTCCTTGAAATCCTATTTTTAAAAACCTTTTTGTTGTTAATTTCCTATGTTGTAAGGCCACCCATGCAAACATACCCGCCTTTGGTAAACAATCCATGTTCCAGCATAGGTCTATAGGTAACTCTTTTTTAGAGAGATTATGAGTCTTATAAAGGGATATACACATCTCTAGTGTTATATTCCCCTATTTTGGACCTTGTCCATACAATCCTATCTTCCCTAGAGTTGGGGGAAATTAGACTAGATTCCAAGATTTTCATCAACTTGTCTTGGAAATTTATTAGTAAATTAGGGTTCCTGCATATCTCCCACTTCCATCCCAAAGCTAGATTTCCACTTGGGATGACCATATAATCTTTAACGTAAATACCCACCCTACTTAAGGTAATCTATAAATACATGATCTCCTAAAAGGGTTTGAAGAATTGGGTTTCCGCCCCAATAATCCTCCCAGAAAAGAGCTTGTCCACCTTCCCTAATACTCCATGAAACCTTCTCTCTAATAAGTGGTCTGTATTTCTTTATAAAATTCCATAATCTTGATCCACTAGAAGGGGATTCATGTTGAAGAATGCCCAAGTGGATGGTTTCCATCCAGATATTTGTACCTAATAATTTTAACCCATTTTGATTTTTGTTACCTGATCATTTTCCACACCAACTTTTCTCCTAAGGCTACATTTTGATCTTATAGGATTTTCAGATTAACCCCCCATCCTCTCTAGATCTACAAATCTTATCCTAGGCTACTAAAGTCATCCTTTTTTTTCTGACCCTTTTCCAAAAGGACATTCTCAATTTCTAAGATAGTTGCTTCCTTATCTCTATCAACATATTAAAGCAAGACATCTGATATAGGATAGCCGAAAGGATAGATCTCAACATTGTTACCTTCCCAGATGTTTAGAGCCATTTCCCTTTCTAAGATTTCACTTGTTTCTCTACCTTAGACAAAACATATTTCCACAAACTCGAAGGTTTCTTCCCTTTATCTAATGGGAGACCTAAGTACTTACTAGGGAATTATCCTCTCCCGAATCCTAGGATATTTAAGATTTAAGTTTCTAAGTTAGCTTTCATATTAAAGAAAAAGATCTATTACTTATCTCTATAGATAAAATGTCTTAAAGCCTCTAAATATTATACTAATATATTCTTGATATTTCTAGCCTCTTCAATTTCTACCTTCCCATAAAGCATAGTGTCGTCCACAAATTGTTGGTGAGTAGGTGGTTCTAATTCACTAGTAATTTTAATCCCCTTTATTCATTCCTTCTATCTTTCCCTATTCAATGATCCTCCTAGGGCTTATGCCATTATAATAAATAGAAAAAGAGATAGAGGATCCTGATGGTGTAATCCTCTATAAATTTCAAAGAAACCTTTAGGGGATCCATGTACAAATATTAAAATTCTAGGCATGGAAATGCATTAAAAAAAAGATTAATCCATTGTTTCAAAAATTTGAAGGCCTCCAAGAATTTACAAAGGAGTCTCCAATCCACTTTATTGTAGAATTTTTTAATGTCCAATTTAATAAGCATACTAGGAACCTTATTGCATTGAATAATATGGATTTCCTTTTTGGCTATAATAACCCCATCCAAAATAGATCTCCTTGGCACAAAGCTTGTTTGTTCATCAGATATAATTTCAGGGAGTAGAATCTTCAATCTATTTTCCATCATTTTTGTGAAGAGCTTGTAAATAGTATTACATAACAAAATCAGTCTATACTCATCTAGGTTAGATTCATTCTCTTTCTTCAGAATAAGTACTATAAAAGTATTATTCATCTCCCTTAAAATTCTTCCAAAATTTCTAATACTCTCTAGAACCTATATCACTTCCTCCCCTAGAAAGGATCAACATTTTTGATAAAAGAAGGATGGGAATCCATCCGGCCCTGGAGCTTTGTCCGGATGAAGTTTTTTTATGGCTTCCTCCACTTCTCCTTTTGAGAATTGTGTGATCAAACTTTTATTTTGTTACTACTAATAAGGGACAAAATGTTTCAGAGGATATTATCCTAAGATCTCAATGTAGAGCCTTCGTTGTTCAATAAATCTTCAAAGAAGGATATCACCTCTTTAGATACATCTTCTAGTTTCTCCACCACTTCACCAATTGATTTCCTAAATTCCCCTATTCTATTTTCCTTCCTCCTTATCTTTTTACATTATGGAAGAATTTTGTACTCTTATCTCCTTCACCAAGCCATATCTCTCTTAACTTCTGCCTCCAAAAGATTTCCTCTTTGGCCAAAACATCTTCATATCTGCTTAATAGGTTTTTTTCTCTCAAAAATCTCTCCTGAATCATACCTTCCTTTAAAACCTATTCATTTAGATCTCCCATTTCCTTCTCTATCTCTTCCTTGTTCTAAAAAATGTTCCCGAAACTATCATTATTCCATTATTTTAATCTCCTTTTGATAGCATTCAACCACTACAACATTTGGGGTCAAATTTTGATGCCAATTTGTGACAACACTACCATTTGTGTGTTTTTTTTGTGTTTTTTTCACAAGTGCCCCCAATGGTGTCATAATAGCGATGGTGACATCGTAATTTTGATACCCGCGTGATTATAAACAAAAAAAAGAAAAAGAAAGGATCATTTATAATTTTCGTGATCGAGTTATGTGCATGAAGAGGGCACTAGAATTTTGCGTGTACGAAGAGGGCACTGGACTTTTGCATGCACGAATTGGGCCCTAACTCTACACAGATTCGAGGTAGGCATTCAAGTTTTGCTCCTCATCTTCTCTGCATTCTTTGATGTTTATGTGTATTTGTTGTAGATTCAAATGGCATTGTATTTCACTGGTTTTATGCCATGTCTTTTTTATGACCCGTGAGCTTTGAAGCTAGGGCATCGATTTATTACTTGTTTTCTCACTACTTGGGGCCCGTGAGTTTTGATATTGGCATACATGATGTAAATTTGGTCACTATTTTTCCTTATCCATGTATATCCCATGAGTTATATACTAGGGCATCATGTTGGATGTGTTTACTCACATGTTGTGTTCATTGCTTTAGCACCATGCTATACTTCTGTTCACTATTACGTCCAACTTCTTGAATGATTACAAAGCCCATTTGTATTCATACTTCATGTACTACTTCATGCCTTATGTTAATATTTAATATGTTTCCCATGCCTTATAGATATTGATGCCTTACATATATTGTTGCTTCATGCATCATGCCTTATTGGTTACCTGTGTGCTTCAAGTGAATCCATATATGTTTATATATATGCCCTGAGTACATTAATACATGTGTATTCTTTGTGCTAAATGTACTGTGTATTCACATATGTGCTTCTTAACTTAAGTGAATTCATATGTATGCTCCATGTCCTATGTGTACTCATGTGTATGCTCCATGACTTAAAAAAAATATGCTTTATGTGCTACATGTATGCTCCATGAATTAAGTGAATTCATGTATATGCTTTGTGCTTTATGAGTATGTGTGTGTATACTTCTTGACTTGAATAAATTATGCAATGTGTATGCCTCATTCTTGAAGTACACATGTTATGTGTGTAATTCATATAAGCGTGTGATCCTTCGTGAGCATAATTTATGCCTTATATAGTCACGTTCTTCTCGGCTTAAGTATTTAGGTGTATACTCTATGTTTTACATGTATTAGTTTGTATAATTTATGTGTATTCAAGTGCATACTCCATGCTCTGTGTATTGGCGTGTATGATTCATGCCTTTGGATATTTAGATGAATGCTTCATACTTTACATGTCTTATTCATGACTAGCGTATTTTCAGCATAGTTACTTCATGGGTGTGTGTGCCTTCCTTATGTATGCACTTCATGTTTGATATATCTCCAAACAAATACGATGACTATTTTGTAAGTGCTTCAATAGCTACATTCTTTCATTCTGAGGTGGAAGGTGCATGTTTAACTTCTATCTATGAATATAATTTATAAGACATTAGTACAAATGTATAAGGACTGTTGAACATAACCATGATGTCTGATAGGGAGGTGGATAACTGATAGGTCTCTCTGATCATTTAATTATTGCTTGAGGACAAGCAATTTTGGGGGTGGTAGGATTGTATTATCCCCTCTCTGAAATAGTATTTTTCAGGTAAATATAAAATATTTAATCCTTTATATAAATTGTCTCAAAATACTTTAATATCTAAGTATTTAATAATAATAAATAATTATTAATATTAATTCTTCCTACGGTACTTTATCTAATAGTCAGATAGCTTGATTTGTGTTTGGAACTCATTACTATCATACACAACAATTATAAGACAACGGAGATAAGAATATCGTTCTTGTGAGGATCAATGATTTGGAAAGATGCAGTCTACAACAATTATGTGGCAACAATAATACACCCAATGCTAAATATTCATTGGTGAAATCAACTTATACCTCACATAAGTCACCAAGTGTGAGACAACAATAAATAATAAGTCTCAAATAATTATGCTAATCGATGGTGAGATGTCTATGATGATGTGGCAAGGAAGATTTGATAATAATTGGTGAGAAAATATATATCTATATCATTTATACTGATGTTTACTAATCTTAATCGCAAGAGACACGATGCTAGTAACAAACAAATACTTATTATTATCTACATCTATTAGTATTGAACTGGTGCAATAATTAATGTTATGTCTCATCAAATATGAAGGGGTGTACCTCTCTCCATATTCAAAGGATATAAGAGGCCATTCAGATATATTCGATGTTCATCATAAGGAAGAGAACAGAAAGGATAAATTATATTTCTTGCTGGCAAACATCATGTGACAGCAAATTAGCATGTTGTAACTTATCTATGAATCAATATTGCTCTACATCCACAGGATAGTATATTTGAATTCTATTAGGAATAAATGGCCACTATCTATCTGGTTATATATATATATATATATATATATATATATATATATATATATATATATATATATATATATATATATATATATATATATATATATATATATATAAGGGATACAAAATCTTATGGTCTACTATATATATAATATGTTAATGATCAGAAGGAAGATCGATATAAATAAAATAATCAAGGTTTGTCATTCACGACAACCATCACTTATGCATACAAAAATATATCGAAAGATCAAAAAAAGATTGGAATCAACATTCACAACCTATCAGAGTTATATAAATTGAGACATATTATGGGCAGCAATTACACACAAAGATACAGATTCATTATCAACAACCATATCACTGTTATAGTTCACATACACATATCTCTACATAGGTACACTGCTCCTGGACGTTGAATCCAAGATGCACATGATTAAATCATCCAATTAATAACTCTGATTTGTCACACGTCGGACTGGAAGGAGGGAATATAACGATGTCTTCAAGGAGAGCTTGTGTAAATCATGCCAATAGCTTTTGTCCCAAAATAGGGTGGGGGTTAGCATCCCAATAGTTTGGGCTTGGACCTGTAAACCTTGAAAGAGCCTATTGGAAATGGTCTCTAAGCACCTCGATCACATCCTAAAGTCTTCCTATCCAATTCAACAGGGTAATAAGTTGGATATGGGACCATCAATATAGTCATAAGAGGAAATATAAATTCTATTTAAATTATCATTTCAATTAATTAAGTTAAAATACGAAATAGATTTATATGAATTACAAGCATGGTAAGTAGACTAGAGAGATCTAAGGTTACAAACTAACAAGGGTCATTACAAAAAATTGAATCTATAATTGCTATTTCAACCATTCTCAACACACTAAATCAAATTCCATTCAAAAGAAAGAATGAAATTATATTAATATAATGGAAGCTCCCTCAAATGGAATAGCTTGATCAACAAATATTGATGAGATTTCAAAGGAAGAGAACAAGCAACCTTAACTCCTTTTAGGATATTTTGGTAGAGCATATTTTAAAAATTTCTTCCCAAAACATCAACCCTCTACCATGAGAGAAGAAACCTCTAATCGAAACTTATTCTTACAAAATATTTTTCACAAATTGAAATAGATGGGGGAAATTTTATTTTTGTCCCAATGTATGTAGGCCAATATAACTGACACTCTAGAGTTTAGATTGTTTTACAATTTTCACGAATCTTCTTGTGCTTTAAGCTTTGTTTCACATTTTTTTTTCCTAATACTGAGTCATATTTGTTCATTTAATTATTTTTTTGGATGCATTACACCTTTTTTTTTGGATGCATTAACCTCTTGAACTATTTTTATTGCCATACAAAAAAAGGTGTAATGCATCCAAAAAACAATTAAATGAACAAATATGACTCAGTATTAGGAAAAAAAATGTCAAACAAAAGCTTAAAGCACAAGAAGATTCGTGAAAATTATAAAATAGTCTAAACTCTAGAGTGTCAATTATATTGGCCTACATACATTGGGACAAAAATAAAATTTCCCCCATCTATTTCAATTTGTGTACACCTACTTATATTTAGGGGTGTACACCTACTTAGTATCATTTCTTGTACCTATTAAGAGTTAAGTAAGTTATCCAATTGACGTTTCTTTTGAAAATAGAATGAATATGAATTTGGGAAGAAGTGAGCCTACCTCGCAAAAGACATCCGCGATCATTGCTGCCACCGAGAGGAAATGGATTTTCTCTTGCTGTGGTTTTCATTTGTTGATTGAGAAATGGTCAAATACATTGGACTGTTTGGTTTCAATTAATTGATGGATTAGTCACTTGAATTATTTTTAAAATGCCTAAAACAGATGTCATCCCACGAAATGTAATGATTGCCAGATTTTTAAAAACAAAAAATATTTCATGAAATTGATTTAGAAAATTTATACCGAATTCAATGGCTTGTGTAAAGCCAGATTCCTCAACCTTTACCCATCTCTTCACTACCAAGGCAGATGGATTGTTTTGAAAAGTTGTTTTGAAAGGTATATGCAAAATGTAGAATTACAGATTACACATGTGAATTGTTTTATCACAGACTTGGGGAAAGACATGATTTCATGATGTTCCTTGATGGTTTTTTTAGAAAGGCTTTCCAAACTCTCTAGCAAATGACATTGATGGAAAAAATACGAGTAGTTTTCTGAAAAAATGCTATTGATAGCAAATCCACAAGACATAGCACTATGTAGGTATAAAGATATTTATCCATGTATATTTGATATTTTATTATAATCAATGAAAAATAGGTAGAGCTTCCACAAATCCATTGAATGATGACAATTATGAAAGGGTGGGATTGAAACAACAAGCCAAAAATAACAGTAAAACCAACCATTTAGAAAGGACTGCCACATAGAGATGAAACACGCTTATAGACAAAAAGACAAAAAGATATTAAAGATAACAGTAGACAAACTTTTGCACAAGTTCTGGCCAAACAATTATACAAGTCCATACATTAACACACTACAATGGATACTGATTGGTACTTGTGTGATTAGAGAATACTTTGCATGATTGCATTCCCCAAATCGTTACTGTCAAAATTTTGAATATATCTAAATGGAATATGTTGTGCTTGACATACTTAAATGGAACACACCAAGAAGTACCAAATGATGAATGCTCAATTTTTGTAATGGAAAAGCATCAAAACCGTCCATTTCTAGAAATTGATTTTCTAGTCTTAATGATTTTTCTATAGTCCTAATGATTTTTCTTATTTCTTATCATTTGTCCCTTTTTTATTTCCTATATCCGTGCCTTGAATTTGACGTTGTCCATGCCCGAGTTTGTGCCAATTGTGGAGTTCACCTTCTTTTGATGGTATATTTCATTCACTCAATGTGGAATAATATTTTGTTCAATGTTTTATTTCAGCTTGATATTTTCATTCATTTTTCATATACACGGAGAAATGGATAGTTCTAGGATAGGTTTCTATGGCTATGATAAATTTCCCTATGTGTTGACAAAATTAGAGTTGACAAAATGGTTGTTCAGCGATTGTATCTGCCATTAGAGCCACTTCATATGCACAAGTGATGAATATGCAGATTTGCCTAAGCAGTACTGGGAGCTGACTCAACAACACATGTACTATTGTGAAAATCATCACAAGTCCATTTGTTGTTGGGTCGTACCTAGTGCTTTTTGGTCAATTCTGCATGTTTTTCACCTGTTCATATACCAAATGATGAATGCTCAATTGTTGTAATGGAAAAGCATTAGAACCATCCATTTTAGAACTTGATTTTCTATAGTCTTAATGATTTTTCTATAGTCCTAATGATTTTTCTATAGTCTTAATGATTTTTCTATTGTCCTAATGTTTGTTGCTCTTGATAAATTAGGCCTTGAATTTGAATTTTTGTTCACTATTTTATTTCAGCTTGATATTTCATTCATTTTTCATATACACAAAGACTACACATGCTAATAAAAAATGAGCTATTTGATTGTTCACTATTCATGATTGTAAATGATTAATATTTTTGATGGTACTCCTTGGTGTATTCCATTTAAAAATAATCATGTTTCTATGACTATGATAAATGTCCCTTTGTGTTGAGAAAATTAGAGTTGAGAAAATGGTTGTTCAATGTCTGTATCTGCAGGTTGCAAACAAATCACCCTTCTTCCACCAACATTCTAGAAAATTAGTTTTGAAAAATTGGCCATGTTGATGATGATTATGAAGAAGATTTGAAAATGTTGCACCAATCTGAATTGAATCAATCACCATTTCCAATTCTTCTTCATCAATCACCATCAACCATTTGTATTGGAAAAATGGTCAGTGCTCCCCTCAAGATTTGTGACATGGCTTAACCACCTCCTGTGTCTTTTATAAGTCTAGTTGTTGTATCAGACATTAACATGTCAATCTTTTGGTGCAACGACAACCACTACATGTAACAAGTGGTATCAGAGCTTGGTCATAGGTTCAAATACCCTCAGGTGATGTTGAGGGGGAGATTGTTGGCAAAATGGTCAGCACTCCCCTCAGGATTTGTGACATGGCTTAACTACCTCATGTGTCTTCTATAAGTCTAGTGGTTGTATCAAGCATTAATAGGTCAATCTTTTGGTGCAACGACAACCACTACTTGTAACAATTTGGTGATTCACTTGGTTTAGAATTATACGGTAAGTATTAATGTAGTTTTTAATTATAACAAAATTTCAATAATGGTTTTAGATGTTAACTATGACAATCTCTTGGTTTTAGGCAATGCAGAAGGAGGCACCTAGTTCAATATACAATCTCAATTCATATGTATAGGATATTAGGTGGAGCTGAAAAATGAACAGGTTTGCATTTTTGATAGAGGTCTTTAATTAGGTATTTTAAGTTATAGACCATCGTCAACATCATAATTTTGAATCTTATAGGCGAGGGTAATGTCCTCAGAATGAAAGAAAATCAATACTTTTTATTTGTTGGCTTGTTGAGGACATTATCTTGCCCATAGCTGCCAGAGTTGTAATGTTCACGATGGTCTATAAATTAAAAAAATTATAGACCTATTAAAAAAAAGTAAACATGGTGCATTTTTTTAGCTCCACCTGTTATCCAAGCATATTCTATGCAGTTGCACGTGCATTCTTGATTCAGAGTGGGAAAATCTTATTTTGGATGCAAGGGAGAGAAGCCAAACACCTAAAGAACATGCACATAAAAATGACAGCTGAGAAACATAAATGTAGATATCATGGTCACAATTGCTTGGAAACACAACATAATTGAGTAGTATATCCAGATGATGCAACACAACCACTACTCCTCTGGTTCCAAGCTGACAGTGCGGGATCCAAAAACCATAGACAAGGAATAAATTTAGAGAGCAGAGGAGGGCCATAATGACCAAAATAATATAGGGTCCCTTTATTATTTCCGTCATTATAGCCCTCCTCCTTCACTCTCTAAATTTATTCCTTATCTATGGTTTTTGGATCCCGCAGTGTCAACTTGGAACCAGAGTAGTGGTTGTGTTGCATTGTCTGGGTATACCACTCAACTATGTTGTGTCTCCAAAAAATTGTGACCATGATGCCTACATTTATGTTTCACAACTGTTGTGTCCCAAGACCCCTTATGACCATTTATGACCCTTTACGATCTCTAATAATACATCTTAGAGGTCTTAAAGTGTCGTAAAGGGTCATAAGAGGCTCCTAGGAGGGGCCAGATGAGATTCCACCTTCACGTGGTTGGCCCTGTTAAGTAGAGAATGTTAAACTATTCTCGAAACAAAGAGAAGCTCAATAATTTAAGGTCTCACTCCATGTACGATAATTTTATTTTTTTTAAAATACCCTTAACCATCGCAATTACGATGATCACTAGAGAATAACTGACAGTGAAACACTACAAACTATAGCTATCTGTTAGAAATATCTGACAAATAGACATCGCATGTACAACATATCCATCACAAATGCAACATTTCCATCGTAATTGTGACAACAACAAATAGTCCTGACGGAATGTTGACCATGTTGATAGGCCCTTTTGCTATGCATATTGCAATGGCCCGATTTGTCATAATTACGACTCCTATCCTAGCCATTAGTGATTTTGACTCCAAAACTGCAATGGTTGGTGTCTCTTGATCGACGAGATAACATCGAAATACCGATGGAAAGTTGTCAAAAATGTGTGTGAATTTTGTACCTGATCTGTAGACACAACACTTCAGTAAAACATTAGAGGTTAGCTATAATCAAAATCGTGCAAAATTGAAATCTACTCTAACCAAGCGATTTACTGCCTTCTAATAGGTGCGAGATTGATGTTCTCAGATTGTAATCGAGATCAGTGACCTAGACGACACCTAAATGAAGGATTTAAATGCAATTGATCTAGATATGAAATATGAATGCAATTAATCTATTTTTTTTTGGATTTTCTATGCAATAAGAATGAAAAACTTGATATGAAACTATCTAAGAATGATATGAAAAAAAAGATTGATCTCACAAAGATGTTGATTCGCAAGAGCTTTGATTCTCCCAATTCTAATTCTCCAGCGTGATTGTGGAAATTTGTGGATGACTTTGGCAAAGTAAGCTTGCAAAATTATGATATGCTTGGATGCAAATTTTAGAGATGATTGAGAGATGAATTATGAAGAGATGAGCCTTGTTTTTATAGAAATCCAGGGCTTTGGAGGTGCATGGGAAAAAGTCATAAATCACTCAAATAAACTCAAGTTGATTTTTGAGTTATTTTTAAATAACAGATAATTAACTCACAAAAACATGCAAAAGCTAAGTTTTAACTCAAAATAGAGTTTAGCTTTAATTGATAATTGATAGTTGTCTGCTTTTATAATTGTGCATGTTTTATTTATGAATTAATTTAATAATAAAGTGATTTATGCTCAACTTAACTGCTTTTAAAAATAAAACAATTGATTTATAGGTTAATCAATTATTTAATCAAACTTTTATTAAAAATTATATTATTAAATAATGACAACTTGCTTTAATTAATTAAATAAGAATTTAATCAATTATTCATATGATATTAGATTTATTATCAAAATTAAATAATACAATTAATAATAGATATAATTAAATTTAATTACACAATTAAGTGGCAAATATTAAATCTAATTAATTAAATATGAAAATATTCAATTAATCAAACTTTAGGATAAATGTGATTTATTGCCAAATAATTATAAAATTAAAGATAGTTATGATGATTAGGAATATTGCTAGGAATATTCCTTGATGCAGAATTTAAGATAATCAATTAGATTTGATGATGTTCAGATGTGCCTTAGGTTAGGACTTCGATGTCGATTTTGTTTGATTTGTCGATGTAGGAGGTTAATGAACTTATAGCCCATTTTTGGGGTATTACATTTTGCCCCTCTTTGAATTACTGTGCGAAGCGTAGTGGTTCAAAGATAGTCTGTGTTTGATAAAGATATGAAACTGATTCAAAAGATAAACCGATCTCAAGATAGAAACCGATTGAAAGATATTGAGATAAGAGTTGATTGATATTGAATTTGATATGAAGATAATAGGTCCTGAATGACCAAAGATAATGTTCACTATAACAGAAAATGAACCTATGATTGCGAAAAAGTGTCAAAACGCCTGATTCCAAACCTTCGGATTGCAAAGAAGTGAGTGACCCGTTCTAGACTCGATTGTCTTAGCAGAACTAGCAGGTATCACATCCAAACCCTTCAGTTGCCGAAGAACCAAGGAAAGAACACTATGATCTGATGGTTGCAAAAACTGATACGGATTACAAGATTAAGAGAATACCAGATTGATATGGATCGATGAATCTGATATGCCCTAAGTGATGTTAGATTTGCCCCGAGCGATGAGGTCTTTTTTTTTTGATGAATCAGTAACTAGACGTGATTGTTTGTCTTGATTATTGATGAAAGATATTGATAGATTTGATTGACAGACTTTGAATGATGTGCAATACCATGCCCCCTTCGGGATGAAAATTGAAATCTGATAAGAAAAAGTCAGCGTTGATAGTTCAGAAGCATGCTAATTGATTTGAAAAGTGGTTATACACGTCCGAGAATGCATTCTGCATCGTTTGGAGGTCCTGAAAGACCAAGTTTGACTAGGTTTGACCATGAGTTGACCATGGTTGACCAAGTTGAAATTTTGATAGTTTGATGAAAGCTAATCAGTTAAGTTGAATACTGGATTTCTGTGAAGATTAAAGGTCGATTATGCAAGCAGTAGACCGTCCTGGTCCCAAAAATTTTAAATCACGATTTTGACATAATAAATGATCTCAGATTTCAATTTTGATCCCAAAAAAGGATTCTACTTGCTGTTTCATTGGAGGAAACTTCGTGTGAGATTCAGCTCTTGTTAGATTTGAAGAATTGATATGAAGAATCGTTTAAGCTTTGAAGTTCGTTTAGCCATTGTGAGATCATGAAAACATGCAAAATGCAAAGAGACATGCAAAATGAAATGCAACCTAAGACCTAGGACCTACTCACTGATCATATGTTGATTTGTTATCATCATTGAACTTTTAGGTAACTGGATAAATCAATACAATGCCCACTAGCTATGAAACCATAGACATATGAATATCGATTTGTATGCGCAAGAATCAATACAACACCCACTGGTCAAACAACCATGGACATATGAATATTGATTTTGTTTTCAGAATGTCGGATTAGATATAAGCATCAAGGCACAAATGCCAGGATGACCTGAATATCATGTCCATTTTGATATAGAAATTTGTATAAGCATCAAAACATAAATGTCGTGATGACCTGAATACGCCTTGCATTGCAAACACATCAAATAGTCAAGAGATCATTCTAAATCCAATGTGAATTACCTGTAGTGACCCTTTATCATTCACATCCTTAGGTAAGATTGTGTTTCACAGTAGGAGAAAGAACTTACTCAAAAAGACAATAGTTAGATCAAACTTCCTTGAATTTTTTGGGTATTAATGGTCGAGGTACGCATGGCCATCCAATTCGAGATAGAGGCTCTTATAGTCGGACACCATTTCAATCCGAAATTTCCAAAGTTGTTAGATTTTCACATACAAGTAGAAGACAAAGAAAAGATTATGCCCCCAGTCATCACTCTCTAAATCCTATAAAGGACATCATCGAAGAGCTCGAAGGGACACAATATGCAAAAATCTCAATGCGAATCAGTAAGCATACAAGGAGATAAAAGCATGAAAAAGCATAGATTGTTTTCAGTTGAGTTTTGATGTTTGATTGCATTGTTGTAGATGCAAAATTCTTTCTGGAGATGAGACAGACTGACTGACTCAACTTGAAGCTTCAAAGGACTCTGACTGGATAGGATACGTCTAAGATACATTGGAGGCCATAGGATATGACATTGATTGCCCCCAAGTTTGAACATTGATAGGATACAGACGCGCAAGCTGATTGGTGTACAAACTGACTTATTGAAAACTAGAAATGTTGAAACAAACCGGGAGATATGTACAAACTAAAGCAAGACTGAAAGCTGGGAAAGACCAAGATTGCACTGATAGATGGAGCATTTGGAACAAGTGGCGCCCATTTGTCGGGTTTTCACCATCTTGGCAAAGATTCTATTTTTGCTACCAAGGCGCCTGTTTCCAGGTTTTCACCAAGGCACTTTTTCTTTTCTTTTTCTTTTTTTGTATTTTTCATTTTTTCAATTTTTTTGTAAATTTTTGATATTTTTCAATTTTTTTGTACTTTTGATATTTTTTGATTTTTTTTTGTGAATCATCAAGGCGCCTATTGCTAGGTTTTCACCAAGATGTTTATTTTTTTCAGGACTTTTTTCAATTTTTAAAATTTTTTTAGGACATTTACCAAGCACTGAATGCCTTAGGCGTAGAATTTCTTTAGATGGAGAATGTTGATTGGTTCTCGGAGCTGTTCTCCTTCAGTCGTTGAGAGTTGATAGGCACCAGAGCCAAAAGTAGCAGTGATAACAAAGGGACCCAGCCAATTGGGTTCGAACTTCCCCTTGCGTTCTCGATGTGATTGATTTTTAGGATTTTCTCTCAACACTAGATCACCAACCTGAAATTCTCTGTGTCTGAATTTCTTGTTGTAGCCTCTAGACATTTTTTTCTGATACACTCTGAGATGATCATATGTTGCTAGCCTGTGCTCATCTAATAATTCAAGTTCTTGTAACCTAGACACTCTGTAGTCTTCATCAGTGACAAGTCCATGCATTCTAATTCTTAGTGATGGGATTTCAACCTCAATAGGTAGTACTACTTCAGACCCATAAACTAAAGCGAAAGGTGTAGCCCCTGTAGGTGTTCTGATACTTGTTCTGACACTCATTCTAATACTAATTCTGATATTGATTCTGATAATTATTTTGATACTGGTTCTGATACTTGTTCTGATACTCATTCTGATACTGGTTCTGATATTTGTTCTGATACTAGTTCTGATACTTGTTCTGATACTAGTTCTGATGCTTGTTTTGATACTGGTTTTGATACTTGTTCTGATATTTTTTCTGATGCTTGTTTTGATATTGGTTTTGATACTAGTTTTGATACTGGTTTTGATACTTGTTCTGATACTCATTCTGATAGTGGTTCTGATAGTGGTTCTACTTGATAGCATCTTTTTCCATTGCAAACTCCCAAGCAAGATCATATCATGCAGTCCCAATGTCTAGTAAGGTGGAGAACAAGAGTGATTGGCAAGCTGGTCGAAGAGATGGAAGACAAGAGAATGAAGGAGAATGAAGGGAAGAAATCCTCAAGGGAAAAACTCCTCAAGAATACCCAAGCTAGGAAAAAATTGTCATGTAAAGCGCATTTGGACAAGCAATGAAAGGCTAGCATAGGATAAGTCACAAAAGCGTAATGTCAAAGAAGGACAGGATGTAGTCCAAAAGAGTAGACATGTCAAGAGGCTTCATAGCACCATGTTTTACTCTTTGTTTTTTTTTTATCAAGACCAAAGGGGAAAAGGATAGCGAAAGGCTATAATGAATAGAGGAAGATAGACGTGAAGGCTAAACAGGAAGGGAATGAAAGCAAGATCATCATAAGATAGCGCACAAGATAGCCAAATGTTCGTGTATATATCAACATTGTCAAGATCAAAGAGAGAAGATGGAATGGATGAAATATGTAAAAGAACTACGCATGATGCCTGATTGCCAGGTTTTCATCATGGTACTTATCCAAGGTGCCACAAGGAAGTGGTTTTCACCATAGGACGAATTTATTTCTCTTTACTTTTGCTACCAAGGTGCTTGTTTCCAGGTTTTCACCAAGGCACATTTTCAATTTTATTTTATTTTTTTTGGAAGAAGGCAAGCTTTTTAGATAATGCTCCTTGAAAGGATAAACCATGATATGCCAAGGATTCAAAATGACACGTTCAAAGATGCTGATAGGAAAAGGGAGATGGAAGAGAAAAATGGAGGATAGGGTTTTATGTAAAGCGAGTGAGGTTGGAAGATAGGAGGAATAGGCAAGTGAGGAAAAAGGATAGGAGGTAGAAGGATAATGCATGGAAGGATTGTGAAAGGGTAGATGGAAAGGAAGGCAAGTTCAACATCAACACCTACCTTGAAGGGTGGTGAGAGAATGGAGGAATCGTGAATGAAGGAATATGTGAAGGAATATGGTGAATGGATAGCAGAGGTTGTGGTTTAGGCGCATGGAATGAAAGAATATTTTTGGAGGGAAATGAAGTGGAAGCCTTTGGAAGCTTGAATGTCAATTTCACTTTTTGTTCAACACCAGACTCTTTCAAGAGAGACTTTAGAATCCATATTGTCGTAGGCTTTTTATTTCCTTTTGATGATCTAGAGATAATATCTTCAATGATGGATTTTGGAACCCATACTTGTCTTGTAGTTTTTTTCTTAGATATCTCTTTTGACTTTATGTTTCCATGTCTATTAGAGGAGACATGGTGATCTTCTTTTTTTGATGGATTCTTGTATTGCCTCTTTTTCTTGTATTGAAAATTCAAGTTACTTCCAAAAGACTTGATACTTGTGGAAGGAGGATATGGCTGGTTTAAATGGGTGGGTGGATGAAATGGATTCAAGGGTATGAATCTATGTTGATCTTGAGGAAAGATGGGAGATGGAGGGATGTAAGGACCCAAGATGGATGGAAAATTAGGAGAGTTAGGAGGGGAAAGTGAAGGGACATAAGGACCTAAGATGGAAGGAAGGCGTGAAGATATTTGTAGTGGTGGAAGAGGTCCAAAGATGGAAGTGGAAGACGCAAAAGGATAATCAATAAGTTCATCAGCATCTATATGACAACCAAGGATATCAGCATCTTTAGAGTGAGCATTAGGATCTTTAATAGAATCATGGACATCTTCAATATGAGCACCTTCTTTGATAGGATTGTTCAAAGCTTGCAAAGACTTAGGAAGAGTAGAAAGTGGAAGTGAACATGAAGTGGTAGAACAAGAAGATGAAAGACTTTGATCTTGACAAGGATCTTCGGATAGCATAAGCGCATAATTTTTCTCTTGTTTTTCAATAGGCTTAACATTGGAAGGAACACCATTTTTGCCAACCTTAATGGAAGTATCATCTTTGGAAAGCGCAAGCGTAGTAAGGTTATTTTGATTGTCAATAAGCTCAATAGTGTAAGTAGTAGCTTGATCTTGCTTAGGCGAAGACTTAAGACATGGTGGAATGCATGAAAAAGGGGGTACAAGATCAAAAGAACCCTAAGGCAGATAAGAGTCATCATGAAAAGGAGTGGATGACATGGAGGGTTCTTAATCTTGATCTTTCTTTATGTTCTTTTCTTCATCATTTTTAAAGTCCTCTTGACATGGAGCCACTTCTAAGGACAAGGAAGCATGTTGGGATTGTATGGATGACTTTGGAAGAGATGGTGGAGGACTAGCTGAAGTAGGGATTATAGCATATGAAGGCTTAGGCTCTTTAGGTTTATCATTATTGAAAGTATTTGCAGCCAAGTGAAGGATAGCTTGAGTTTCTTTAAGAGGTAGCCCTGGAGGATAACTATAGGGAACCACATGAAAAGTATCAGGGCTTGTGTCGAATGAAGGTTCTGTGAAAGATTTGAAAGACTCAGAAGCTTTAGGAAATGTACGAGTATTGGAGGAAGTAGGGGATGGAAGGGAACCATCACAAGACAAAGGTCCAACATTAACATGATCTTGCTTGAGAGTGTAATCTTTATTTTCAGCCCGAGAGTTCTTAGAGGAGAGATCTTTATAGTATTGATGTTTCAAGCTAGCACGATATATTTTATAGTCCTCAGCAGTAGTAGATGGATCATCATCAAGGTATTGTCCATAAAAGCCATCAAAATCTCTTTCAAAATCAGAATCATATGGATCACCATCATGATCTATCCAATGTGATGGTCCATTTGTAGTAAGCAAGAATGAACGATGAGGAGGACTCTTAGGAACAGAGGTGTCATAGGTATCATTACATTGTCTGTCGTCATAGTCATCATAGTCTCCAAAGCTAGATGTGTCACTCTCCGTGGAAGAGGTATCATATTGCTCAAATTTTTTCCGGGGGCATGGTGACATGTACAAGTCTTTATCAAATGGAAAAGAGTATAGAGGTTCCTTTTCTTTCTCAAGTTTGTCAAGCTGGACTTGCATAGCATGTATATGTTTCATCATAGTGGCGATCAGAATTTCTTCCTCATGTGTACTGATTCTTTGAGACATGTGTACTAATTCTCGATAGCTACTGATATGTTCTTGACACAGTGATTTTGTTCGATAGATTCTGGAACTAGGCTAAAAATATTGGATATCTTGCAATTTGACAATTTCTGACAACTCTCTCAAATTTTTCCAAACGACACTCTGCAGACTCGTACGACACTGGGTAGTCTATGAAATGACAGTTGCTAAACTCGTATGACAGTTGGGTAGCAATGAAATGACACTTGACAAAACTCGTACGACAGTTGCTAACAGGGTTTTGACTTTCTTGAATTTGCTGGCTTGAAAACTCGTACGACACTGGGTTCTCAATCATATGATAGATGGGCAATACTGAAATGACACTTGACAAAACTCGTACGACTTTTGACTTCTTGAAATGACTTTTGACTCCAGAAAGATTTTACGTCAATGTTTGCAAAATTTAAGGTCTTTAGTTTTGGATTGTTGGCAAATTGTTTTGTCCAGATTTTGAAGGTTATACCAGATTTGATCATTTTTAATAGCCAAGTAGATAAACAAGCACGCAGAACAGCAAGCAAATGATTCCAAGCATGTCTGAAAACAATGAACAAGGGCAAAAGCAAACTTGCGCATGAACAATCAAGTGACCAAATTGTGCTAATCCCTGAGAGTACTAATTGTGTATGTTCTGAAAAGTTTTGCAATAACACACATATACTTGAAAATGAAAAATTGGCCTCTCTAGGGTTTTTAGTAATGGTTTGACTCTGCAACTTTTATAATTCAAAGGGGTGAACTCCAATCCTGGCGCACCAGGGTTTTGACACAGTCTGAGAACTTAATCTTCAAGAGCTGCTAGGGAGATCTGACAACCCAACAATGAACCATACCCATGGAGATTTCTTCCACAAGGACATTTATATAGCGACTGTCACTACCATGGCAAAAATGGCTATTACCACTTGAGGTTCCATCAACGCAGTTTGCCCTGTGAAGGGATTGTCCGCTACGGTTAACCCTCTCTAAAGGTGACTCACAGATTTATACCACAAGGGGACTTGGCTCCAGATTCAAGGTTTTGACACCTCTTCACTTTTAACCCAAACAAAGCAAGCAGATTAATCCGACACGCTAAGACAAAGTTTTGTTCCACCAAGGTCTGTGATATCATCTCCACGTGATCTATCAACCTCTTCGGGGAGAGAATGTATCAATCAATAAGAGAAGATGCACTAACCAATTTTGATTCACCAAAGCTCGCGATATCAACCCCACGTGATCTATCAACCTCTTCGGAGAGAGAATGTGTCGATCAATAAGAGAAGACTCACTAACCAAGTTGAATGTGAAACGCACTAAGTATCCTCCCTACCTACAAGGATTCTATCGTCAAGAAGGATTTCGCTGGGAATCCAATCTCTCAAGAATCACGAATAGTGTTCATAGGGCCTAATTACTATGTGAGCACAGATATATTCCTGAAAGCAAATCTACCAAAAGTACCCAAAAAAGTAGAAAGAGGAACACTTAACGCTTAAAGAGAATATGAGATGAGTCCACAAGGTGGAACACTTAACACCTCACACAAGCTAAAAATGAGTCCCCAACTTAGAAAACAAGTGAGTTCCTAAAAGCACAAAAGGGTTGCCAAGTGGAACATTTAACGCTTCTATCCTGTTAACCCCTCCCTTTTATGGCGCTGAGATTGCAACCACGGGGTGAAAATGAGGGGCCGATGGATTAGCGAGTCCAATAACCCAAGATAGAAATCAATATCAATCACAAGTATTCTAAGACTACTTAATGAATCCTTAAGGGATCACAACCTAGTATCAATTATGCAAGTGTGTAAAACAAAAGCATGAAAAGAATCACCCAAGCTAGACACACGAGAGATTTATTTTAAGTCCCAAATCAAAATGTCATTAGATGAAGGAGAATACCTAGGATCCTTGCAACGCGCTTAGTAGATTTTACCTGATTTTTAGTAATTTTTGTTGAGCTTTTCCATGCAAGCAAGTGACGAACTCTCCAACAAGCAAACAAGATATGCAAAATATATTCAACTTATGAAAATCATAGGATTAGCTCTAAAAATAAATTTTTAAGAGCAATAATAACCACAAATTAATCCAAATGACAACTCATATCATGCATTGAATCATATGAAAAATAAGTGCATACCCATCACAAAACTTTAATTTTTTTGCACTGCATTTGACCTAATCAACAAGATTTGATTTTTTTTATATGATTTTGGCAACAAAAATAGAAATTCAAAATAGAGACCCCTACTAAAAAATAGAGAGCTTTCCAAAAATGCAAAAATTTTAGAAAAATCTCTTCATTTGTGCCCTAGAGACCTGTTTTTATCAAAATAGACCAGTTTTTGAAAATTGACTATTTGAGCTATTAAATTGCATCAAAATTTAAAACAAAAATAATAGAACCCCTGTATAATTTGAAGAGATTTTTGAAAATGTAAAAATTTTCAAAAAATATTCTGATTTGCGCCGAAAATTAATTTTTTATGAAAAATAAAAAAAAAATTATTAAAAATTCAAAATTTTTTAGAAAATTCTAAATTTTTTATCAAAGCTTCCCCAATATGTTACCAACCTGAAAAAAATATTTTAGTCCAAAACTCCAAGCCGTTTGGGAGATAAAATTAAATCTTTGAAACTTTAGGGTTTTAGCTCCCAAAAAAAATCAAAACTAACATGCAAAGGTGGGTTGCCCCACGGTGGGTGCCAGAAATGTGTGTGTGAATTTTGTACGTGATCTGTAGACACAACACTTCAGTAAAACATTAGAGGTTAGCTATAATCAAAATCGTGCAAAATTGAAATCTACTCTAACCAAGCGATTTACTGCCTTCTAATAGGTGCGAGATTGATGTTCTCAGATTGTAATCGAGATCAGTGACCTAGACGACACCTAAATGAAGGATTTAAATGAAATTGATCTAGATATGAAATATGAATGCAATTAATCTATTTTTTTTTGTTTTTTCTATGCAATAAGAATGAAAAACTTGATATGAAACTATCTAAGAATGATATGAAAAAAAAGATTGATCTCACAAAGATGTTGATTCGCAAGAGCTTTGATTCTCCCAATTCTAATTCTCCAGCGTGATTGTGGAAATTTGTGGATGACTTTGGCAAAGTAAGCTTGCAAAATTATGATATGCTTGGATGCAAATTTTAGAGATGATTGAGAGATGAATTATGAAGAGATGAGCCTTGTTTTTATAGAAATCCAGGGCTTTGGAGGTGCATGGAAAAAAGTCATAAATCACTCAAATAAACTCAAGTTGATTTTTGAGTTATTTTTAAATAACAGATAATTAACTCACAAAAACATGCAAAAGCTAAGTTTTAACTCAAAATAGAGTTTAGCTTTAATTGATAATTGATAGTTGTCTGCTTTTATGATTGTGCATATTTTATTTATGAATTAATTTAATAATAAAGTGATTTATGCTCAACTTAACTGCTTTTAAAAATAAAACAATTGATTTATAGGTTAATCAATTATTTAATCAAACTTTTATTAAAAACTATATTATTAAATAATGACAACTTTCTTTAATTAATTAAATAAGAATTTAATCAATTATTCATATGATATTAGATTTATTATCAAAATTAAATAATACAATTAATAATAGATATAATTAAATTTAATTACACAATTAAGTGGCAAATATTAAATCTAATTAATTAAATATGAAAATATTCAATTAATCAAACTTTAGGATAAATGTGATTTATTGCCAAATAATTATAAAATTAAAGATAGTTATGATGATTAGGAATATTGCTAGGAATATTCCTTGATGCAGAATTTAAGATAATCAATTAGATTTGATGATGTTCAGATGTGCCTTAGGTTAGGACTTCAATGTCGATTTTGTTCGATTTGTCGATGTAGGAGGTTAATGAACTTATAGCCCATTTTTGGGGTATTACAAGAAAAAGGTCTCAAAAGTACTAGTGAACTTTGCCAGAAATATAAAGGATTTTGGTCCTTCAAAAACTTCCTCTTTCCACGATTGTTCTAGTAGGGCCATCAACTCATTATCCCTAAACCACATTTTCTCTCTTTGAACGAACATCTAGAGGGTTTTTTGTTTTCCTTTATCCAAAAAGATACTAGAAAATGGTCTGAACTTGAGGCAAGGAGGATAGAAGGCTCCAAGTCAAAAGTAAAGTCAATTAAGCTCCTTTTGAAATAGAATCTATCTAATTTTTAGTGATGTTACTAAATCCTAATCTACGATTAGTCCAGGTCAACCTCCCATTATTTATACTTGTAATACCCCAAAAATGAGCTATAGGTTCATTAACCTCTTACATCAACATATCGAACGAAATCGACATCAAAGTCCTAACCTAAGGCACATCTGAACATCATCAAATCCTAATTGATTATCTTAAATTCTGCATCAGGGAATATTCCTAGTAATATTCCTAATTATCCTAATTATCTTTAATTTAATGATTATTTGGTGATAAATCCTATTTATCCTAAAGTTTAATTAATTGAATATTCTCAATATTTAATTAATTAGATTTAATTCTGCCACTTAATTATTTAATTAAAGTTAATTCTATTTATTCCTAAATTGTATTATTTAATTTTGACAATAAATCCAAAATCCTATGAATAATTGATTAAATTCTTATTTAATTAATTAAAGCAAGTTGTCAATTTTTAATAATATTATTTTGGAATAAAAGTTTGAAAAATAATTGATTAACCCATAAATCAATTATTTTATTTTTCAAAATTAGTTAAGTTGGAAATAAATCACTTTATTATTAAATTAATTCATATTAAATCATGCACAATCAGAAAAGCAGACAACTATCAATTATCAATTGAAACTAAACTCTATTTTGAGTTGAACTCTACTTTTGCATATTTTTGTGAGTTAATTATCTTTTATTTAAAATAACTCAAAAATCAACCTAAGTTATTTGAGTGATTTATGGCTTTTATTCATGCATCCCCAAAGCCCTGGATTTCTATAAATTAAGGCTTCAGCTCATCTCAAATCATCTCATATTTTTTGCAAACTTATGCTAGCGAATTGCTATCTGAAGAATCGAAGCTTCTTTGTGAATCAATAGCTTTTTGAGATCACCTTTGTTTTCATATCATTGTTAGATCATTTTAGCATATCAATTTTCATATTAGCATAGATTTCATATCATTTTTCATATTATTGCATCTAAAATCCAAAAAAATAGATTACTTTGCATTCATTCCATATCTAGATTTTGCATTCAAATCCTTCGTTTAAGTGTTGTCAAGGTCACTGATCTCGGTATAATTTGAGAATACTGGCATCTACTAGAAGGTAGTAAATCGCTTAGTTAGTTTAGTTTTTCAATTACTTGCACGATTTTGATTTCAGCTAACCTCTAATGTTTTACTGAAGTGTTGTGTCTATAGAATAGGTACAAAATTCACACACACATTTCTGGCACCCACCATGGGGCCCTGAAATGGGTTTCCCTTCATTTCTATCAATTTTCTATCTTTTAAGGTTAAGAGTTTCAAGGGTTCTGGTATACTCTGCAGGATGTTATTTTTTGTTTTGAAAAAAAAATATTTTTTAGCACTTTTTTAATCAAAACTGTCAGTACAGTGCGATTTTTAATTTATGTCCATACAGTTGTCGTACGAGTTTTGTCAGAAACTTGTATCAGGAGATACCCATTGTCGTACAACAGTTGATTTGATCGAGGCTCGTATCATTAGAAAACATTATCATTTGAAAAGTTGATTGTCGTATGATCTGATACCCAGTGTTGTACAAGTTTTTGGACTGTCGTCTGGGAGGTAACCCAATGTCGTACGAGTTTTTGGACTATCATCTGGGAGGTAACCCACTATCGTACAAGTTTCTAGACTGTCATCTGGGAGGTAACCCACTGTCGTACGAGTTTTCGTACTAGGTTTTGATTGTCGTTTCACTTTTTAAGCCAATTTTCTAGATTTGGACTAACAGCTAACATTAACAATTGAAATTTACTGTTTCTGATTGATTTTTGTTGATTTGGATTGGGAAAAGTGCAAGAATTGCTAAAAATAGGTAAGAATCTACTAAGCGTGTTGCGAGGAATTCAGGTAACCTTCTCAACTGATAACGTTTCAATTTGGATTAAAAAGAACATCTTGCGTGTCTAGCTTGAGTGCCTTTCTTTTCCATATCACACATTTCATTTGGGCTCTAAAAATAAACATAGATTTTCTTTTAGCATCTTTGTTACACATAGTAAATAGGCCCTATGAACACTATTTGTGACTCTTGAGAGAGTGAGTTTCCAGTGAAACTCTTCTCAACGAAAGAACCCTTGTAGGTAGGGAGGATACTGAGGGGGTTTGATCTGATTTATGAAAACCAGATTACAATACCTGGTGTGATACCTACAGTATTGTAGAATTCAACACGAAAATTGAGAACAACAAGATTGAAAACCAAAAACTATCTCCATTCTATTCAAAATTGGAGTTTATACAAGTCAGATGGATCCCAAGGGTCACACAAATCCCTTGGAATTGAAATGAAGAGTCATCATAATGTTTATTACAATTAAACTATTAAAACTATCAAAATTTATCAAAAAACTAAATATAAAATTTAGGTCCACTTGGAGAAGGCATAACTTTCTCATCCTAGCTCCGAATTACGAACCGTTTGATGCGTTGGAAAGGTATTCAAATAATCTTGAACCAAATTTTAAAAATATTGATGCATATTTGCCTAGAAATGCACCAAAGACCCTCAAAATTGCAATTTACTAAAACATATGAAATTTTGAAAAAATTAGATTTCAGTATTTTCCCACTTTAATCCTGATCAGGGTCTCACGTTCCACTAGATCTGTGTGTCTTCAACTTTTGATCGAGGCATTCTCTCTCCGGAGAGGTTGATAGATCATAAGGGGTTGATGTCATAGATCTTTGTGAGATAATCTTGGTCTTAGCGTGTCAGATTAATCTGTCTGCTTTGTTTGGATTAAAAGTGAAAAGGCTAGGGGATTATGCTCTACTTCCTTTTTGGATAGTACCAGAAACCCGAATCCTTGAATCTGGAACCAGTCTCCATGTGGTATATTTTGTGAGTCACCTTTAGAGAGGGTTAACCATAGTGGACATTCCCTTAATTGGGTCAACCACATTGACAGAACCTCAAGCAGTAATAACCATTTTCACCGTGGTAGTGACAACTGCTATATAAATGTCCCGTTGGAAGAAATCTCCACAGGTGTGGTCTCTTGTTGGGCTGTCAGATCTCCCTAGTAGATCTTGAAGATTAAGTTCTTGGATTGTGTCAAAACCCCGGTGCACCTGGATTGGAGTTCGCCCTCTTGGATCATAAAAGTTGCAGAGTCAAACCATTACTAAAAACCCTAGTGAGGCCAAATTTTCATTTTCTAGGAATATGTGCATTAATGCAAAACTTTTTGGAACATACACAATTAGCACTTCTAAGGATTAGCACAAATAAGTCACTTGATTATTCATGCACAAGGTTTCTTTTTCCCTTGTTCATTGTTTTCAGACATGCTTGAAATCACTTGCTTGTGGTTTTGCATGCTTGCTTATCTATCTGGTTACTAAAACTGAACAAATCTGTTACAATCCTCAAGTCTGGACATTGAAATTTGCAAACAATCCAAAACCGAAAACCCTAAATTTGCAAAATTTGAGTGAAATTCCTTTCTGGAGTCAAAAGTCATCTCAGGAGGTCAGAAAGTCATACAAGTTTTTATCAAATGTCATTTCATTACTACCCAACTGTCATAAGGTAAAGAACCCAGTGTCGTACGAGTCTTTCTGCCAGTCAAATTCAAAAAGTCAAATCCAGCTAGCAACTGTCATGCGAGTTTTTGCAACTGTCGTATGAGATTTTCAACTGTCGTTTCATAGCATACCCACTATCGTACGAGTTTGCAGAGTGTCATTTGGGAAAATTTTGAAAAGTTGTCAGAAAATTGTCAAAATTGCCAGATACTTAGCTTTTTTAGCCTATTTCCAGAATCTGTCGAACAAATCACTGTGTCAAGAATAGAAAGCAACTACTAAGAATCCAATCATTTTCCTAGAGTGGCCTTTTGAATCTGATTTAGCCTTATGTTTAATCGATTTGAGTCTTTATCAACTTGTGTCAAAACCTTGTCATAACTATCAATCTTCAATCAATCATCAAAATGGCTAAGTGTTGTGAACTCGTGTACGCTATCTTTTGGGAATCCACCCATACATCCAGGGCACAATCTCCTTCATCTACACCTAATCCAAGCTCCAATCAAGCAAACCTTGACAAGGTTGCGTCATTTGATCTTCTTGAATCAGATTTTTCTTCAGTTGTCTTCATCATATTCTTTTGTTTCACCCAAGGTTAATGTTGGAAACTAGAGCTTCCTCTCACAAGAAATCTGGAGAAGCATCCCATACCTTACCTATAACCGCTACCAGGGGTCCAACTCTTGAACAACTCTATAATTTTGGTCTTTACGAAGACGACGGTCTTGGCAACTTTTAATTAAAAACTTGTTACATTCCCCCTTCATCAACTCACGGAGTCAATCAACAAACTCTACATCAATCTATTCTAGGGAGTCCTAAAACTCCTAACATGTCTCAAAGAATTAGTACACATGAGGAAGAAACTCTAATCACCCCTATGATGAAACAGATGCATGCTATGCAAGTCAAACTTAACAAACTTGAGAAAGAAAAGGAACCTAAAGAGTTCTCCATGGAAGCTCTATGCCCTTTTCCATTTGATAAAGACTTGTATATGTCACCATGCCCTTGGATAGAATATGAGCAACATGATAATCCTTTTGATACTTCTTCCACGGAGAGTGACACACCCATCTTTGAAGACTATGATGACTATGATGAGGGACAATATAGTGATACATATGACACCTTTGTTCCTAAGAGTCCTTGCTGTGTGCTTGTGCTTACTAGAAATGGGATGTCACATTGGATAGATCGTGATGGTGATCCATATGATTCTGATTTTGAAAGAGACTTTCATGAGTTTTGTGAACAATACCTAGATGATACATCTACTTCTATTGAGGAAGAGAAAGCTTACCGAGCTGATTATAAACGTGCATACTACAAGGATCTATCCTCTAAGAACTCTCATGCTGAAAATAAAGATTACACTCTCAAGAAAGATCATGTTAATGTTGAACCTTTGTCTTGTGGTGGTTCCCTTCCATCCCCTCCTTCCTCCAATACCCATACATTTCCTAAAGCTTTCGAGTCTTCCAAATCTTTCACAAGTCCTTCATCCACCAAAGGTCCTAATACTTTTCATGCGGTTTCCTATAGTTATCCTCAAGGGCTACCTCTTAAAGAAACTCAAGCTAACCTTCACTTGGCTAAACCTAAAGAGCCTAAGCCTTTATACGCTATAATGCCTACTTTAGCTAGTCCTTCACCATCTCTTCCAAAGTCTTCCATACAATTGCAGCATGATCCCTTGTCCTTAGAAGTGGCTCTATGTCAAGAGGACTCTAAAAATGATAAAGAAAAGAACATAAAGAAAGATCAAGATCAAGAACCCTCCATGTCATCCACTCCTTTTCATGATGTCTCTTCTCCATTTCATGGTTCTTTTGATCCCGTACACCCTTTCCCATTCATTCCACCATGTCTTAAGTCTTCTCCTAAGCAAGATCAAGCTACTACCTACACCGTTGAGCTTATTGACAATCAAAATAACCTTACCCACTTCCGCTTTCCAAAGATGATACTTCCATTAAGGTTGGTAAAAATGGTGTTGTTACTTCCAATGTTAAGCCTATTGAAAATCAAGAGAAAAATTATGTGCTTATGCTATCCAAAGATCCTTGTCAAAATCAAAGTCTTCCATCTTCTTGTTCTACCACTCCATGTTCGCTTCCACTTTCTACTCTTCCTAAGTCTTTGCAAGCTTTGAACAATCCTATCAAAGAAGTTTCTCCTATTCAAGATGTTCATGATTCTATTGAAAATCCTAATGCTCACTCTAAAGATGCTGATGTCCTTGGTTGTCACATAGATGATGATGAACTTATTGATTATCGTTTTGCATTTTCCACTTTCATCCTTGGACCTCTTCCACCACTACTAAGGGCTTCGCGTCTGCCTTCTATCTTGGGTCCTTATGTCGCTTCACTTTCCCCTCCTAACTCTCCTAATTCGCCATCCATCTTGGGTCCTTACATCCCTCCATCTCCCATCTTTCCTCAAGATCAACATAGATGCATACCCTTGAATCCTTTCCATCCACCCACCCATCTAAACCAGTCATATCCTTCTTCTTCCACAAGTCCCAAGTCTTTTGGAAGTAACTTGAATGTTCAATACAAGAAAAAGAAGCAATACAAGAATCCATCAAAAAGAGAAGATCACCATGTCTCCTTTAATCGACATGGAAGCATAAAGTCAAAAAAGATATCTAAGAAAAAAACTACAAGACAAGTATGGGTTCCAAAATCCATCATTGAAGATATTCTCTCTAGATCATCAAAAAGAAACAAAAAGCCTACGGCTATATGGATTCCAAAGTCTCTCTTGAAAGAGTTTGGTGTTGAACAACAAGTGAAATTGACATTCAAGCTTCCAAAGGCTTCCACTTCATCTTCTTCCAAAAATATTCTTCCATTCCATGCACCTAAACCACAACCTCTACTATCCATTCGCCATATTCCTTCACGTATTCCTTCATTCATATTTCCTCCATCCTCTCATCACCCTTCAAGGTGTGTGTTGATGTTGATCTTGCCTTCCTTTCCATCTACCTTTTCACAATCCTTCCATTCATTATCCTCCTACCTTCTATCATTTTTCCTCGTTTTCCTATTCCTCCTATCTTCCAACCTCACTCGCTTTACATAAAACCTTATCCTCCATTTTTCTCTTCCATATTCCTTTCCCTATCAGCATCTTTGAGCATATCATTTGAATCTTTGGCATATCATGGTTTATCCTTTCAAGGAGCATTATCTAAAAAGCTTTCCTTCTTCCAAAAAAAGAAAAAAAAGGAAAAAAAATAAATTAAGAATGTGCCTTGGTGAAAACTTGGAAACAGGCGCCTTGTTAGCAAAATTAAAGAGAAATAAATTCATCTTATGGTGAAAACCAGTCCCTTGTGGTGCCTTGGATAAGTACCATGATGAAAACTTAGCAATTAGGCATCATGCATAGTTCTTCTACATATTTCATCCATTCCATCTTCTCTCTTTGATCTTGACAATGTTGACCTATACATGAACATTTGGCTATTTTGTGAGTTGTCTTATGATGATCTTGCTTTCATTCCTTCCATGTTTAGCCTTCATATCCATCTTCCTCTATTCATTTTCGCCTATCACTATCATTTTCCCCTTTGGTCTTGATCTAATAAAAAAAGAAAGAAAGAGTAGAACATGATGCTTTGAAACCTCTTGACATGTCTACTCCTTTGGACTACATCTTGTCCTTCTTTGGCATTATGCTTTTGTGATTTATCCTATGTTGTCCTTTCATTGCTTGTCCAAATGTGCTTTACATGACAATTTTTCCCTAGCTTGGGTACCCTTGAGGAGTTTTCCCTTGAGGATTTCTCCCCTTCATTCTCCTTTATTCTCTTGTCTTCCATCTCTTCCACCAACTTGCTAATCCCTTTTATTCTCCACCTTGCTAGACATTGGGACTACATGATATGATCCTACTTGGGAGTTTGCAATGGAAAAAGATGTTATCAAGTATACCAAGTATCAGAACACCTACTGGGGATACACCTTTTGCTTTAGTTTATGGGTCTGAAGCAGTACTACCTATTGAGGTTGAAATCCCATCACTAAGAATCAAAATGCATGGTTTGGTAACTGATGATGACTACAGAGTGTCTAGGTTGCAAGAACTTGAACTACTAGATGAGTGCAGACAAGTAGCGTATGATCATCTCAGAGTATATTAGAAGAGAATGTCTAGAGGCTACAACAAGAAAGTCAGACACGGAGAATTTCAAGTTGGTGATCTAGTCTTGAGAGAAAATCCTAAAAATCAATCACATCGAGAACGCAAGGGGAAGTTTGAACCCAACTGGCTGGGTCCCTTTGTAATCACTGCTACTTTTGGCTCTGGTGCCTATCAACTCTCAATGACTAAAGGAGAATAGCTCCGAGAACCAATCAATGTTCTCCATTTGAAGAAATTATATGCCTAAGGCATTCGGTCTATGGTAAAATGTCCTAAAAAAATATCAAAAGTACAAAAAAAAATTGAAAAAAAAAAATACAAAAAAATGAGAAAAAGAAAAAGTGCCTTGGTGAAAACCTGGAAATAGGCACTTTGATAGCAAAAATAGGATCTCTGCCAAGATGGTGAAAATCGGCAAACGGACACCACTTGTTTTAAAACGCTCCATCTATCAGTGCAATCTTGGTCTTTCCCAGCTTTCAGTCTTGCTTTAGTTTGTACATATCTCCCAATTTGTTTCTACATTCATGTTATTCAATAAGTCAGTTTGTACACGAATCAGCTCAAGCGTCTGTATCCTATCAATGCTTAAAACTTGGGGGCAATCAATGTCATATCCTATGGTCTCCCATGTATCCGAGACATGTCATATCCAGTCAGAGTCCTTTGAAGCTTCATTTGAGTCAGTCAGTCAGTCTTGTCTCCAAAAAGGATTTTGCATCTACAACAATGCAATAAATATCAAACTGAAAACAATCTATGTTTTTTTTACATGCTTTTATCTCCTTGTATGCTTACTAATTCGCATTGAGATTTTTGCATATTATGTCCTTTCGAGCTCTTCGATGATGTCCTTTACAAGATTTAGAGAGTGATGAGTGGGGGCATAATATTTTCTTTGTCTTCTTCTTGTATGTGAAAATCTAACAACTTTGAAAATTTTGGATTGAAATAGTGTCCGACTATAAGAGCCTCTATCTCAAATTGGATGGCCATGCGTACCTCGACCATTGATACTTGGAAAATTCAAGGAAGTTTGATCTAACTACTATCTTTTTTTTGAGTGAGTTCTTTCTCCTACTGTGAAACGCGATCTTACCTAAAGATGTGAATGATAAAGGGTCACTACGGGTAATTCACATTGGATTTAGAATGATCTCTCGATTCTTTGATGTGTTTGTACCACAAGGCGTATTCTGGTCATCATGACGTTTATGTTTTGATGCTTATACAAATTTCTATATCAAAATGGACATGATATTTAGGTCATCCTAGCATTTATGCCTTGGTGCTTATATCTAATCCGACATTCCGAAAATAAAATCAATATTCATATGTCCATGGTTTCATAATCAGTGGGTGTTGTATTGATTCATGCACATACAAATCGATATTCATATGTCTATGGTTTCATAACTAGTGGGAATTGTATTGATTTATCTAGTTACCTAAAAGTTCAATGATGAAAACGACCGACACATGATCAGTGACTAGGTCCTAGGTCCTAGGTTTGCATTTCATTCTGCATGTCATTTTGCATTTTGCACTTTGCATGATCTCACAAATTACTTCAATGCTTAAACGATTCTTCAAATTGCATCTTCAAATCTAACAAGAGCTGAATCTCACATGAAGGTTCCTCCAACGATATAGCAAGCAGAATCCTTTTTCGGGATCAAAATCAAAATCTGAGATCATTCATATTATTAACTACTTGCATATTCAACCTTCAATCATCATAGGAATCCAGTATTCAACTTAACTGATTATCTTACATCAAATTATCAAAATTTCAACTTGGTCAACCATGGTCAAACCTAGTCAAACTCGGTCTTCTGGACCTCCAAACGATGCAGAATGCATTTTTGAACGTGTTTAACCACTTCTCAAATCAATTAACATGCTTTTGAACTATTCAACGCTGACTTTTCTTGTCATATTTCAATTTTAATCTCGAAGGGGGCATGGTATTGCATATCATTCAAAGTTTGTAATTAAATTTTGGGATCATATCTTTCCTCAGTAATCAAGACAACAACCATGTCTAGTTGCTGATTCATCAAAAAGACCTCATCGCTCGGGGCAAATCAATCATCACTTGGGGCATATCAGATTCATCGAGATCCATATCAATCTAGTATTCTCTTAATCTTGTAAATTGTATCAGTTTTTGTAACTATCGGTTCAATTGTGTTATTTCCTTGGTTCTTCGGTAACTAAAGGGTTCGGATGTGATACCTATGTGATTCTTCTAAGGACAATTGAGTCTGGAATCGGTCACTCACTTCTTTGCAATCATAAGGTTCGGAATTAGGTGTTTTGACATTTTTGTTTCATTGGTTCATCATTGCTGTTATAGTTAACATTATCTTTGGTCATTCAGGACCTATTATCTTCATATCAAATCTTTCAATCAATGACAGGCTCATATCAATATCAATTTCAATCAGTTTCAAACATCATACACAGACTGTCTTTGAACCATTGCTCTTCGCCCAACAATTCAAAGAGGGGCAAAATGTAATACCCCAAAAATGGGCTATAGGTTCATTAACCTCTTACATCAACATATCGAACGAAATCGACATCAAAGTCCTAACCTAAGGCACATCTGAACATCATCGAATCCTAATTGATTATCTTAAATTCTGCATCAGGGAATATTTCTAGTAATATTCCTAATTATCCTAATTATCTTTAATTTAATGATTATTTGGTGATAAATCCTATTTATCCTAAAGTTTAATTAATTGAATATTCTCAATATTTAATTAATTAGATTTAATTCTGCCACTTAATTATTTAATTGAAGTTAATTCTATTTATTCCTAAATTGTATTATTTAATTTTGACAATAAATCCAAAATCCTATGAATAATTGATTAAATTTTTATTTAATTAATTAAAGCAAGTTGTCAATTTTTAATAATATTATTTTGGAATAAAAGTTTGAAAAATAATTGATTAACCCATAAATCAATTGTTTTATCTTTCAAAATCAGTTAAGTTGGAAATAAATCACTTTATTATTAAATTAATTCATATTAAATCATGCACGATCAGAAAAGTAGACAACTATCAATTATCAATTAAAGCTAAACTCTATTTTGAGTTGAACTCTACTTTTGCATGTTTTTGTGAGTTAATTATCCTTTATTTAAAAATAACTCAAAAATCAACCTGAGTTATTTGAGTGATTTATGGCTTTTATTCATGCATCCCCAAAGCCCTGGATTTCTATAAATTAAGGCTTCAGCTCATCTCAAATCATCTCATATTTTTTGCAAACTTATGCTGGCGAATTGCTATCTGAAGAATCAAAGCTTCTTTGTGAATCAATAGCTTTGTGAGATCACCTTTGTTTTCATATCATTGTTAGATCATTTTAGCATATCAATTTTCATATTAGCATAGATTTCATATCATTTTTCATATTATTGCATCTAAAATCCAAAAAAATAGATTACTTTGCATTCATTCCATATCTAGATTTTGCATTCAAATCCTTCGTTTAGGTGTCGCAAGGTCATTGATCTCGGTATAATCTAATAATACATACTCGCATCTACTAGAAGGTAGTAAATCGCTTGGTTAGTTTAGTTTTTCAATTACTTGCACGATTTCGATTTCAGCTAACCTCTAATGTTTTACTGAAGTGTTGTGTCTACAGAACAGGTACAAAATTCACACACACAGTACTGACATCCATCAATTCATTTCTATTAACTCAATCATTAAATGACATCATTGTTTATGTTGTCCTTCCTAGACCCCCAACTTTCTCATCTCTGTTCATAATAGCATTAAAATCTCCCCCTATGACAAATGTATGACTCAAAAAGGAATCAAAAAGGATTTCTATTTCTCTCCGTACTTTTATTTTATCATGAAGAGCCGAGGGTGCATAAACATTGATTACTATAAAGTCCATAGCACATCTTGTGCTTTTCACTCTTCCCCCAATCCATAATCTACCTCCTCCCAAATTTACAAAAAATACCTTTCTTGGATTCCATAATACACCCAGACCAGCTAAGGATCCTATAGTTGGCTTCCCCTCAACTTCCCAACCTCCTAGTTTCCTTTTCAATCCATTCAAGTCCTCCACTCCTAGTTTAGTTTCTTGTAACATCAATATATTTATTTCATACTTCCCTATGAAGCACTGTAGAATGCATTAATTTTTAGGGGAGTTAATTCCCCTAACATTTCACATGATCAACTTCATTGCCTTGTGGGAAGGTCCTTCCCATTCCCTACATACAATGTAGTGATCTTCGCTTGTCCTAATGTCATTACATCTTTTGTTCTTAGCTTATTTAGTGAATTTCTTCCTCTCTTTTTAGACTACCTCTCTAATCTTTCCTTCCCCATTCGTAGCTTTGTTACTAGCCTCTACATCTGCTTCGACGTTATCCTTCTTGCTCCCTTCATCCATCCTCTTGGCTATACTATTGATCTCCTTTCTTCTAATGTTTTCAGGTTGTTTTTCCTTCATTCCATAAAAACCCTCATACCTTCTATTTGTTTCTATAATTTGTGTTTCCACAATCTCTCCTTCCTCCACTTCTACTTCTCCTTTCTCTTTTTCTTTTGAATCACAAACCCTCCCAGATTATCATTGAACCTCATTTCCACATCTAGTCCTAAATCAGATAACCTAGGGTTCCCCTCCACTTCTAGGGTTTCATCCTCCCAGAGAGACCCTTTAAAGAATTCTGGGTAAATTAGGTAGGAGGACTCGTTTATCCTAACCTCCACTGGTTTTAGATTTTCTATGTTTATGTCCATTTTGACAACCATAATAACATTTGATTTCGTAAATTTTCCTTCCATGTCTACACAGATTCCCATCTTATTACCTATTTTCCTAGTAATTTCTTTATTCACTAATTCTATCAATAAATTTGGAAGTAAGATCTCTCTTTCTATTTTGAAATTTTCAAAGTTCTTAGGATTAAAGTTGGCCTACTAGTCTAAAAATTTAAAACCATAACCTTTAAAATGAGGGATTCTCCTTTTAAAAAACTATTCTTTAGATCTACTAGACAAGCTATATATAAAAACTTTTCTTGATAAAATCACAATGTTTACCAGTTTGAATTCCCTTTGTAACCACTCATCTATTAGTTCTATTGGGATTCCATAACCATTCCATCTAGCGAGGACATTGTAATTCTAGCAGATTTTATGCGATGCTTCTACTACTCCATCTCCACATTCCACTATCAATTTATTTGTTATCTCAGTTTTTGGTAATTCCTTCTCACTGCCTTTCGATTGTTGAGTATCAGGGTTTTCCCTCATATACTTTCTGGGAACCCTAGGATTTTGTCTAGAATCTTTGTCTTGAGAAATATTATATTGAAAATTTTTTTCTTTCCCTTGTAATGACTTTTTCTGGGGAACTAGTTTTGAAGAACCCTCCTTGATGCTATGCAGTATATCAAATCTATTATCCTTTCACAATGGTTTAATCACCCATGGATTTGGGTGCCTTCGGTCCCTATTTCTACTAGGGCTCAACCCTCTTCTTTCTGCCCTAATTGTCCTTCTTGTTTTCACCATTGTCCATCCTTTATTGACTGAAATCCAAGGAGGGGGAGCCATGTTCCCCAAGCAGACTGCAATTTCTTTGAGCGCATACTTTGTTTGTCTGAAGAACCAATTTTGCCTTGCCCACCTTTCGTGATCAGATGCGAATGTGAAATGTCGCAGAACCATCCCAAGAAGTTGTCTTTGTAACCATCTTAATTACATTTTTCTATTACTTTACATTGATGATGGATATAAATACTATTACTTTAATAAACAAATATTTTATTAACATTTGTAATATTTAAAATATTTTATCAAAATAAATACAAATTAAGTAAAAGAATATTAAAATAATTTAAACTATAGAACAAACAAAAAAATCTACTATGAATGTAAACAATTTACGAAGAAAGGTGTCTTTGTTGTTATTTAAAATCTTATTATTTAATCAAAAAAGCTTCTAAAAATGGCTTAAATTTGTTTATTGTAAAAACTAATAATAACTGAATGTTCATTTTAGAATTATTTTATTGAGCACTTTTTTTATCAATGTCCATCATATGAACTAAGATGATATTTGTACTACTTATTTTAAAAATGTTATGTTTATTTTGAAATAATAATTTCAATGTATAAAAATAATAAGAAAATTGAAATAGCTAACATTTTTTCATGTCTTCAATCAAGTTGTTTTCAAACATTTGATCAATAGAAATTTTTAAAAAAAAGGTTTGAAATTTTTAATTTGTACCTTTCTTGTCCCTAAAAAAAGTCTAGTTATTTTTACCCATAATCTTAAACTTACCTAATTTTCTAGTTATAATTTACATGTAAACTATTCTTGTTAAAACTTAACAAAATAAATAGTTGAAGACTAAAATAATGTATTTTTTTATCATTCTTTAAATTTGGATGTTACTTTTAGCACATCTAGTATGGTTTATGTATTATTGAGCTATAATCTTCAAATTGAAACCACTTTGCCAATACATGATACCAAAAAATATTTATTTTTCGTTGATATATAAGTTACATCTTATGTCCCTTTTGCTTTTGCTTTCTTGCATCCTGATGATGGATCATGTAGTACGATCAATTGATGACAAACAAATTCTACACAATCGAATCAGATATAGCATTTGTATGAATTGTGGAAATCTAATAATGTGATACAAGTTACATATTATTGTTGTAAATTTTTTTATCTTTTTAATGAATTTAACACACATTTTAATTTATTTTTAGAATTAAAGAATAAATATATATTTATTTAAAATAAATGAAATATTAAATTATTAATATCTAGAAAACTTAGAGAAAAGGTTTAGAAATTTTTTTAAAAATATAATTTATTTAAATGATAATTTGATTAAAATTAGAAATCCCATAAATGCTTGAATCTGTGGTTTCATCGACTATTCTCAAACGAAGATGGGGATTTATAGTTCAGAGAGCTTTTATTTACAAATTCGGGGCAATAATCCACGACTAAACAAGAGCAGACTAATACTTGATTGAAATATCGTACTTAACCATTCAACATACCCCGGGGATCTGCTCATAAATGTTCCCATTTTAAAATGCTTCGCTCATTAAAAATAATTTCAATAGACATTACCCTCATATTTAATTCAAGTTACAAGAGCTTTCTATGTTGAACGAACTTCTGCTATTGTTTTCAGCGGGGGTATTTTACAAGTAGGTTACTCTGAAAGCCATTAATTAATGGAATTGTGCTCATAAATTACAACTCTCGTACATATCTGTGAACTGTTCTTTTGCCTAGACTAGGAGAACAAAGAATTGTTTCATGGAACAACCGCCAGCATTCCTTTAATAGCTCAATGCCAGGCGTCATCAAAATTTAGAAGTGCCTAAAAGGCAGCAAAACCCAAATGCTAGAGAAAGCAGCACTCTCCAATATATGCATTATACATAGCTCATGACCATGAACCTGATCTCGCCTTCAAACTTCAAGTTTTACAAAATTGCAGAACTTCAGATCTCGCCTTAGAACTTTAAAATATCACCTTCTGCCTATGATTTAAGGCTGAAGTTCATCCTGATAAAATGGATTGAGAGACAAGACTTTATACCTGCTGCTATATAATCCTCAATGTATTAAAGCTCATCAAAGTACTCTGGACTCATGTCCATCATCTGCTCTCACTTGGCATTCACCATGAATATGCACTAGAGAGTTAAATTTAAGCTGCTTCTCAGGTCAGAGGCCATGCAAGCAAATGATATATAGCAAGGCTAGGATATGTACAGAGAACAAAGCATAACATAAAATAATTAATGCCAGATTGCTTTGCATGATGCCAAGGACAGGAGATAAACATTGTTAGCTGCTCTTCTTTCCCCACCATTTTTTCTTTGTCTTTTCTGCAACTGAATCTACACTTCCAATCTTGTGTAGAATTCCCTTCGTCTCACGTAATCGGAATTTATAATCTTTTTTCCAGACATCAAATCTCTGTTTCAGCTTTCTGAGTTCTTCATCAGGGTTAAGATTCGCTTCAGCCTGACCAGACTTCACCTCCACCAAAAAGTTAGCATCATCATTAAAAACTTGAGTTCTATGCTCAAACTCCTTTACCATGTGGCCAACAACAGACCTCCCTGCATCCATTTCCCTCACCAACCCATTATCAAAACTATGAGTGGGAAACTTATAATCAGGTGTCTTCGTTCCGTTTGAAGCAGCTTCATCCCAATCAAATTCATCATCATCAGGTGGCAAAGTGGATTTAACTGCATGATTCTGTGAAGCTGTGATCTGATTACTCATGACATCATCCTGTTTTGCCAGCGGAATCAGAGAATCCTCGACAAGGCTTTTCTTCGCTGCAACAAGGCTCAGTTGTAATGATCTCATCTGTTTCTGCCACATGTCCTCCATAGAAGTCATTTTGACCTCATACTCCGACCATCTGGCTTCATACTGCTGTAACCTTTGTTGCAAGAGAGCATTAGCATCTTCCTTCTCTCTCAAAGCCATCTCTGCTTCATGAACTCGCCTTTGAAGCTCTGCAAGGTATGATACTTGAACCTTGATTGTGCCTTCGCTTTCAGAATCCTTCTCACACAACAGCCATTCAGACTTGTGAGAATGCTATCATGAGGCAAAATGAATAAGCCCATAGTTTGAAAATGGACAGATTAGAAGCTTATAATAAAAAGTAACACCATTAATCAATTTAGATAATAGATACCTTTGACCCCTGCATGGGTAATCCTCTATTAGCCCTTTCCACCAATTTGAACTCCTTGTCAACTTCATCATTTCTGTCAAATGTGACATCAGCAACAGATTTCTCCACATCAACTTTTAAAGAAAAGGCTTCTTCATGCAATTGTCGTCGCATTATTTGTATTTGTCTTCTTGCAAGCCAGCCACGTAATACTGAGAGCAATCAGGAACAGTCTAGAATGTAAGTATGAGCCTCTCTTTAACACAATCATAATAGCTAGCTGTGTTTTGAATGACCGTAAGCACCATATCTTACCTGCCTGAACAAGAATCACCATTTTTCTAGTAGTTAAATATTTCCTTCTAGCTGTCATGGACCTCAATTCCTTTTGTATTGTGATAACTGCCTTGCGTCTCTCCATCAATAATTCATACTCTTTTCTTGATTGTTCACCTCGTATAACTGCATACACAAAAATTGCAAACCAAACAAGGTTCATTGAGCATACATTACAAGAAATCTAAGAATTACACACACAATAACCCACAACCACAAGCCATACAAGTATGCCATCATCTCAATAAAACACAATTTAGATTAGCATACATGATTGCAAGGTTACAATTCCTCTTTTGAGTTCTTTAAATTGGCAACGAGCTCTATATCCCCTGAAGACTTTTTGAACTCCAAGTATGCCATGAAGAGTTCGAGCACGTGTGTCTTCCAGTTTACCAATCTGTAGCCAAACACAACGATTTCAATTTGAGTACATCCAGAATAAGGTGAAAATTCTAGGTAAAGATTAAGCACATGTAAAACAAAGAGTCTATGGATTGTAACAACACAAGCACTACTAGATACAAGTTACTACACACATGAAAAAACACATTTCTGTATAGATCCAGAATTGTATTGTTTTCTCTAGGGAAGAAAACTTCAAAATGTATGTTGATAGTAATTACATAAAACTTCAAAATCCTGCTGTATATTGCTTTCAGCAGTTACTCAAAATAGATTACTCTGGTACTAATGCATATCTAATATTTGATCTGAAAAATATTCCCCAAAAATATCCTGGGAAGCCTAGCTAATGTTTAGGATAGACCCTAACTAGAAAATTAACATTACCATAGAAAAAATATGAAAATTCCTATAGAAAAAGCTGTGATTTTGAAGGCTCTCCTAATATTGGTGGTGCATTCATTCAGCTTTTAGAGAGCTCCTGAAGCAGCCTAAAACAATTTGCATCGATTTATTAAGTGAATGAAGTACCAAATACAAAAGTGAAAGACATATCACATATGATGGGTAAGATAGCCAGAAGCATACACATATATTGAGTACATCTTATACGAGCAATATCTAAGGATGGCAATTCAAGCAGATTATAGCAGATCGCAACATGCAATTAGTTGCTGATATAGGCAATTCAAATGCCAGCTTGTCAGCAAGTCTGATCAGTTTGGTGGTAAAGATTGAACTTGAAGCATGTACCTAAAGCACCCTATGTCAACTTTTGTCTTAAAAAGTGAAGCTCCACATTTTCCATAAAATCCTCAAGTATCATCCAAAATTACTAATTTTTCAAAGAGTATCAATATGCCAAAGAAAACGTGGCATATAGTCCTTCCTTTAAAATCTATTAATAACCATAATTACTAGGAGACTTTGTAATGTCCCCTTCTTAATTCACTACGGATTTGGGACTACTTCCTTATAATTCACTTTCAAGAATGAAGGATTGTATTATAAGTATATTGATCAAGAAATTATATGATACTTTGAAGTATACAATGTCCTCTCTTATCAAAGAGTACAATGATAATGAGTTTGTTGATGTGATATATTGATCAAGAGTAATGATATTGCTCTTTGATAACCTTTTATTATGAATCCCACCTTATAGATTAAGACCATAAGATGTAGAATTCACATACCGACAAATGTTCCTAAGATTTCTTAGTGTACACGCAAGGTATTCATTACAGAACAAGAGTATATACTGTTCTTAATTTCTTTGATGTATCTGTTGATCAGTCCACTTTGATCATTAACTGACGTAGTATTCGCAATTGCCCTGATCTGGTATTGTTTTCAGATATATATCGGAATGCTTAAGAGATAATAGATCATTGTCTTTGATTGATTGCTTTAATCTTATGTGACTTTGAAAGGTCTTGTAATGATTCTTTCCGTCTAGATGCTATTGTCTGCAACCATTTGTATGTCGACATTCCAAATTATCCTCGGTCTCCATAACTCCTTTACTCGTTGTCTTCTACCCCTCTATTGAATCATCTCCCTATTAATCCGTATCTGCTAACTAGCCAAAATCCTCTGTATGGTATAGTTTCTGTGTATTATCTAATGCTAATTCATGGTCTTTTATGCTGACTATTCAATCTCCAGGTGATGATTTAGATGATTCGTTCCTCCCGTATCATGACTGGGATGCTTGTTTATTATAACCTCTGACAATGCTCAACACGGCTGGACTCCAGGAATATATATATCGAAACCCACATTATAAACTGCTAGTGCCACTGGATATACTGTTATGTATTGTAGTCATTCAGATATCAATTTGAATACTTCTTGCAATAACCATATACTATCGTGAGAGTTTATTGGAATGGACGTTCTTCTTCATATACTCTAGTTTATAAATGACATCCATTCTCGGTAATGTTTTGTGATGTTTTATATCAAAGTCCTCAACTCCAATCTTCAAATATTTATTATAACTAACAAGGCATTGACTAAGATCTCCTAGAGTATTTTTATATTATAACCAGACTTGTGCCAATCATAAATCGCAGATGTCATGTATCCCTGTTCTCCCTGCCTTTGCTGTGTATTTCCCCACTATATATCTGCACGGAGAAATGAGGAGAGATGACTCTCCTAAGGGTCGCGGCTAGTTACTTAGTCGCTAGAATTATATATATTGTATATAATATAATTAATATATTTATATTGTTTATTTATTATTATTATTATATACCATGAATTATACATTATTATTATTGATATATCATCATTAATACAATTTATTATTACATAATATATTATTATTATAATATAATATCAATATAATATATTGTCATTATCATTATATAACCTATTAGTTTCTATAATTATTTATTATTAATTTTATATTATAATCATAATTATACTATTTATTAATATTTTAATATTATTTAATCGTAATATTAATATATTACTTATTAATAATATGTTAACAATATATTATTATTATCTATTGATAATAATTATATATTAATATTATAGATCATTAATAATAGATTATTATTATATATCATCAATTATTATTATATCGATAAATAATATTATTAATTAAAGATTTATTATTAATTATTTATTTATTATTTTAATATTATTATTTATCTATTTTTAATATTATCATCTTATTGGTTAAATCTTCCTTCAGGGAGGGGACATCACAGACTTGTCCCTGGAAGGTCTCTCCTGTTTTGGAAATGAATCCCATCTTGGAGATCCATATGCTAACTTCTCTAGTCATTAGGAGACTTCAAAGGAAGCTTTTTGCATCTCCCTGTTTCCTAGAAGCATCCTTTAAAATTTGGAAGACTTTCTATAGACATTTTGCAGATATATACATTGAGTTTTCCTCAAGTGTTGAGATGCCCTTGAAAACTTAAAAGAACTAAAAGAAATATACTAGCAGGCCCATTAATTTTTGTTTTCTTCACACGCGTTTACAAGTTTTTTCGCAATCGAAAATTTTGTTATCAAATCTCAATGAGGTAATAGTATGAAGAGAGACAGTAATGGCAATCTCCAAGCACCTCTACCACATTTTAAAATTAATGGCATTACCCTCCCATCTCAGTCTCTCATCTCTAGGTGATCATGCTTTAAAAATATATTTTTTATACGACAATGTCCTGACATCTACTTCAAACTTCAAAATGCTATTATTTTTAAATTAAGCATTTCAGCATTTTACATTCTTTAATGTTACACATCCATTCTATAATTTTTTTTCCTAGATCCAAACTATGTAGGAGAGGGGAACTGTGTTGATAATGTGCTTAGCTTCAAATAGAAATGAGAGGACAGTTCCATTGCAAATCCACATACACATGATGATTCAGTACGAGGGTCTAATCTTTTAAATTGATAAGAAAGGAAAAACATGGAATGAACTGAATTCAAAGAATTAGATAGTGAAATAAAAAATTTATATTTAGAGCTATAAATAAAGATCAGTAATGATTTAGTAGTTGTTGAGTATTGAACTAAATTTAATATTAGATGACCTGATACTTCACCTATAGAAAATAACACTACACCTGCATATGAGAATCACAAACCAAAAATATCCACCTTACAAACAAGAAGCAGCCTATTGGGGGCAATCTTCTCATGAGACATGGGTCAATCTATTACATGAGTAAGAAATGTTAGGCAACATAACTCTTAAAGTTAATAATTGGCAACGTAAGTTGGCTAAATCAGTAGCTAGTTAGTCTTTTGTTTCATGGTTTCTGTTTGTATTATCAGGTTGCCAGATTATATATAGTGGCATCTTACTGTGTAACGGTACCCATTTGTGCTCCAATTGATTACATGGTATCAGAGCCAATCCTTTGAATCCTTGAAAGTGGCAGCCATAAATCTGCTGGAGGCATCACAGAGAAGTTCAACCTTATATTATGAAATGCAAACAATGCAAGAGTGGTTTTAATCAAATGGATGAACTCACAGGTGGTTTTGGTATGAATTGCGTTTCTCCTCGACTGTGGTGAACATATTCAGACTTCGTTGCAGGATATTGTAGCACTTGGATTCATATGTCTAATTCAGTTTGTTTGGCATTGTTTGTAATGAGAGCTCTGTCTGCAGCTTCTATGTACCTAGGACATATTATTTCTACAGAAGGTATTGCCATAGATCCAAGTAAGATTAAAGCTATAATAGAATGGTCTGTTCATCGAAATGTCCAGGAAGTAAGAAGTTTTATGGGTTTAGCAGGATACTATAGAAAATTTGTGATGAACTTCTCTTGTATACCATGCCCAATCACCTCTCTTCAGAGAAAAGGGAAAAAATTTGAGTGGACAGATAAGTATCAGAAAGCCTTAGAGGATTTAAAGGAAAAGCTAACTACTGCACCCATACTCAAGGTTCCAGACCCAGCAGGGCAATTTGTCGTAGTTACCAATGCCTCTGGAGAAGGTTTAGGAGTCTTGATGCAAGATGGACTGGTGATTGCTTATGAGTCAAGGAAGCTAAAGAATTACGAACAAAACTATGCACCCCATGATCTAGAGTTAGCAGCTATTGTTCATGCTCTCCAAGTATGGAGACATTATCTTTTGGGAAAACCCTTCAAACTTAGGTCGGATCACCAAGGCTTGAAGAATATTTTCACCCAACCCAACTTGAACACCAGACAAAGGAGATGGTTGGAGTTGATCTTTGATTATGACTTTGAGATCAACTATATTAAGGGTAAGGAAAACAGGGTAGATGATGCTTTAAGTCGCAAGAGGCATATTTCAGCAATGACGATAGTTGGTACTAATTGTTAGGGTTAGAAGACAAATATTTAACAGTTAAATGCAGATTCGATCGATAAAACAAAGTAATAAAAACACAAATAATAACAGCAAAGAGACAATTTTAACGTGGCATCCACCAAACAGGGAGTCCAATATTATTATCCAGCAAATCGAACTGATTAAAATCAGCCATCCCCTTGCAACTCAATACCACTGCAAAATGCTACAAAATTCTCCTCTGAAAATCCTAACTGTTGTGAGGTTTTCACACCATCCTTTTGCTTTGGCAGTAGGAGTAGTGGTCTTAGGTGGTCTTAGTTGGTAGCACTTTTCAAGTCTCCAAGTCTGAGGGATGAGTTTGAGCAACTTTGGCTCGCTGGGTAGTCAAGTCAATCAGAGATATGAGCGAGAGTTGGGCTAAGCTAGTCAAGGATATGGAGTTGAAACCAAGGGATTTGTGATGAAATGAGCTAGAATCTTTTGAAAATTCTTGTTCTAATATCAAACGTGTTTTGGAAAGTCAAGAAAAGTTGTGGGAGATAACACTAATGGAGGCATGTTGAATCTTGAAATTTGGCTTAGTCTGGAAATTTTTGGAAACTCTCAAAATCTAAAATCTTAATTATAACTCCTATGAACCTGAAACCACTCTCAAACATCCTGACGATATTTATATAAAATATAACTACTTAAATATATTTTATATAAATCATCTCGCCCTCCAAGCTGAAAAAATTGAACTAAGCAAAATAGGAGTTAACTTGCAAAATGAAAATCATGAGGGTAGGTTGGAATCTGACTGTTTCAGGATTCCCAATCAAAACAACCATCAAAATTCCACCCAAGTTTACATGATTTCCAATTGACTACAAGGGTTCATGTGCAAATTGATGAAAAAGGGAAATAAGAGAAAAGATGAATCAAGAAAAGAGCCCCTAAAGAAGGTCAAAATCCGACCACCTCTCACAATTCCAAATCTTGACACTAGGTCGGAATCCAACCATGTCTCAAGATTCTTAGTCCCAAGAGACCCCAGATTTCCACCCCCATTTATGTGCAAAATCCAAATGTAGGCGGCAATTATGCCATCAATAATACTTTTGTTAGTTAAAGGGTAATGTAATAAAACGTTTTCCTTGAAACGGTGTCAATTATTGGCAACTGCCAGTCTTAACCAACTGCCAAGCATAATTTCCAAATCTTGACACTAGGTCAGAATCCAACCATGTCTCAAGATTCTTAGTCCCAAGAGACCCCAGATTTTCACCCCCATTTATGTGCAAAATCCAAATGTGCATTTATGTGCAAAATCCAAATGTAGGCGGCAATTATGCCATCAATAATACTTTTGTTAGTTAAAGGGTAATGTAAGAAAACATTTTCCTTGAAACGGTGTCAATTATTGGCAACTGCCAGTCTTAACCAACTGCCAAGCATAATTTCCAAATCTTGACACTAGGTCGGAATCCAACCATGTCTCAAGATTCTTAGTCCCAAGAGACCCCAGATTTTCACCCCCATTTATGTGCAAAATCCAAATGTGCATTTATGTGCAAAATCCAAATGTAGGCGGCAATTATGCCATCAATAATACTTTTGTTAGTTAAAGGGTAATGTAAGAAAACATTTTCCTTGAAACGGTGTCAATTATTGGCAACTGCCAGTCTTAACCAACTACCAAGCATAATTTGTATCAAGTTCAGGACAATTCATGTGTTGGTGAATATTGGAGACTATTGTGCAATGAATAGACATATCATTTTGCCATTTACATGTTATATCATTCTGTACTACTTTTGTTATGAATGTTATGCAAATGCTAGTATATAATGCAATATTGTTGTATGGTCAATTTTGAGTACACTATACAAACCAATTCAAGTTAGGCTTCTAACATTTTGGCATTGTTACTTAAGTTCGAACTTGGAGGTCTAAGGAAGTAAGAATAGGTGGGATGGCAGCATAATGGGCCGTACCTTCAACCAGCAAGTGGTAGTAACTAACAGCGACGTCAAGGAAAATAACGAAGTGACTTGAGAAGATCAGTTGACAAAGGATTTGGTTCAGGCGTGCGACATGTCAGTTGACGAGTACGTGCAATGGGAGGCTCGGGAGAGAGCGGCCCCAGATGGGACGGTACATGTCGAACTCATAGTGAGCAATCCTGTGTACGATCTTCTAGGGAGCCTTCCAAGATTGTTGGCTCAGGCATTGTTGGAAATTCAAGAGGAACATGAGGCAAGAGAGAGGGAGCACCATAGGCAACAAATATTGCGTCGGTACGAAGAGAGCAACCGAAGGGAGGAGGATTTACGCAAAACAAGTAGGTGTCGTACCTCCGACAACTCCAATAATTAATGCCCAACTTGCCAAACAAAGATAGAAGGCGACGCACGAGGGCAGAGACAGAAGTAGATAAGGAAGCAGAAGTTGTCGTAAGGAGGTCTCTACGAATCCAAGAACAGGTTGAGAGGCGTCAACGACTACAACAACTAGTGGAAAGATCTATTAGTCCTTCACCGTGTAACCAGGGTGGTAGTGAAGGCAAAACACAACCGTTAAGCCAAGAGTGGGAGGAGATTACCACTCCTGAACATTGCCTAGGTACCAAAAGGATTTGATGCCAACAGTTGGGAGGGTGACTCGATACCAACTGAAGCATCCGTACAATTTGAAGAAGATAATAGTGGGGAAGGTAATCTTGAAGGGGAAGTAGCAGATTTATTTGAAAGTACCTTCTGGGTCATTGGAAATCTGGTTATCTTAGAGGAGTCAAGAATAGGGAGAACAAAACTAGAGACTTTGGGATAAGAGAGTATTGATACTACTATGAGGGAGGTAACCAAGGCGTGAACGACAGAGGTGGAGGGGTAGAGAACTTGCGTGTAACCAATGGTGCGAAGGATGCACAAGGACACGGAGGAGGAATTGATCCACTTGAGTCTTAATAATGTGCACAACACCAACTGTAGAGGAAGAATGGCAAACCCCCCGGAGAAGCAAAAATCGTCCAAATTCAGTGGGGACAGATCTGAGGGACCTGGCCCGCCACTATAAGACATGCATGACCATATGGGAAGCCAACAGTCAAGATGACCAGAACTATTGGTTAAAGGCCTTCCCGGCTATTTTGCAAGGAGTAGCAATTGATTGGTACACAAAACTCCCACAAGGCCCTAAAGCAACCAAGAATAATTTGAAACAAGCATTCCAGGTGGAATTCAAATTGTTCGCGATGATGATGAAGTGGTAGAAGAAATCTACAATACTCGCCAAGGAAAAAATGAGATAGTAAGAGCCTACCATCGTAGACTGAAAGAACTCATCAGCAAGTTAGACAATCAACCAGCAGATGACTTGAAGAAAAGTTCGTTCATCAAGGGACTGACTATGTCCATTTGGAAAAAAAATGAAGGTGGTACCTCCATCCTCTTATACGGAGGCGTGCAACCATGCGATGGATATTGAGAGCAAGAATAAGACATCCAAAGGGAAGAAGAAAATGAGTGATGATGATACTGCAGAGGGTGATAGTGAAGGGGAGTCCTAGATCATACATGCACTTCGGAAGGATATGATGAGAATTCCACACGCACATGGATTCCTCAAACTATGCCATCAGTGCCACCTTGGCACAAGCAAGGATAGGAGGGGTGAGCCACCTAATATATTTTGCAAGCAAACTATTGTCAAAGGCGGAGAGAAACTATAGTACAACAGAAAGGAGGCCTTGGGCATGGTATATGAGTCCAAAAATTCCGACATTACCTTCTTGCCACACCCTTCACGTTTTACATGGACCACCAAGCCTTAATGTACTTGGTGAACAAGCCCATCATACAAGAAAGGGTAAGCTGAAGGATGCTTCTCCAAGAATTCACGTTCACAATCATTGTATGCCCCAAGAAGAGCAATGTCATTGCCCACCAATTGTTGAGGATAAAATTAGGAGAATCTGTTAACGTGGTGAACAAGGACTTTCCCGATATCCATTTGTTCCAGATAGCGCCCCTACCTTCCTGGTATGAGCACATTGGCCAATACCTTTCTACTTCCACATTCCCTCGCAAGATGCCATCGAGTGAGGGGAGGAAGTTAGCACTTAAAAGTAAAACATTCCAACTCGTGAGTGGGTTGTTGTACAAGATGGGACCTAACCACGTGCTGCACAAGTGCATCATGGAGCAGGAAATACCAAGTGTGTTGCGAGAATCTCATGAGGGGCTTGCAGGAGGGCACATGGGCCCCGATGCTACCACACGAAAGGTACTTGTAGGACTTGTTAATCCTAACTGATGACTGAGAGGGGGGGTGAATCAATCAAATCAACTTATTTAGTATTTTATCCTATGAAACAGAATACAACTACTATGTGATAATGAAAATGTAATGTATGTTTAACTTACTTAAACAAAGATCACATGCAACAACTCACACAGGATTTATACGTGGAAACCCTAGGTTAGAGGGAGAAAATCACGATGAGACAGAACCCACAAACTTCACTACTACAGTAATAAAGTTGCCTTGTTAAAGGCTTACAACAACACTTGTTAGAGTGCTACCCTGTGAAGGGATTTAACATAGATCGGTTAAGATCTTAACCCTGTTAGGAGTCACCTCGCCAGAGGACTTGAGAGAATCAATCAAGATGTCACCCGATTAAGGGATTTATACAAAATAGCTTGTTAGGGTTCACCCTGGTAAATGTATTTTCATGAGCTTCAAACAATAAGAAAGATGATCTTTTGTAGACACCTAATCTGTCATTCAGACCATACCTGTTCTATTCCTCGCTCAACTTGGTTGTTCAATCTCTGTCGTTCACTCTTGGTGACTGTATCCCTTCTCAGAAGACTCTGCTCTTCTGCTCTACTATTCTGCTTTATCTTTGCGCACTTGATTTCTCCAACCACTCTACTAAACTTATGCACGATGACTCGTATATATAATGGTCCTCACAATTCAAATTCGAATTGCGGTGCCAAAGCTACAAGTCTTCCAAAACATCGTTGTTCTGGAAGGCATGCCAGAAATCTTGCATGTAAAATTCCAGTTGTCAAACGTATCTTGTTAAAACTAGATTGGATATACGAGACAAATGGAAATCATAAAAGGACAAACCAGTAGGTCTGATACTATTGTACGAAAACTGGTGTGTCATTGGTTGAGTCATTTGCCTTCTTTAGCTCTCTACTAGACCGGTTAGACAAGACCGGTATTGTCGTGACCGTGTTCCCTTTATGTAACTGGTTCATTTGTATTGGTTACTTAGCAAGTTTGATGTTTGTCAACTGTGACAACTACCGAATCACTACTATTGCTCTAATATTATGACCGGTGTGTTTGATGTTTGTCAGTGATGACAACTATGCATAATGCCAACAGGACTATGGTGGCCAACGTTGGACACTGATAGTCCCTTTGTGGTAACCAACATATCACATCATAAAACTGAGTGAAAGTCCATGTGTAAGAAAGAACCTTGAGGTTGTCTCATTTGATCACACAATCCATATACATTGTTTAGCATATGAGCATCCTTATTCAAGAGAGAGTTGGGAATTTGGTATTTCATCTTGGAATACTAAGTATTCAATTTTGCATGTTGTAGTGGAACAAAACTCACATCAACAATACCCAATTGACCAAACTAATCCACATGATTTGGCTTTTATAACAATGTTAGTATGAAAAAAGAGTGAAATGATAATGATCTACAAAGCATAAAAAAGGAAAGGAGGACTTTATCAGTTATTATGTTTGAGCTTCAAGAAACTTCAAGATTGCCTTTGAGTTTTCACAATTATTCTTTGTTATTTCCCTATTCTATTATGCCTATGTAGACTACAAAATCTTTGAGATCTGAGACATTCATACATCTGGAAAAGAACTATTGAATCTTTCCTTCATTTCTCCTTTATGGATGTTGAGTAGGTGTCATTCATTTTTGTCTCCCTTTATTTCCAAATTCATAGTTGCATCTATGTCAAGGCTATGCATAGATGTTAGTTTGCCTTTACTTCTTTCTGGTTAAAAGCATATTGTTAGCTGTAAAGTTTATCACTGTCGAGTGTTAGTTATGTGATGTATGAACCGATAGGTAGTTGATACTACCGGCGATTGGGAACGGGTGACGACGTTTGGTTGCACCCAACCAAACGTCGTCACCTGTTTCCAACCGCCAATAGTATCAACTACCTGTCAGTTCATACATCACATAACTAACACCCGACAATAATAAACTTTACAAAACCCGAAGGGGTGCAACCAAATGCCGTCACCCATTCCCAACCGTCGGTAGTATCAACTACCTGTTGGTGCATACATCACATAACTAACACCTGACAGTAATAAACTTTATGGGTAACACATACCCAAAAAAACTCAAACTATATTATAAGAGGGAGGTGTACCTCTAAAATTCAGAGGAAGATCATTAATACAATAATGCTATCTCCAATTGTTGGTTAGCAAATTGTCTTCATGCTTGGGCAAAGTGAGTCATTCTCAAAGTTATTTCGGAAGGCCCAATTTGTTAACTAACATTTGGTCTAAGTTTTGCCTCAATGGGAAGAGCTATTCCTTGTTCATTCTTTCCTAGAACTCCACCCTTGTAACCTGTCACATTTGTTCTTAGTTTTAAATATCCATTTTGTACCCACAACTTCCATAGCAAGGTGGGCAACTCAGCTAGGTCCCAAGTTTCATTTCCTTCAATGGATGCCATTTCACTCTTCTTGGCCACAACCAATTCTTCTTTTTTACGTGCTTGAGAAAAGTTCTCTAGGTCATTGATCTGCACCACAATATCATCGCTGAGAAACAACAATTTCATCTTGTTCATAATAGCCAAAGGTATTAGTGATCCACTTGCATATTCTTGAATGAGATGTATGGCTGTGTATTTTCTCCTATCTACTTGTTGCTTCTGCTATGCCTATGCCTATCTATTTATAAAACAGATGGTGCATTGCATGTTCATAAAGAAAAATGTTTTGTCATTGACGTGCATGACATTTCATCTTTGGATAGAATGTTTTTTTTTGTTGTTGACGTGCCTGACATTTCATCTTTGCATAGTCCTCAGATTATATTCCCTTCAAGTAAGTGGAGCCATTACCAGAAAGAACACGACAGGTCCTTGCATTGGACCTGCCAAAATTCAAACAAAAACTGCCCAATTTCCATTTTGCACCAGTTTCACTTTTGCTTATGTGTTGATAGATTATTCCATCGCATTTTAGTACTTGTGTTTTTAGATATTAGTCTACTGGGATTGCAATCATTCAACTAGTTATTATGTGCTTAGGCATTTTGTTCTTATTATGGACCTCCAGAAAGCTAGCCATGTTAGTTATATAATGAAAATTTATAACTTATAACACAAAGTCCTCATTATTAGAAGAAAGGTCCAACAGAAATAACAAGCTAAATGATACAAAGGTTATTTTTTTATACCTCTAACAAAATGAAGATTGTTGTAAGAAACCAAAGAAAGAAATGTTTTCTGCTAAGAAAAGTAAAACAATGTGATTGTAAAATGCATAAGAAAAATATTCAATAAATATTGAAGGGATAAATTTTACCTGTCCTGTCCGGAAAAATAACTTCGTGAAACCAACTTGGTACATTTCAGGCAAGATATTGAACTGGTGAAGGATTGCCACAGAGACACTAAGTACCTCTTGAGCAGCAACATTAGGTGGCAAGAGAAACCCATATCTGCACAATGAACCAAAGGAAGTAAGAGAAGATTGGAAATGTAGACGCTGAAGACTAAAAGACCTATTAAACATTAAAAAAAAATACCTTTTTGCAAATTGCTGGTGTGACATTCGAGTGGGATAACCTGAACGGGATATTCGCACTACTTCCAGTACTCCACAGCACCGCAACTGCTGTAAGACAAGCCCTTGCTCATAGACACCAGGAAGCTGCAGCTTGTTTGGCTTGATACATCGAATGAAATGAGGTGAAGTATTTTCCAGTCTTTGCATCAGCTTGAAAAGTTGTCCCTATCAGAATATTTTGAATTTTGAATTCACAGCAGACCAGGTCAGTTCAAAGAAATTTGTTTATTAGCTACACTATTATAACTGAATGTATAGAAATCGAAACACTTCTAGCCACCTTAAATTTGGTTGCAACACTCTGTCTCTGAGAGTCGGCACCATTTGCTCGACCTCTAGGAGTTGTTAGAATCTGTGATCCTTTGCGGAAATTGGCTGCAAATAATTGTGGCAGACCAGTGCATGAAGACATAAGCTGAATCAAATCAGAATGCAGCAAGTCTCTATTTTTCTCCAAAAATGTAGTTGTATCATATACAACCTGCTCAAAGAAACCATGCTATGAATTAGATGTGAATCCATATGTCATTACAGTGAACCTTCATATCTGTAATTGCCAAATTACATGTCTTTCCAGTCTATACCTCCCCAGCATAATGGCAGACACAGAATGCACTGCCTCTTTCTCCTTTGAAGCAAGAGTTCCCATTTAAATGCTGCTTAAGTTTATTAGCCAAAGTTAAATCAGTTCCCTTGGGGAATGTGCACTCTTCATCCAACAAGGAAAGTAAACCTAATGGTCTCTGCAGGAAGCATTGCCATGAACAGCCAGTTAGTTATGTCCTTCCATACTAACTAATAGAAAGAAATTGAATTAGTGGAGAGCTCAGTTATTGCATTTATGCAGCTCACAAATAAACTAGTTCTTCTAACATCAATAATTTATTTGAGGTAGCACAAATTTGGAAAAAAGGAAGAGAATCAATGCACTTCCTAGCACGTGAGCAGCGTGTTTCATTGTTTCCAACAGTGCATTAAGTATTTGAGAAATTCATGTAATGAAACATAATATAGCACTCTTGACAAAAACAATGTTTTAAATGCTAACTTACATCAGTCTTACTGATTGATCATTAATAGAAACTTCACTTTTCTGAGATATATGTTCAAAACCATGTGATGCAGCAAATTGTTCTCTAATTGTTCACTTCAACCCTTACAAAGGTCAATCTAAATGCGCATTTCCACCATCAGAGTGACAATCCAGCTTTATGCCTAAGATTTCATTACTTTACATAAGCAATCCAACTAACTATAATTTATAAAGTTTGAGCTCACTCTTTCATCACATTTTCTGTTTGTATAAAAATTTAAAAACTTTTGGATAATCCCTAATTCCTAATTAACAGAAGACACAGCTTATGGTTGCAAAAGCTAGTTGCTCCCGAAAAACTGCAAAAGAATGATACAATTGAAAGAGATAATAATTATGATTGACTAAACAAGAAAGACACTCTACCTTCACAGTTAAATCAGATAACCTCTATGGTTTTCACTTATGCTTGGCATGTAAAACAAAGAAATGATACCAGACAACATGACCTGTAGCATTTTTTCACTAAAGATAAGGCTTGTGCATTGTTTATAGCTGCTAATGGACAACACCTAAGGGAAAGTGAGCTAAAGGAGCAAGCTATAAATATTCCTGATAAAAATAAAAACTTGTATTTTTAATCAAAACTTAAATTTACAAAAATATAGTAATTGAGTTGCTATTCTTGTTGCCAGATACCAAGTAAAATATATTTTTATCTTTAAGACACTATTAGTATCCAAACTTAAATCGTCCAGACAGCAAGGTATCTTTAAGGAAATAACTGAACTAATTCTCCATGCTATAAATTGCTACAAACCTTTTCAATAAGATCTAAACACTCCTGGTTGTCTTCAAATTCCACTCTTGTCCAGTCAATGCCATCCAGGCTATATTCCTGAAATGCATTCATGTACATTATTTCAATTACCAATGATATGATCCTTGCATTTGGTCTCTCAGATATAAAATTAAAATAAACTAATAGGCATAAAACCTCAGCAGCGTACCAAGCAAGTTTTGAAATGCACTAGAAAGCATACATGCATGTCTATTCATGAGTTATCTACAATACTGAAAAGATTCAACAACATTGCAGAATATGTTTAAGGCAATTAATATGCAAAGCAAGCTAAAGCAAAGACTGTCATCTGGGGTAATAACTACAATTCACCCAGGCTAAAATGTTTAATTCTTGCATAGAAGTAATTATTACAGATTTAAAGAATAGGAAATGAAAAAGTTAATTTTGTACTTGAACCTCCACATCGTCGAAAAAAGCATCATAAATATCAAAGTCCTTGCTAATCATGTTTTGAAAAGCACTACAAAGCATACACAAATGTCTATTCATGAGTTATCTACAATACTAAAAACCTAAGTTACCGGGTTCGTACCTATAGGCCCTGTACCAGGCTCAGGTACACGCCCGGTTCAGGTATGTCTGTGGGTACTTGTTGGGTTCGCACAGGGTACCTGCTGGGTACATATATGCTTATTTGAATATTTTTCCACTGTCAATTGGCATTTAATATTTATCTTTGGCATTTGGCATTGATCAATGATCAAGTATCATACTATGAAATGATTTAGTTTTAGAATTCTGTATATTTCTCTTATTATTTTGTACACACACACACACGTACCCATACGTATCCAAACCCCTAAATAATTTTTCACGTACCCACATACCGGGCTCTTGTACCGGCACCCGTCCCCGAACCTGAACCAGTAACTTAGCTAAAAACATTCAACAACATTGCAGAATATGTTTGACGCAACTGATACACAAGCAAGCTAAAGCCAAGACAATCATCTAGGGCAATAACTATAATTCAGCCAGGCTTAAATGTTTAATATCCCTTGAGTTAGCACCTAGTGCAAGTTACACCTCGAGGCCTCTGTGGTAAATCACTTTCATCTACAACGGAAACCCCTCTCTTATATTAAGTGTTTTGATTTTACATTTGTTTTTTGTTTCAGGGTTTTTAAAATAGACTTGAGCTTTTTATGAATTTTGAATTTGCTCTAGTAGTTTTATCAATTGGGTAATAGAATTGCAGTAGGTTGTTTATAGAAAATATTTAATGGATGTGGGAAATTAAAGATAACAATAAACTGCAAAGACTACTAAAAACCTTTATATTCCAAAGATGAGTCTTGGGGGTGGTGGGTGGATGGCAGGCAGGAAGACAGTGCAAATATATATTGTACTTCAAAAAATAGTTATAAAAGAAATATACAAGAAATAACCAATGAAACTTTGAAACACAAAATATATTTGATATTGCATCAAATAGACAATGAAAAAGCTGACTATCAATATATCCATATTATATTCAAATGATGATTACTATTTAAAATACATTTCGCAAATGGCAAATTCCAGTACCTCAAATCATTATTCATACCAAAGTCATTTCCAAACTCCTCACTTGAATAGATAGACTACTCCAAACCAATACCAACCAACCATTTCTATGTTGCATCTTGACCAATCTATGCTTGGTACTCTAGCTCTAAATTCCATCATGTTGTTGGACTCTCCTTATGCATAGTCCACCACAGCTTGCTATAGAAACTTGGGAGGGATTTGAAATGAGGCTTAGATGCCTATTGTCATTGCTTAAAGTGAGGGTGAGGCCCATACAGTATGGACCATTAAGGTTAGGGTTTATGGCAAGATCCAAATAAAAATTTAAATATTTTTAAAAAGGTGCTTATTGATTGAGCACTATAAAATATGAATTCACCTAACAAACTTTGTTCCAAGAGTGAAAAATTGGAAGGATCTCAAATTATACATTTTAGGGTAGTTTTAGCCATAAGTTTTTAGGGTAGTTTTGATATTCCATTGAATGGATAATGATTATGCTGCCTATCAATATATTTATATTATATTCAAAATGATGATTACATTCAAATTTCAATCGAATAATGGTGAACACCAATGCCGCAAATCATTATTCATTCCCAAAGTCCATATGGTAAAGAGCCTGGCTGGCTCTTAACTGCAAACTGATTTTTGTATTGGTTTTGCAATTTTTGGATTTTTGAACATATATAATTTTTGGCAATTTTCTCAAAGTATATAATTGAACCAAACAACAATTTAATATAAACTCCGCATGCTTGCTAAATTAACCAGTATGAATAATATCAATGTTTAATTGGCAATACATAATTTAATTATTTAAATTGGCACCTTGAAACAATTCGCAGCATGTTTGATAAAGTGATGCAGCCTCAAGGAATAATTCGAAACTTGCTGGAAGTTGACGCTAGCAGCATGTAATGGCAACCTTTCCTTAAACCTCACGCAGCTGAAACAATGATACACCGCCCTCTTAATTAAATACGAGCTCCTTCATAACCGTAAGGCATCCATTAATACACTAACCAAATGCAGCCAGCAACACAATTCATTGGTATTGAGACCAATTCAAAGTGAACAAATTCTTCAGAAGAAATTGACATTTCTTCAAGAAAAAAAGACCAAACCCTAAGCTCTTCTCCAAATTTGATTTTCACCAAAGATGATTTTCATAATAGAATGTTATTGAATGAATTGTTTTTGCCCAAAGCATTGCTTTTATAATAAAAGATATCTTCTCTCACACACTTTTCACTTACAAAAGACTTTGCTTTATGTCCACATTTGAAATATAATAAACTATTATATTTCTCTTCACTTTAATGCTGAAAATGACCCTTTCATTAAAATAATGCTATTCTGACACATAGGGTCCCTATTTTATGAGCTCAAGATTTAAAACTACTCAATCTGGTTCCAATGAGCTGTAACACCAAGGTGCCCAATAGACAATCCTAATAAAAATAGCAACCTTAGCCAATTTAATTAAATAATAATCATAATTCGTCCATCTTGCAAAAACAACTAGGGAAGCATCAAAATCAAAATCTGTCGGCAGCACAAGAGTGATCCTGATGATGAAAGATGATGAATGAACCTAACGGGGTGACTTACAAAAAATAGACGCTCCCTCTAAGAATCTTGGAGTCCAAACCAGAAGCCGAAAATAAAATCTAAGAGCATCATATAATTCCTCTAAATCATCTGAGCTCAGTAGAACCATATGTTGACTTACTATAAGTCCCTCAAAATGGGGCCAAAACCCACAACAGGGACCTCTAATCACCAGAATTAACCTACAAGGACCCAATGATAGGCTAAATCCACTAACTCCAATGCTCACTCAAAATGGGGGCATTACACATATCAAACTCCTCATCACTTGAATTGCAAGATTCCTCCAAACCAATACTAGCCAACCATGTTTGTGTTGCATCTTGATCAATCTGTGCTAGCTACTCTAGCTCTATATTCCATCATGTTGTTGGACTCTCCTTCTACATAAGCATGTTATGGTCAATGAGATGCAAAGCACTATGTGCAGCTACACGATTCTCCACCCTCTTAGAGGTAAGTCGGTTCCTCTCAATAGAGTGGATTAAAATACAAGAAGACTAATGACAAAGTACAAAGAAAGATGGCACTTTATATTAGTGTGTGATGCAAAGTTTGAAACTAAAGATGATGCCACCAAGAATGTGTTGCAAATGATCGATAACGATGTCCTTCGATTGGACTGACGTCCCAAGAAAATGTAGAGGTAACTAACCCCCCTTGGCTATCAATTAGGGGATGGATCACTACAAAAGGTATGATAGATGGACAAAAAATTGTGATCCCAATTTGGCATCTTTATTTGCAATTTGCCTTTTTTTTTAAAAATTAACAGTTTTTCAGAAACATTTAATTAACTAAAAATGTTTATTAAATAATAAAGATTTTTTTCTTTTGTTTTTTTATTCTTTTCTTCCTTGGTCTTTCCATTTCAGTGACTACAATTGCCACAATTAGGCTATAAGAGGCTTAGATCACTATGCAAAAGACCAAACCAAGGTCTATGCATTACAATTGTAAATATAAGCCAAATTCCAAAAGTATAATTACAAGTCACAATTACTATAAACTGATAGTGCCACTGTAAAATATAGAAAACATCATGCACTTTTGAAAAAAATGCACCTTAAAAAGAGTACATACGAGCTTGAACTAGGCCTTAAAAGTTGCAAAAACAAGATTATGCAATTTTCTAGAAAAATTAGGTAGAGAAATCATATTCCACTTGCACCAATGTCTAGAGCATGAAATTCTACCCCAAATTAAAAAAAAATTGCTCATTAAAAATGAGTCCAGACAACTGAAATATCGCTATTTGAGAATCGCCTATGTAATTATGATGCTTGAATTGTCATCACACCTCCAAACTTCAAATGGTTATAGATTCAACTGAAATATGTTGAATCTTCTTCTCATATGACAGTGTTCAATCATTCTTCTTGTAGCTTCGATGCCTCGACCACCACCTTGTCTTCTAGACTTTCCTCCTCGCATCCACTTGCCTTCTTCTCTTCAATTTATCTTGCAAAACAAGAAAGGAATTGCATTAAGTTTATGAAAGGTTAAATCAAGCAATTTAGGGGAATATGGGCCATCACAGTCATTCAAAAGAGATTGATATTTTTGGAAGAGTTAATCAAAGTTAGAAATGTTGAGTATCAAGAGATATTTTCTCTTCACCAAGAAGAATGATCAAGTCTACAAGATAAAGATGATAACATGGCACCTAGTTGTCTTCCCCAATCAAAAACTACCAATTTCAAGCACAGTCAATCAAATCATGCCAAGAGTCTAATTTTCTCATTAGCTATTAAAAGCTTTGTAATTTCTTATTGGCTCACTGGGTGGTGCCTTCATGTAATTGGTTGATATTATAGCAACCCTAATTAGGGTTTGTAGGGATTAATCTTGGCCCTTGATCTTGAATCGATCTTGGCCCTTCATTGTAATAGAACACCTATAAAAGTCCAAGGCCTCCTCATTCGTAAGGCATTAGACTGGAAGAGTAGAGAAGTAGAAGGTTAGAGTAGAGGTAAGCTAGCTAAGGGAGAGACGTGATCAAATTGTTGCTATAATGCTTATCAAAGTGATTGGTAATTCATTGTTGGTCTTTCATGGTGAATTATTTAATGTTGCTTTGAAGTGTTGCATGGTTTCCTCAATCTTTCGCTTGGAGTAGATTTCATTTCATGTTGAAGTAGTTTAGTTCAATGAAAGTAATTGTGGATGTTCACTTGCTTGACTCGAAAAATCCGGGCCCCTAGCCTCTTGTTAATTGTAAGTGTGCCTTGTGTGGTTAGCTAATAATTGAAGATGAGATATTGATATGAAAAACCATTAGAGTATTCCTTAGAAGCTTGCATTAGGTGGGTGGAGTTGCTGATAAAGCTACATCTAGTAGAGTCCAAGTCCATCTATGTTTCCTTGCATTCCTAGTTAGAAGTAGAAGTAGAACTTTAAGTTTGAGTTGAAGGGGAAGTTTGAAGATCAAAAAACTATATTTTCATTGCAAATTGTGAAGCCAAATCTTTAGAAGAGTTGATATCCATTGAATGACTAGTGTAAGTCCCTTGAGTGATTACTAGCAAATCACATTATTTCAACTGAGCGAGTACCCACAATTGAAGGAACCTTGAAGTCATTTCATGATCTTACTTTGCAAGCTTAGCATGAGAGATGACCTTATTCAAGAGAGGATTGAGTATCTAAGTGTTTCACTTTGAAACAATTGGGTGTTTAATTATGCATGTTGTAGTGGAACAAAACTCACATCAAAACTACCAGAGGCCAACAAACACAACACAAACAATTAATACATAGGTAGATTACCATTATTATCAACACAAAACAATAAACATCGTACACTGACTACCTCATCCCCCAAAAGAAAAAATCATCTTCCAATTGACAAGCAAACATCAAGTAATATTAGGTTAGACTAATAATGATATTGTAGACAAAGACTTGTACACGAACTTGGAAGTACCTTGCAATCTCGAACTTGTAGTGTAATTGGCAAATCAAATGTGAGCAATGGGTTCTAGGGGCAACGCTCCTAGTGGGGTAAAGGAATAGTGCCCCTTGTGGGGGTCTGACCTCCAAAAGAGGCCAAAGGTAATATTGAAAAAGCCAAAAAATAGAGATTTTAAAGTGCCAATGTATGATGTCACCAAACTATACGATGAAAGCAATATGTCTTCTAAAGTGTTTTACAAGACCTATGAATGAATGGGGACACTGATGGAAAATAAGGTGAAGATCAAGACCCAGCATCTATTGAACTTTGCAGTCATCCCATTGCAAAAGAAATCATGCGACACATTGCTTGTGAGAGGATGGTTGATTACAGCCAAGGCAGATCACAAATGGAACAGCATCCTTCCCTTCCCATAGAATTTGATGAGCACCATTGTTGGAGTGCAAGCCATCAACCTAATGTTGGTGACATTTAAATGCAAATCATGGGGAAGAATCTAACGAACACCACTGGCGATGGAGGATCAAGAGTCAATGTACTACTGAAGGTCCTCTAGAAGCCAACCCTATGGCCATCAACATTCCAATTAGTAGGCGCTGACCAGCATGGAATCACAACTCCTCTCCTTCTATAAGAAGGGAGTGTGCTCAATGAGGCTGATCAGAACCTAGAAACACGTGCTCTACATCTCCAACACCTAGAATTGGACGTTCTTAAGGATAGCCAAACTCCAACAAATTTTCTCAGCTAGCTCTTACCTTTTCTCTTGCCCAAGTGGCCATAAAGAAAAACAAGAAGAAACTACTGATAATAATGATGGATGGGACCCTTTTGTGGTTACCCCAAAATTTGCTAGTGAATAGGATAAATCAGATGATTAGATACCCCTCCTACTCTAGCTCTAGCCACCTAGCAGCTTTGTATATGATTAATGTTAAGCCCTATTTGCACTTTAGGGGTCTGATTTTTGCTGCCCACCTTTCTTTGGGTATGAGTAATAAATTTTATAATAAGTAATGAAGACACTCGTTGATAAAAAAAATAAAAAACATAATGAGTTTTTCCAATTTTACAAAAGTTTAAAATTTTCTTCTTGCATGAAACATGCATCTTATATTAATTCTCAATAAATATTGAAACGTTACGTTGGGGTAGCACCTTTGGGAGATCGTCTACCCATAAAAACAAGCAGCTTTAACATCTCTAATTTGGCACCTAAATGCAAATAGTTTTTCCTTCTTTCTCCATTTGCTTAATCTTTAAATACCAAGAAACCTTATCCTGCTGTCTCTACTAATTAATTGTATATATATAAAAGTCTACCTCTTGTTCTAGCTTGAACAGATGTCGATTGAAATGTTGCTGAAGTCTTTCATTTGCATAGTTTATGCAAAGCTGCTCAAAACTATTCCTCTGTATAAACAGTTCCACATGAAGAAGTGAGAAACATTGACCAATATACATCCATCCTTTATTATTATAAAAAATGAGAACCAAGAATGAACTCACTTTAAAAGACTCAAAGCCATAAATATCCAGGATACTGATGGATCTGCCTGTACGGCGTTTGCCTACTTCCAGTGACTTGTTAATATTTTCTACCAGCCAGTCGAACAAACTTGCATAGATTGCCTTTGCCAATGCATCTCGTGTATCTACTGCCTGATCCAAATGTCATAAGAGATTCCAGCCACCCAAATTAAATATGTTACTGCAAAAATAAAATGCACGTGCCGTTTTCAAAACTAAGTAAAGATTTCAAACCTGAGACAAAGTTAGATTTTGCTCAATATTCTCATTTCCAGCACGAATCTTGCGGGTAGATAATGCTTTCATGAGCTCTAAAACATTACAACCTAGCAATGTTGCAGCATTTCTAACTCCTGTTATAGAGATGGATACAAAACACAACTTGTCAACGACCACAGCCAGAATCATAAACATAGCATTAAACAATGTAAGGTACAACGATCATCAACAAGAGTTCTCTCTTTAAGCTAGCCCTCAAATTTATCTACATTGATTCCAGAGAAAGTTGGCAAAAGAGGCCACCACCCTTGTTTGACACTAATAGTAGTCTTGACAAAAAAAAAATCTATGGGTATTCCAAAACAAATCAAGATCTGTCGCATAGAAGTTGGAACACCATGATGCAAATAAGAAAGCGCTCGAAGCTATTATAAGCACAAGGTATGCTAGATGTTGTGGATATCGAGGTGAATGGATACATAAAGCACATAAGGTTGCCACAGGATTCAGTAAGAGAATAGGTAAAACCTTGATAACTCTTTGTGGAAACAAACTCAAACAGTAGACTGTGTTCTACAATAATCCAAAAATATGATGTGCTACAAGTCCTAAGAAGAGCTTAGATTATCAAGTTCTACAATGCATGAGAAACAGGGAAACTGAAAAATGCTAATAAACAATGAATCTTAAGAAAATAAGTAATATTTTCATCATCTCGGAAGTAACATTTTTCTTACCTTCACAATTCTCAACTTCAACATGATTTTCATTATCAATCACAGAAAATTTGACATTTCCAAGCCATAATACTGCTGCAAGCATTGCAAATGTATTTTTCTGATCCTCTTTACTAATCTGGACAACATTCAAAGCTTCCTGAACACAAATATATAGAAATTAATGAATCACATAATAATAAATGCCCAATAGAAGATTTTGCAAAAATGAAATTGAAAGAACAACCAAATAAATCTAAAAATTTAATGAAATATGTAAACTTGTATAAGTCAAAGTATACATCTTCAGATAAAGTTTAATTGGGTCGAATTTGATTGAAGATCAGAACTTACAAGAATACTCTTAAACCTCTGTGCATCATCAACTTCATCAATTGTCAGACAGTTACTCTGGTTCAGGTAGGAATACTCTTCAGCTGGCTTTAAATTTAATTGCTCTGCAGTAAACACAAGAAGACACTTAAATAAATTATGAATGCATTAACAACAGAGAGACAGTTCAGAATACTTCTCAATTCTCCATATTTAAGTCCACATTATTTCGGAAATTGGACAATATCTAGACCTGTTTCTTTTGTATAGAACATATAGCACGAAGATTGGCAAGCAAAAAGCATGGAACTCAAATTTATGAATTCTATAATCTGTGTTAGAAAAGATATGTCTTTGTACTCACATTGCATAGAACATTCCTACTTTAAATATTGATGACAATGGTATTCTGTTTAAAGGGGACATCATGGATTAGTTATTCCCATGTTGCGAAAGGCACATTGTCTCCTATATATTATTTTCGGAAGCATACCAAAAAAGATCATTTTAAGAAAATGTCAGGTAGTTGTCCTTAAGGATTTGATCAAAAGTTCTACACAACCTTATTTCTCCATTCTTCTTTCTAACTAAAACAAGATTTTGATACCTAGTAAAAATGTCTAATAGATTTGATGATACACCCTTCCTTCAACTTCAACTCTCTTTGCATTTGTGGGGGCTCACATTGGATTTATTGGCCTTTGCTTCTGTTGGAAGGGCTTAGCATTAGGCTGGAGGGGACTTGTACACTTAAACAATTTTTAGTTTTGATAGATGTTTTGAAAAAAAATTGAGGGTGTTGTCGGGAAACTGGGTAGTTAAACGGTTGGTCTGTCCGAGAGAGTTACACGGATGCGACAATTCGCCTCGCATCTCCTCGGACACTATATGTATGCATTCTTCTCTTTGAAAGGCATTATGGGGATGTGGAAATACACCTGTGCATGGTAATCAATCTATGAATACAATGCTGTTAGGTTCTCCTTACATTCTCCATTAAGTACTTTACCTTCTGTATGCAAATAATCTTTGTTACCCCACGAGGGTAAACATTTGGCGCCGTTGCCAACTGAATCTGGCAAGTGACGGAATAAGTGGATAAATGGGACTACCATTTGAGGAGAATATCAATGTGAGAACCAATGAGGATAGAATTACAGAACTTTTTGAAGGCGAGCATGCTCTGACAATTGAATTTCACATTTTGTTTCATACAGCCAATGAAACGTTCGTACAAAGGGAAGCCATACGAGAAGAAGTTGTCGAAGACATTGTGTGGGACGCATAGAACGTCAACCCCGCTGCGAATAGGTTGTTGCATCAATTACCCTGTTTGTTGGCACAAGCAACCATTGCCCAAAGGAACCAAAGGGAGGAAGTAGAGTGTGAACAGCTCCGACAGAAAATTCTGAGGAACTTCGCCAAAAATAATCGCCGCGAATAAGAAGAGCGCAATGGCAATCGGCAAAGAACGAATCCATGAGCTTTAAGCCTGGGGCAGGAAATAAAAGGAACAAAACCCATAATAACAAGATCACATAGTTGATCTGTTGTACAGAAACATGAATAAATAAAGTATTTTGTGTTATGTTTTAATATGATGTTTGGATAGAATTGATGCCCAATCTCTTACATAAAGATAGGAATAAAAAGGAACAGCCGAATGCCTTGGAGGCTACACATGAAGCTCTAATCCTTGCCCAACAAGTAGAAGGGATGCGGAAATACATCGGTGCATGGTAATCAATCTATGAATACAATGTTGTTAGGTTCTCCTTACATTCTCCGTTAAGTACTTTACCTTTTGTATGCAAATAATCTTTGTTACCCCACGAGGGTAAACATTTGGCACCGTTGCCAACTGAATTTGGCAAGTGACGGAATAAGTGGATAAATGGGACTACCATTTGAGGAGAATATCAATGTGAGAACCAATGAGGACAGAATTACAAAACTTTTTGAAGGGGAGCATGCTCTGACAATCGAATTTCGCATTTTGTTTCATACAGTCAGTGAAACGTTCGTACGAAGGGAAGTCGTACGAGAAGAAGTTGCCGAAGACATTATGTGGGACGCATAGAATGTCAGCCCCACTGCGAATAGGCTGTTGCATCAATTACCCCGTTTGTTGGCGCAGGCAACCATTTCCCAAAGGAACCGAAGGGAGGAAGTAGAGTGTGAACAGCTCCGACAGCACATTCTGAGGAACTTCGCCGAAAATAATCACCGCAAAGAAAAAGAGCGCAATGGCAATCGGCGAAGAATGAATCCATGAGCTTTAAGCCTAGGGCAGGAAATAAAAGGAACAAAACCCATAATAACAAGATCACACAGTTGATCTGTTGTACATAAACATGAATAAATAAAGTGTTTTGTGTTATGTTTTAATATGATGTTTGGATAGAATTGATGCCCAATCTCTTACATAAAGATAGGAATAAAAAGGAACAGCCGAATGCCTTGGAGGCTACACATGAAGCTCTAATCCTTGCCCAACAAGTAGAACGTCGACGAAGGCTTAGACAACTCGCCGAGGGACAACCAGCCAAAGGGTTAACTGAAGGGGACCATGGAGATGGTACCGAAGGTGACCATGGAGGTGTCATGGGAGGAGTAACAACTACAGGAGACCATTACCGTACACTAGAATATCGAAGGGTAAGAAATAGTGAAGAGTTACTCAAGGAAACACGACAAAGGTTGAATCTGATCGAGGGAACACGAGAACAATTTCGAAACTTGTCCCTCACACCACAGGTAGAGGAAATAGGAAATAGGAGTGAAGAAGGAACTAGCGCGGCTGGAGGTGCCGAAGGGGCACAAGCGCGGGATAGCCAAGACACACTATTTGATCCTCGTACATCGAACGTAGGAAGACGATCTGGTAGCCAAAACTTTGTACCCACTATACTTCAGTTTAACACAAGTGGGCAGACACAAACCCCACCTCTGCAACCGCACGGGGCACAACCGGTACAACAACCAGTAGTGATGGCCTTGAATAAACAGAAATTGCCCAAGTTCATGAGCCAGGAGAAGGAGGATCCTATCTGCCATTGCCGAACTTGTGAAACCATATGGACCGCTAACAGAGTCACGGATCACGACGAGTGGATCAGACAGTTCCCTGCCACATTGAGGGAAGGAGCCATTGACTGGTACTCTGATGTGGATAAAATTGGTTTGACAACATGGGCAACAATGAAGGAGTTCCAAACAGAATTCAAGTTGTTAAGAGATGACAATGAGATCCTTGTCGAGATCTACAACATAAAACAAGCAAAGAATGAGTCTATTCGAGCCTATAGGCGACGACTAAAGGAACTAATTGGAAAAATGGAATCTGCACCAATCGACGAACTAAAGAAACGATGGTTTGTCGAAGGACTAAAAACTTGCCTCCGAAAGAAAATGAAGATCATACCCCCGACATCGTACGATAATGCATATAACCGTACGATGGACCTGGAGAGCGAATGCAAGACCTCCAAGAAAATTAAGTCCTCACATGATGAGTCCGCAAAGGAAAGTAGTGAGGAGGAATCAAGTAAGAAAGTGCATGCTTTACAAAAAGACCTCCAGAGGATGATGAGGGAATTTAAGGCAACCAAAGGAGGATGTCATGTGGTGCTGCAAGGAAGCAGGAAACATGAAAGGTTCTTGTCCGAAAAAATCTTTTTGCGACATCTGCCAGATTGTGGGACATTCCACCAAAGAATGCCCTTATAATTTGAGGGTAGAGAACCAACAAGTGTTGTTTACACAGGAGCAACCCTCCACATCTGGAACCAGCGGTCAACAAAATAATACTGCATCATCCAGCGGCTACAGAAATAATCGACGGGGAGGCAGAGGGAATAAAGATAACAACAACAACCGCCCTCGGATCCAATATGATGCAAAGGGAAGGCCAATGATACAATGCAGAAATTGCAACCAGTGGGGACACTTCGCCTGAGATTGCCAGAAGGAGGCTCCTACTCCACAAAATTTGTGTAGGTGGTGTGGACCAAGGGACCACGAGGAAGCCAACTGCCCGAAGCCCAATTGCAATTTCCTTGACGTGGAAAGGGGGGACAGAGAGAAGGAAATCTTGGCAATTACACGAGCACAAACAAAGAAGGCCACGTATCCTAACCCTCTACTCGAGCCAGGCAGAACAAAACATCTTGAGGCAGATGATGCAATGGGAGATACCGATGAAAGTCAAGGACCTACTCGAAAGAATGCCACATCTAAAAACAGCCGTGTTTTTAAGTCAAACCATCCCAATAAGTACATTGGAACGGACGGAGGTTCCTGCAGCTCTGCAGCGGACCCCATGACATTGGCTATAAACAATGGGCGAAACCCTGCAGTAGTAGAGATGGGTATCTTGGGTACCATTCTCACTAACACAATTGTCGATGGTGGATAAGGGGTGAAACATTTTAACCGAGGACACTTGGAAGGGTCTCGGAAAACCGACGTTGTGGCCGCCGACCTTCAACTTATTGGGGGCTGACCAAAATGGCATCAAACCCCTTAGAACCTTGATGGCACAACAAGTAACCATCGAAACACAATTGTTTATCTTGGACTTCGTAGTGATTCCTCTGAAGCGGCACCGGTACGACACCATCCTAGGGAGGGGGTGGCTGGTGGCTGAGAAAGCAAATCACAACTGGAAGAAAAACACTTTATCATTCGAGAAAGGGGGGAGAAAATTTGTGGTCGACCTCAAGACACAGATGGTAGGAGAGGAAATGGCATCCTCAAACTCCAAATCGGACGACGGAGTAGATGAAGGGTAAGAGAGCATGGAGGCCAATGACGAAGGGGTACTAGAATTGGAGGATGATACAGACTCTATGGATGGCCTATTTCATTGGCAAATGAGTGACTACGAACTATTCCCTCCATCTAGCAATGTGCTAGAGATCGAGGAAGATCCGAACAAGTTCCCTCGAGAATACAAAGAATACAAAGAAGGAGAAGCTCGAGTCAAGGAGAGTCCTGCCCATTAGTTCTCCAAGGAGGAACCAATCCAATACAAAGAAGCATAGCTGAAGGAGATAAACCTCAGAGATGAACAAAACCCAAAAACCATCCTCATGGGGGATGACAAGAACCCAGTATTAAAGACGACAGCATTCAAAATCTTTACAGAATACAAGGACGTGTTCGCCTAGACCTACAAGGATGTGAAGGGTGTACCTCCGGAGTTATGCGTGCACCGGATTCCTCTGGTTCCCGAAGCCCAACCTGTGCGAAAGAGGTCGTACAGGATGAACAATAATTATGTTGCAAGGGTGGAGGCTGAAATTGAACAAATGTTGGAAGCAGGTATCATCTTTCAGGTTGACACAAGTGAGTGGGTTTCCCCCATTGTGATCTCCTTAAAGAAGGCAGCCAATCAAATCCACATTTGCATAGATATACGATGCCTCAACGCAGTGACAATTAAGGATCAATTTCCCATTCCGTTCACTAATAGTATATTGGAGGAAGTAGTCGACCACGATATCTATTCATTCATGGATGGGTTTTCTAGATATAACTAGATATCCATTGCGAAGGAAGACAAATTGAAAACAACCTTCGTAGTGGAGGATGGTGTATATGCATACAATCAAATGCCCTTCGGCCTTTGCAATGCACCGACAACCTTTTAGTGGATCATCTTACATATCTTTGACAAGATATCGACCAAAAACTTTAAAGCATTCTTGGATGATTGGTCCATATTCAACGGGCAGGACAAGCACATTGCGGCTTTGGAGGAGTGCATGGAACGGTGTCGGCGAGCCCATCTAGCACTAAACCCAAAGAAGTTTCGGTTATGGTGCCACAGGGGAAGTTGATCGAGCAACATAGTATGTAAAGAGGGATTAAACACGGACCCCGACATGGTACGGGTAATAGTAGAGATGGAGGCTCCATCGAACGTGACTGGCATCAAATCTTTCCTGGGCCATATCGGATACTACCGCCGATTCATCAAGAATTTCGCACAAATTTCATATTCGATGGATAGGCTCACGAGGAAGGGGCAGTCGTACGCTTGGAAGGAGCAAGAGGAAGCCTTCGAGGATTTGATAACAAGGTTGTTGGGTGCTCCTATTCTTGCATTCCCTAATTGTGACAAAGAATTTCATGTGCACATGGACGCATCAAATTATGTCATCGGAGCCACCCTGGCTCAAGGATCACACGGACTGGATCACCCCATATATTATGCAAGCAGGTTGTTGTCGAATGCTGAGAAGAATTACAGCACCACAGAAAGGGAGGCCCTTGGAATGGTCTATTATGTCTAGAAATTTAGGCACTATTTACTAGCGACGCCATTTACATTTTATGTGGACCACCAGGCTCTCATGTACTTGGTCAACAAGCCTATTATTCAGGGAAGGGTGAGTCGATGGCTCCTCTTACTTCAAGAGTTCACATTCAAGATTGTCGTACAGCCAGGAAGTAGCCACGTGATCGCCGACCAATTGTCACAAGTCAAGTTTGGCGAGCCACCTATTGGAATAAATGATGACTTCCCAGACGCGCATCTGTTTCATACTGTCGTACTCCCAAAGTAGTACACAAGCATAGGGGAGTATTTGTCCACCGCCTGGTTCCCTCAAGACATGCCTCCGGGAGAACGAAGGAAGTTGGCCCTCAGGAACAGGACCTTCCAACTAGTCAATGGATTGTTGTATCAAATGGGTCTAGACCAAGTACTCACGTGATGCGTGATGGAAGCGGAAGTACCAAGTGTGCTGAGGGAAGCCCACGAAGGACCAGCATGAGGACACATGGGTCCTGATACGATGGCAAGGAAGGTGCTCTTAGCCGGCTTATGGTCGCCAACATTGTACAATGATGCTAGAGAATGTGAAGAACCGAATTGGCTCTTCCTGGATATTTAATATTAATTTGAAATCTCTGCAACTATATTTTAATAATACTCATGCAAGAACAATTCTGAGAATATAATCACCAAGTTGAATAAACAAATATTCAAACAAATAGTTTCATCATAAACTATCATCAAATTAATACTTATATTCCAAACAGAATTATATAAAATTGTTATTCTGAAAATTGTTAAGCACCTGTAAACCGAAATTAACTCCTTGCAAAATAACATCTTCACACAATTGAGACGCCACCCAATGATTTGCCACAAAACCCAATGTATAAGGTAGTCGCCTTGCACTTTCACCACTTGCTGTATGAAGTCACACCTCACGCAACTAGCCGCCACCATGATTTTTCAAGCACGTGACTGTCTTAACAAGATACCAGGAGTTTGGGATTGAATGCCGAACTAGAAGATTAGTCGTACGGCCCTGCTGAAGATAATGTGCAATCCAGAGATTGCCACCACCAAACCTCCACACTCACACGTGCCAGGAAAATGATAATTGTCACAGCCCGTAACTTAGCACTTGTGCTATCAACTAAGACGTCTTAATTTATTTGCAAACGCAGCATAAATGATGAATATCGGATATTGAATGTGATAATTCCCTTTTGCATATCATTTTCGAAAATCATGAATGAATATATAAACCCCCAGAATTATAATTCAGAACTTCTTGTGTTGTATCGACAAACACAATTTAATCAGCAAAACAAACTTCAGATTTGAAACCTCCACAAATTCGATATACACACAGCACCGAATTGTGATCTCAGAGATAATCAGCATGTAAAATTCACCATCGTCAGATAATGGCTCAAATTACGAAAATGAGGAATCAATCCTCGAAACCCTAGCCAAGATTTGTCTTCTTCCCAAATTCCCAGAAAAATAATGATTGCATAAGATGAGAAAAGTGCTTTTTCGAGTAGAATATATAGGCTTTTTGGAAAAAGCACTTTTTAATATTCACTTAATTGGCTTTAAAAATAATCTCACTTTATAACATTAAGTTATAAAGTCATAAGTTATTAAATTAAATCAAAATAATTTAATTTAATAACACATTTAAAATATAAGCCACTGAATTGTCTGACTGCAATCAACAAACTTCTGACAAAGCACCAAGTCCAACTGCCCAGCTAGGAATAGGCACTGCCCTGCCAGAAATAGCCACTGCTAAAAATAGACTTACTATAAATAGTGTCTCTCAAACTGGAGATTCTCTGAAACTCGATCCTGAGATATCTGTCGCTCCGTGCAGACACCCTGCTAATCCTAGCCATACCCAAAATACCACTTACTAAAAATAGTAAGTTGACTAAAATGACCCGAACGAAGAGCAAACTTGATAATCTGAACCTCCAGAATGGAATCCCAACACTGGCTCCACCAACTAATACCCTCTGATCGCCTGATTAGCCTAAGTGGGTCACAGCCACTGAATTGTCTGACTGCAATCAACAAACTTCTGACAAAGCACCAAGTCCAACTGCCCAGCTAGGAATAGGCACTGCCCTGCCAGAAATAGCCACTGCTAAAAATAGACTTACTATAAATAGTGTCTCTCAAACTGGAGATTCTCTGAAACTCGATCCTGAGATATCTGTCGCTCCGTGCAGACACCCTGCTAATCCTAGCCATACCCAAAATACCACTTACTAAAAATAGTAAGTTGACTAAAATGACCCGAACGAAGAGCAAACTTGATAATCTGAACCTCCAGAATGGAATCCCAACACTGGCTCCACGAACTAATACCCTCTGATCGCCTGATTAGCCTAAGTGGGTCACCAAACCAAGCTAATCCCGTAAGCCTAAAAATGGGGACATTACAGAGAATGGGTAGTGGGATGTGATTCTTGTCAGCGAGCAAGGAAACCCCTCAAATGAGATTTTATGCCCCTTAATCCTTCCCATGCGCAGGAGTTATTCGAAAGATGGGGGTTGGACTTCGTCAAGCCTCTAAAGGCCAATCGTGCTCGACGATCCCGATATATTGTGGTGGCCACTAAATATTTAACAAAATGGGTTGAAGCATGCGCATTAACAGATAACTCAGCACTAAGCACTGCAAAGTTCATCTACAAGCAAATAATAACGAGGTATGGCATTCCAATTCAATTGACGAGCGACAAAGGTGGTCATTTTGTCAATCATGTCATTAAACTCCTAACCACTGAATTCAAAATTTTCCATACGCTGTCAAGTCCATATTATCCTCGGGTGAACAGCCAGGCCAAGGCATCTAATAAAATCTTGGTGGGAATTATCTACAAGTCTTGTGGAGTTGAAGGTGAAGACTGGGAGGAGAAGCTGCCTTCGATGTTATGGGCGTGTCGTACCTCATGCAAAGTGACCACCGGGCAGACAATCTTCTAGCTAATGTACGGACAGGAGGCAACGGTACCCGCCAAATTCATGGTTCCTAGCCTGCAGATAGCCCTTGATAACAAGCTTGGCGATATGGAGAGTCCGAGGGAGAGACTTTATGCCTTGAATAAGTTGGACGAGAGAAGGGCAATGCCGCAGTGGGCGATGGACGTAGCGCAGCAACGAAGGAAATTGTGGCACGACAAGCACCTCCGTCGGATGAAGTTCACACCTAGTCAGTTGGTATTGAAGTTTAATGGGCCAAATGAAATTAAACCTAGCAAATTCAAAGTAAAGTGGCTAGGCCCATATAAAGTTCGGGAAGTTGCAGCGAATGGGGTAGTGAAGTTAGGGACACTCGACGACAGAGAGATCCTGGACGTCGTCAACGACTCGGAGCTAAAAGTCTACCACCAAAGGCAAGGAAGCCAGGATCGCCCAGAAACACATGGGTGATTTAGTTAGGATATTCTCTTTAAAAAAAATTAATATAAAAAAAAAAAACCGTCATAAGTCATCGAACGGTGGCTAGCACCGAACGGTGAAGTCACTGAACAGTGTTGTCACTGAATGGTGGCTAGCACCGAACGGTGAAATCACTGAACAGTGTTGTCACTGAATGGTGGCTAGCACCTGACGGTGACAACTCACCGTTATAAGAAGGCCCGCGGACATAATTAGGCAAAGAGCCAAAAGTCATTCATAGTGCTATAAATTTTGCACCTCATTCCTTCTGGTAGAGATCATTAGGCAAAGACCACCATATGGCATTAGTAGGAGTATTTTTCACCGTACGGAACTTATAGAAGCATTTTCCAGTACGGCATCCACGAGCAGTAGGAAAGTGGGAAAGAAAATTAAAGAAGCCCTAACTGTTTCTTGCAAACATAAAACGACAAGGAAGAAGACAGTTAGACAAGAAAGCAAATAGTTACGCATGCCACAGGGAAGAGAAAGTGGAAGGTTTAGCTAGAAGAAAATTTGAACAAGGAAAAAAAAGGGAAGGTTTTTCCCTCAGGAGTCCAGGTAGCAGGAAAAATGGAGCTTACCTCAAAAGGCAAGAACAAGACAAGGGGGAGAGGCAAAGTTGTACAGAAGGAGCAAGTCACACATGAAACTGTGGCATTTGAAGGCCTCAACGGGTTAGAATGTAAGAAATGGTGGCAAGAAACACTAGACACAAATGAAGTGAAGAAGTTGTTGCGGCATGTTGGCATACATTGGGCAATTCAAATGCCCCTATTCCCTGTAAAAAATTTCGAGCCTACGCTGCGAATAATGGTGAATACATTTGATAGGTACATGAGGAAAAGCACATTCCAATACAGGAAACACGTGGTTACAGTTTCGTTTACCCCAACTGAGTTCACACGTGTTTGGCATTCCTGGGAGGAATGGACAGAAGATTGAAATAAAAAAGAACAAGATGATAGCAGAGCGAAAAGAGTTTTGGATAAAACGAATTTCCCGCAACCTTACCCGAGCAAAGTCGGATTCCATAGTACAAGCAACAAAGAGCCAAGGCGTCAAGGAGTTTGTCGCTGAGGGTCCTTGGTGGTGCATACTGGATGTAATGAAAAGAAGACTTACCGAGGTGAGTAGGGCATCAAACATTGCATTACCACAGATTGTACATATGAATGGTTTGATGAATGAAGTAGTGTATGACTGGACAACGGTGTTATCAGACAGAATGTATGAGTTCATGACCTTGCAACACCGCACGTTCTATATGTTGCACCACGCCATTAGGCTATTCCTCGAGGCTACATTATGAACCCTTAGACAAGTTGGAACTAGTGCCTAAGGGAAAACCTGCGGCAGGCAAGCCTCCAGTTTTCTACTGGCGGAACTTGGACATAGGAGGAACGACAACCGGACAAAAGAGGCCAAGGCAAGTTGTGGAATCCAATCTTGAGGATGCTAATAGCGGCCGAGAGACGACCACAGAGCCCTTTGGCAGTGACTTGGAGGCTGCGGATAGTGATTCAGCAAAGGAGACAATAGTCTGATTTGTCGCACCTCTCCTACCGCCTTCGACACGTCTGATACAAACAGGAGTGGTTGCACCTCCGAAAGTACCTAAGGCCACCACGCAGAGAAAGACCCCAAAGGAGGAAGTTAGACCTTCGGTCGTACCAACAGTGGAGGTAGTTGCAGAATCTGAGTTTGTCGAAGGCACGGCCATGGGTGCAGAACAGCAACACCAGAATATATCATCGAGTTAGGTTCGGTTGGAGGTAGTCAAAGCTGACGGCTATAATGTCCCTGTTTTTTAGGCCTTTGGGATTAGCCTCTTTCAGTGACCCTCGTAAGCTAATCAGGTTGTCAGAGGGGGTCGTTTAGCAGAGTCAGAGGTTAGGTTCCACTATGGAGATCTCAGATGCTAGGATTGCTCTTTGTTGGGGTCAGATTGGCAGACTTACTATTTATAGTAAGTGGTATTTTTGGCATTACTATGTTTAGCAGAGCGCCTGTGCAGTGGTTTCAGATGTTTCGGGATTAATTATGTAGAATCTCCAGTTTGAGAGACTTAATATTTTTAGTAAGTCAATTTTGGTTTGGTTGCTATTTTTGGCAAGACAGTGTGAGCTCAGGATGCTGTCGTCAAAAAGTCAGATGCTTTTGTCAGAAGTTTTTATAACATCGCATTATATTTGAAGTTATTAAATTAAGTCTACTTTAATTTAATAACTTATGCAATTATATGTTATAATTTGATTGTGTGTTGAGGAAGGCTCTTAAGTGAAAGGTGTAAAGAAGAAGCCTTCATTAAAAGTTTATATATAAGCCTTGTGAAAGCAATTTCATTCACCCATTGTTATTTTGATAAAATTGAAAAGTTGAAAAGTGAGTCTTGAGGAGAAAATCGAATTTCATGGAGTAGTGCTAGGGTTTGGGTGTTTGGTCTTCATCTTTTGGAGAAAACAACAAACTCTTGGTTGGAAATTGCCGAGCTTTATTAGCAAACCTGAATGCCAATGTTTGTGAGTATGTTTTCCTTCTATAAATTCTGAGTTATGGATTCCGCACAGAATCTGTTGTAGCCGTATGGAATTTGCTGGTGATTTTTGGTGGCACGTGAATGACAAGGAATCAATCATTGTTTCTTCTATTTGCGTGATAGTTTGGTAGTTGTGTTGACCGTTGTGGAGATTGAATTAATTGGTTATAGGTTGCGGCTTTGTTAGTGATTGCTTTGCATGTTTGCAGGCTGCGTTAAGGATCTAGGAGGGCTGCGTTTTTGTTTGAGAGCTGAGTACAACTCTTATGGAGGTTGCGTGACTTTCCTAGCAGCTATGACTACATTTCCTAAGTGTTGTGTATGATACCAAGGAAGAGGTGTCACTTGACTTTTGAAGATCTTCTAATAAGGTGTTGCTCCTTAATTAACTAAGTTACCCTAGTTCGCCCCTAGACCCCTCCGGACCGGCCCGAGTACGAACTGGTACGTGGTCCGAGTCCAGTTCGCCTGTGGTGAACTGCGGCGAACTTCAGGCCGTGAACATCACTTAAGTGACAAATTTTTACAAAATTTATAATTTTTTGACATCTGGAATCCTAAAAGGTGGTTATGAAAGGCTAATGTTTGCTTCTCATTCTCATTTGTGGTGTGCAAGTAGGTTATTTTGAGATGAGCAAGAGCAAATAGCAAGTTCTTGGTTGTGCAAGGAGTTGGAAGATTGGTTTGTGAGCTTTCTTCAAGTGTTTGTACCTTATACGTACACCTTTGCAAGCTTACAATGAGTAGAGGTAAGTTCTTGTTGTTAGCAATTTAAGTTGTCATTAGTGTCTTTCACAAACCCCCATTCATATCGGTAAAGGACCACCGGTTCCTCACATTACTTCTAAGACACCGATAGACACTGGTAGTCTATGAACGGGGTGTATGCACCGGTAGACCAAACTAAATATGGCAGTACCGGTCTTACATAGCATACAAGGGCAAACTGGGTATGAGGGTATACTGGTCTAACTACAAGAAAGATCTGATCCGGATTTTGTGGATCAATTTGAGTTAAAAGCCTGACTTTATAGGACATCCACCGCTTTGAAGTAGAGTTTGCTTTTTAACAAGAGTTAGCTTTATTTCTACGGATGACCTCAAGGTAAACTCCAAATAAGAACGCATGGCTTTTATGTGTTGCATGATTTATGGTTAAGTTTACAGTCCGGCGGTCCTATGAGTTAGGGTTTCATTACAATGAACTCTTGTATAAATATAGGTCATAGGACGCAAGATAAAGTGTTGTTGATTATTGATGATCACGTAGAGCAAAGGAGAGACATCTTCTGAGAAAAGGGGCATAGAACAGAGTTAGCAAAGAACAATAGCCAGGCAAACCGAGATAGAGGTATGATCTAGCTAGACATTCAGTGTCGCATCAGATCACTGCTTTCATTAGTATAGGAAGCATAGTGAAATCCCTTTATTAGGGTGGACCTAATTGGTTCGTTGTAAAAATCCCCTAATAGGGTAACATCTTTATTGATGTTCAAAGTCTTGTAACCAAGCAGCTCCTAAAAGGGTTCAGATCTTAACAAATCTTTTGTAAAATCCCTTAACCGGGTAGCACCTTAACCAATGCTTTATAAGCTCCTAACAAGGTGCCTTCATTCTGCTATAGTGAAGTTGTGAGCTCTATCTCACCGTGGTTTTTCCTTCTAACCGAGGGTTTCCACATACATATCCTCTGTTGATCTGTGTATTTCTTTTACAGTTACAAATGTTTTTCTTTTCCTTCATTTAAACTAAAGAAGTATCTATCAAGGTTAGAAAAGTTTAAGAAATAGTTCTTACTGATTCACCCCCCCCCCCCCCCTCAGTAATCGGTTGGTAACAACAATTGGTATCAGAGCCAAGATCTCTATACTACAAAGTCTAACAGCTTGAGAGAAAGATCATGGAAGGCTACCGGTATCAGAAACAGTTAGAGGAAGCTAGTGACATAATTGCCTCTCTGGAGAATAGATTGAGGAGGTCACTTGCAAAAAGGAAGGAATTGGCTCTACAGTTGAATGAAAGTAATGAAACCATTGATGAACTCTCTGGGCAGAGTGGATCTGATGAAGCTGAGGAGGCAGTGTCTGAACTCATGGAAAGGAATCAAATCCCGACCGATCAGATCTCTAACCTTAAAAAGGAACAAGAGGACAATGCCCTGAGAATGACTGAACTGATAGAGAAAAAGAGAAAAGTTGAAGATGAAAGGAACTCAGCAGTCAAGCCTTTGTCAACCTCTAAGAGAGCAAGGGACCAGGCAGTGGAAGCAGTAGGGGCGAATGAACTCATCATTCTACAACTTCAAGAGGACATGCAAAGTCTCACCCAAGAAAATGCCCACATGCAGAAAGGCTGGCATGACAGGAATGAGGCATGCAATAGACTGTCCCAAGAACTGCATCAACTGAGGGAACAGATGAACGAACTTGAAGAAACAAACAAAATTCTGAGAAGATACAATGAAAGTTCGGGCAAGCTTGATGAGCAACTTAAAACTCAAAGAAAACATAAAGATCGGATCGGTCTTGGATTCACCAATGAAGTCACCAAAGAGAACGGTGAGTTATCTGGTGCTAAGTCAAGCAAGAAGGACAAGAGAAAGACGCTAGCACAAAAAGGTAAGAAAACCTTTTGCAAGCATTGTGGAAAACCGGGTCATAAAACCAATAATTGCAGAAATGCACCGGTAAGCCAACTACAAGATCAATGAGTGTTGGTCCAGCCCCATATCTGTGTCCAATGGAAACAGGGGAAGCTTCAAAGGCTACTGCTATGCATGCAACAAGTTTGGACACAAGGCTGAGGAATGCAAAACAAAGACAATGGCATTTAGATCCCCCAAGTCGGTATTCACCAAGAGAAGCAAGAACCGAAATACAGTCAACTATACAAGCTGTGGAGCACACAGCCACAATGACTCTTGGAACAAGTCTCCTAATCCAAGAAGGGCGAACCCATGGAAGACAATAGGGATAGTCTGCTATCACTACAATAAAGTTGGGCACCTAGCCAAAGAATGTAGGAATCGAGCATCGAAAAAGGAGGAACCGGTCAAGCTAGCAGAGAAGATCAACAAGGAGGAGAAGACTAAGATAGCAGTCAGACAGATTTGGTGCAAAAAGGAATCAAAGAGCTCTGCTGAGGAGAAGACAGAGGAATAACCATCATTTGCCAATGGTGATATCTCTTCAACAAATTGAACCGTAAAGGCGTAGAGGGAACTAGTAGATCCACTACTGTTCCCGGTATGACTGATGAGAATCGGACTCACTCAGTTTGCAGGACAACCGGTAAGGCAAGTTATACTCAACCGATTGAGAAAACGGAAAGTAATGTTAGGTAAGGCATTTATTACCAGAGCCGTTTAACGAATAGTTACCGTTTGGTAATTACCGTTACAACCTAACTCTATAAAAGGAAGGAGGATTACTCACAAGTTTTCACTTTGCTTATTATATTATTCGCGAATTCTTGTGCTAAGTATTATTCTCGCGCTTTGATCACTGCGAATCACTGTTTGCAAAACCAACCCAAGCTACTTTCTGCAAGATACCGGTTAGCAAGAATGGCCTCATCATCTGCTAATGTAGAGCTGATCAAGGGAAATCAAATGGATCGACCCGCATATGATATCACGCCAATTCAGAACAGAGAAAACGACATGGCAGGGGCACTCCTATTTGTACCCAAAGGAGTCCTCTTAACCGAAGACGTTACAGAGTTCATTCATGCTAAATAGGAAGAATTGGGTGAGACATACACTCAAGGCGAATACGTATCACTGTGTAAAGAGGGGAAGCTTCCGAATAAGTATGACAAGCTGATATCATCTGGACTCGTCAATGGAGTATACTATCCGTCCGTCTTTCATGAAGACATTATTCGACTAGTTCTCAGTCGAATTCACGAACCAGGTCTCTGGCTCAACAAAAGTGTATGTATTCCTATCACCAAAGACGATTTGCACAGAGTGACTGGATACAGCAACTGGGGGCAAGCTCTAACCCTAAGGACCATCGCCAATGCCGTCGTCAACAAACTAAGTCTAAGCCTGATGGTCGACTTATGACTGTAAACGACATTGAGGATGATGGAGTTCGGTTTGCGTCAGTTGTTCTTGGATAGGTGTATCAGTCAAGCAACTTCAACAACATACCAGGTGGTGTAATTCACGATGCGCACCACATTATGCATGAAAATGCCCAATACGACATCTGTGCAATGCTCCAAAGCCAAATTTTTGAAAATATGAAGAAGCTCGAAGTCGTGAGGAAGAAGTCAATTAAGTACGGGATCCTACTGGTATGTCTCTATTTCTACTATAACCTTTTCCCGGGAATCGGTGAAGTTGTATGGAAAACCGACAGACCAATTATGCATCAAATCACAGAGATGGCCAATGAACTGGGAGACCAGTCAAGAAGTGCAATGACTAAACACTTCGAAGAATTTCAACTAAAAATGCACGCTAGAGAAAGGGTGTCATCAACTATAGTTGAGCAATACAAGGACAATGTATGCTTTCTGGTTACCACCGATAACTGTATCATTCAAGCAATGGAACCAAGAGAAGTATATGCTCCTGAGTTGGGGTATGAAATCACTGCCAAGACTGTCAAGGCATATGTTGATGCCCTAAATAATGCAAATTTGGATCTCACTGTTAATCCACTTTTTTATTATTATTATTTAAATCCAACTTTATTAACACTTTTGCCGGCAAACCTTAAATGAAACTTTTTAAAACTTATTAATGTATTCAATCTTTTAACGCATCTCTTCCTTTTTAAAATTAACCTTTGATATATTAATGTTGCCGTTCTCTGAACCTTTAGATTTTTGTTCGCTGACGGTATAATGCCTTCAATATATATTCAAAAAATGTTGTATGCATATCAAATTTAAAACCTTCGATAATATCTTTGACCGCTGCATTTTATCACATATCTAAAGTTTTTAGAACTTTTAAAACATATATTATTCCATATATATCTTTGACTGTTTGTAGAAGGTATAACTTCACGGCATCCTTTTAATATATATCTTTACGGCAACCGCTGCATATAATGTTTGCACTTTCAACCTTTGATGCTGCTTTAAAAAAAACTTTCGATAATGATATACTCTGCGTATACGTATTGTCTTCAATGACTGTTGCCTTTTATCTCTGAATATCTTCATTGTTTGCCGTTGTTGTATACTACCGCATATGAAATTATAAAGCTTTTGAAAACAGTATGTACATGTTTTAGCATCATAAAACTTTCAATATATACGTCTTTGTTTAATTATGCCTTCCGCACTTTAATTTGAATGAGTATGTCTTTGAATACATATAATGAATGTCTTCCGCACTTTAATCTGAATACATATAATGAATACGTCTTCTGTATGACTTCAATATTCTTCTCTGATATTACTTCGATATTACATTGTCTCTGATATTCTGTATACGTTTGTATACATCTCTGTATACGTATCTTCTGTATGCATATTTGCATATTTGTTGTACGTATACTTCGATATTCTCTGATGTATGCATATTTGTTGTATCTTCATATACGTATGTAAGTTCTCTGTTATGTAAGTTATGTATTTCAAAATATACATTATGTAAGTTATGTATTTGTATGTTGTTCAGTATCATATTATTCAAACCGTTGTTCTTCTTGGACTTGCCACTGTATGCAAACTGCTATTCTTCTCATCGTATTCAACTGCTAAACACCTTCATGCTATTTGTATTATATGTGCTGTATGTATAATATTCATATATGGCATTAATCTTTTTGACATCAATGACAATTTTCCATCAATCTCCCCCCCTTTGTCATTGATGGCAACTTCTCAAATATATGGTCTTGGTTGTGCAAGGCTCCCCCTTAGTTCGCTATTCCCTTCATCTTCAATCTCTCCCCCTTTGTCATCAATGGCAAAGGGTCTCCAAGGCTAGAGACTAGCTCCCCCTGAACACATGCTCCTCATGAAACCTTCAATGAATGGATGAGACTGATACTACTCCCAATTTCTCCCTTAGGTACTCAAAAGTTTCCTTTGGAAGTGGTTTTGTGAAGATATCCGCTAATTGTTCCTTCGTATTGATGTATTCCAACTTGACTTGCTTCTCAAGTACTTGTTCTCTCAAAAAGTGGTATTTGATTGAAATATGCTTCGTTTTCGAATGCATGACTGGATTCTTTGAAATGCTGATTGCACTAGTGTTATCACAAAAAATGGGGATAGGATTCTCAAAATCAATTTTGATATCTCCTAGAGTTTGCTTCATCCAAAGCACTTGTGTACAACTTGCAACTGTTGCAACATACTTAGCTTCTGCGGTAGATAAAGTTACTGATCCTTGTTTCTTGCTTAACCATGAAACTAGACTGTTACCAAGGAAGAATGCTCCTCCACTCGTACTTCTTCTATCATCAATATTGCCTCCTAAATCAGCATCTGTATAGGTTGTGAGTGAAAAGTCTTTTCCTCTTCGATACCATAAACCAAGATCCATAGTGCCTTTTAGGTACTTTAATATTCTTTTTACTACTAGAACATGAGTTTCTTTTGGCATTGCTTGAAATCTAGCTACAACAACAATTGCTTGCAGGATGTCAGGTCTTGTGGCGGTTAGGTACAACAACCTTCCAATCATAGATCTATATTGAGTTTGATTTATATCGGGGGATTCATCCTTTTTGCTAAGCTTGCATCCTGTAATCATGGGAGTGCTAACTGGATTACAATCTTCCATCCCAAACTCTTTTAATATTTCTTTGATATACTTGCTTTGAGAAATGAATATTCCTTTACTTGTTTGCTCAATTTGCAATCCAAGAAAGAAAGATAATTCACCAAGCATGGACATCTCAAATTCTTGTTGCATATTCATGGAAAATTCTTTACACATTTTGTCACTTGCTCCTCCAAATATTATGTCATCCACATATACTACTACCACCCAAAGTTTGTTATTTTCAGATTTGATGTATAGATTACTATCTGCCATACCTCTTTTGAAACCTTGATCTAGAAAATACCTGTCCAACCTTGAGTACCAAGCTCTTGGAGCTTGTTTTAACCCATAAAGTGCTTTTCTAAGTCTGCATACATGATCTTCCCTTTCTGAATATGTAAATCCTTCAGGTAATTCAACATACACTTCCTCTTCTAAGTCTCCATTTAGGAAAGCTGATTTTACGTCCATTTGGTAAACCTTGAATGCTTTATGACTTGCAAATGCTAAGAACATTCGGATTGCTTCTAGTCTTGCAACTGGAGCAAATGTCTCTTCAAAATCTACTCCTTCTACTTGAGCATAGCCTTTACAAACTAGTCTAGCTTTGTTCCTTGTGACTTCTCCATTTTCATTCATTTTATTCCGGAACACCCATTTAGTTCCTATGACATTTTTGTCTTTTGGTCTTGGAACAATTTCCCAAGTATTATTCTTTTCAATTTGGTTTTATTCTTCCTCCATTGCTTTCACCCAAAACTTGTCTTCACTTGCTTCTTTGAAATCTCTTGGTTCTATTTTGGATAAAAGACAAAGATGTGCATGCTCAGTAGTGTTGACTAATTTCCTTCTTGTTTGGACTTCTTTATCTGGGCCTCCAAGTATCAAGTCTTCAGGATGGTTTCTCTGAACAAATTTTGATGGAGTCTTTGCTGGTGTCCTTGCTTTTAAAAGAGTTTTGGAACCTTCTTGCTCTAGTTCCTTTTCTTCTTCATCTTTTGGATCTTTTGCTTCTTCACATATGCTTAGAATTTCAGCATTTATCTTTTCAAATGGCTTTCCTTCATCGATCTTTACATTTGCACTTTCTACAATTTTGTGGAGTCTTTTGTTGTAACATCTATATGCTTTCCTCTTGGAGGAATATCCAAGAAAAATTCTTTCATCTCTGCTCTAACTTCAAATTTTCCCAAGTCATCTTCATCCCGTCTTATATAGCATGTACTTCCAAAAATTCTGAAATACTTGACTGATGCTGGTCTTCCTTTCCATAGCTCATAAGGTGTCTTATCATGATTTACTCTTATTTGTGCATGATTCAAAATGTGGACTTCTGTATGTACTGCCTCCTTCCAAAAGGAATCAGCTATCTTTGATTCATTTAGCATTGCCCTTGCCATTTCTTGAACAATTATATTCTTTCGTTCTACAACTCTATTTTGTTGGGGAGTTCTAGGTGCTGAAAGTTGTCTTTTTATACCATTCTTTTCACAATATTCATCAAATTCATGAGAAGTAAACTCTCCACCTCTATCCGTTCTAAGACATTTTATTTTTGTTTCCATTTCATTTTCAACTAGTTCCTTGAAAGCTTTAAACTTGTCGAGAGCTTCTGATTTCTCTTTTAGGAAAGCTACCCAAGTCATCCTAGAGTAGTCATCAATAAATAGTATGAAGTATTTTTCTCTTTGTAAGCTTTTTGTTCTGGTTGGTCCACAAAGGTCTGAATGAATAAGTTCGAGTGGTTTTGATGAAGAATATTCATGGTTTTGAATGTACTTCTTGTTTGCTTCCCTAGTTGGCATTGTTTGCAAATGATATTTGTAGGTTTTGATAACTTTGGTATATCTCTTACAGCTCCTTTATGACTGATTTTGACAATGTTATCAAAGTTTAAGTGCCCCAATCTTTTGTGCCATAGCCAATTTTCATCCTCTTGTACAAAGAAACATTTTTCATCATTCATTTCTTGTAAAACATACAAATTGTTTGCAGTCCTACAAGCATTAGCTATTAATTTTCCATCATTTTCAATTTCACAACTTTTAGGATAAAATGTTACATTATGTCCTTGATCACAAAGCTAACTTACACTTAGTAAGTTTTCTTTTAGTCCTTTTACATACCACACATCTGCTGTTTTTGTTTTTCCGTGATCTAGACTAAGAGTTCCTTTTCCCTTTATATATCGTTTTGAGTTGTCACCAAATCTTACTGATCCTCCATTTGCTGGTTCAAAAGAGATGAATTTGCTTGTCTCCTGTCATATGTCTAGAACATCCACTATCAACATACCACCAATCTTTCTTATTTTGAGCATGTAAAGTTATTTGAACAAATAGCGATTTTTCTTTCTTTTCCAAACCTTCTTTTTTGGAAGATCTTCTTTCTTTGCTTGATTTGTAGGAAAAATTGTTCTACATTTGAGGGCAGCATGTCCAAAATTACTACACTTTGAATATAGAATATCAAAATTAACTAATGGAGCAAAAGGATTTTGAGTTCTGAAATTTTGAATATTCTTCACTTTGTTTTTGCAGTTTAGAGCTTTATGACCAAATTTGTTACAAGAGTAGCAATATCCATTGAATAGGTAAGAAAAATGCTGTCTATAATATGGCCTTTTCCAATCATTCATATTTTGTTTTGGCATTCTACAATCTAGTGCTTTATGACCAAAACAATTGCAAGAGTAGCAATATCCATAAAGTTATGACTAGGTTTATGAACACCATTTTCTTCATTGTTCTTGTAGTTCCTTTCTTTAAGCTTGTCTTCTTTTGATGGTTCATTTATGACTGTCTTGCTTCCTTCTTTTATGAAGCCTTTGAATGTATTGTTAATGTTTGAGTTTCCTACAAAACCAACCCCTGTTTTGCTGGAAGAAGGCTTTTGACTATCAATGATATCATTTAGGATTTTCGAACTCTTATTGATGGTGCATTCCTTCAACTCCCTTTTTAATTTTTCAATTTCTAGTTTTAAATCAGTTTCAGCTTGTTTAGTTTCTTCTAATTGGATCATTAGATCTTCAATTGTTTGTTCTGATTTCTTTGCTGCTTCTAGATTCTCCATAGCTTCCTTTTTGAGTTTCACTAATTTTCTTTTCAGTCTTTCATTTTGTTTGTAAGCATAATGGAGTTCTTCTTTGAGATCAACATTCTCTTCCTCATTACATGATTCGTCTTCCTCTTCCTCATTACATGATTCATCTTCCTCTTCCTCATAACTATCACTTGTGTCTACTTCAGCCATAAATAGAATTTCATCCTCCTCATCACTTGGGCATTCTTTGCTGCTTTCATCTGAAGAGCTGTCCTTTTTGGAATAAAAACTCTTTTTGTTTTTGTTTTGATATTTTTTCTTTTTATTAAACTTATTGTTATTCTTCCATTTTTTCTTTGTGTGTGCTTGTTTTTCATCTTCACTAGAGTCATCATCATTTTGAGGACATTTTGAGGCATAGTGTCCTATCTTTCCACAATTAAAGCATTTGAAAGGGAATTTCCCCTTATATTTTCCACTTCCCTTTTTTAATTTCCTCAAGAAATGAGCTTCAGCTTCATCAGTTTCACTACTTGAACTATCACTTGAGATTTGTTTTATGCTCTTACTCTTTTTAGAAACTTTAAAAGATATTTCCTTCTTAGGTTCCTTGCCTCCAATCCTCATTTCATAGGCGGTAAGAATTCCATGTAACTCATCTTTAGTAAGACTATCCAGATCTTTTCTCTCTTCGATTGCTGACACTTTAGAATCGAATCTAATGGGTAGGGATCTCAAGATTTTTTCAACCACAAGCTATTCTTCTACTTCTTCACCAAGGGCTTTTATTGCATTGACTACTTCATCAACACGAGAGAGAAATGAGGCTATGTCTTCATCTTCCTTCATTTTCAAACTTTCGAATGTGCTTCGGTGAGTTTGAAGTTTGGCCTTCTTTACGTTGTCGGTCCCTTCATATATATTTTTCAACTTGTCCCATATCTCTTTTGCAGATTTACAATGCATAACTTTTGTGAATTCCGAGTCGGCTAGATTACATAGAATAGCATGTTTTGCTTTAGCATTATTTTCACTTCTCCTCTTTCCGGCTGTATCTGTTGGTGGGTTCGATGGTGGTGTATAACCATCTAGTATTGATTGCCAAACATCGAATCCAATAGCATTTAAAAATGCTTCCATCTTTATACTCCAAAATGCATAGTTTGTCCCTTCAAAAGTTGGTGTCTTGTTTTGAAAATTTTCAGCCATTTGTGCTCTTTAGAGCTACCTTCAAGCGGTTAGGCTATATAGAAGGAACCCGCTCTGATACCAATTGAAGAGCACACGATTATACTAAGAGGGGAGGCTGAATCAGTATAATAACAATTTTTAATTTAAAATTTTTTATTCAAAGATAACTTCAAATTCAATTATGCACATGAACAAAAATTTAACGTGGAAACCCAATATGGGAAAAAAATCACAAAATAATTTGTTTTATATAATAATGTTCTTTTACAAATAGTTTGTAGGCTCCAACCTACTAGAGGCTCCAACCTCTAAATTTATGAGCACCGACTCAATGGAAGCTCCAACTCCCACACTTCGCAGGCACCGACCTACTGGAAGCACCAACTCCCCCTAACTGGATTCTGAGCACCAACTCACTGTTTTCAAATTTTCTTCCACCTGGACACTGTTGCTTTCTTCAACCGATGATGGATGCAATTTAGTCTCTTTAGTCAGCCAATAACTCTACCTTTCCTTGGTATTTTCAAAATGATATCTTTATAATTGTATATGCATAATATATCAAATTAAAATTTGAATATATATAATCATTTAATTCTTTCTTTTTATCATATTCACTGCTCTTCCTTTTTTACTTCCACTTGCTGACTTACTTTTTCAAATTTGTGGATTTAATATTTATATATACATATCTTGCCTGAAACAATGTCTCTTAACATAATGCCTTTTCACATATGAAAAGGTGTCTTTTTAAAAATAATAAGTTAATCCACTTTTTTATTATTATTATTTAAATCCAACTTTATTAACACTTTTGCCGGCAAACCTTAAATGAAACTTTTTAAAACTTATTAATGTATTCAATCTTTTAACGCATCTCTTCTTTTTTAAAATTAACCTTTGATATATTAATGTTGCCGTTCTCTGAACCTTTAGATTTTTGTTCGCTGACGGTATAATGCCTTCAATATATATTCAAAAAATGTTGTATGCATATCAAATTTAAAACCTTCGATAATATCTTTGACCGCTGCATTTTAGAACTTTTAAAACATATATTATTCCATATATATCTTCGACTGTTTGTAATATAATATCAACCTTCACCGTTGTAGAAGGTACAACTTCACGGCATCCTCTTAATATATATCTTTACGGCAACCACTGCATATAATGTTTGCGCTTTCAACCTTTGACGCTGCATTAAAAAAAACTTTCGATAATGATATACTCTGCGTATACGTATTGTCTTCAATGACTGTTGCCTTTTATCTCTGAATATCTTCATTGTTTGCCTAAACAAATGCAAACGACAATGGACAGGCCCGCAACTAGTGAAGAACCTTGTACAAGAAAGGAAAAAGTTCAAACAGAAGATGTCACAGCTAATGAACAAATAAATGTTGAACAAGAGGCAGAAATTGATATACCCATGGGAGAACTTCATATAGCTGAGGAGCAGCAACAGAAAGAAGTCCCACTGGAAGAACAAGAACATGATGCTAAAGTCACTGAGCAACTGGAAGAGGAAGCTCACACCGAGGAAGAACAACCTGCAGAGCAAGTTCTACCAAAAGAAGAGGTTCAACAAGAAAACACAGCTCATCAAGAAGCTGAAGAGAATAAGGGACTAAAGGAAGAAATTCCAGTCCATACTGAGCACGCTCAATCAAAGCAAGAGCAAAGGCAACAGGAACATGTCGACATACCAAGCTCCTCATCTAAGAGAAAGTTGTCATTTGTTGAAGAGAAGGAAGCTAAAAGAAGTAAGGTCACCGATACTATGGTGGACATCAGTAACATGTCAACAAGGCAGCTAAAAGAACTGACCAAAAGAAAACAGGACATGGTCCTGACCAATGTAAAGAACATTCTGTGCAACGTCATCCCTGATGCTGACATACATGAAGATGAACTAGTCATCGATCAGCTAGAAGTTCTGGCACAAGCAACCGGTGAGGATCTCAGTGATCCTGAAATAGTGGCAATCAACCACTACGAGAAGAAAAGAGTGGAGATACTCCACAAACAAGTTGAAGATATCAAGCTGAATGTAACAACCAACCTGAGAATTCTACAACAGCAACTTCAAGAAGCAGGAAGTTTGCTGAGCAGAACATCAAACTTTGAAGCGTTTTTGCAAGATCTGTCAGAAACGTCTGTCAAGATATCAAAAGAGATTAAAGCCTTATTCTCTTAGTTTGATATTAAGAACAAAACTGCAACATCCTACAGCAGAGAAATGACAAGTTTAACTCTTGCACTAAGAAAAATTGCTGAAGAGAAAAATAAGTGGATCCAAGATATTATTGGATTTCAAATGTTTTTCGCACCAACATTTGACATCATGAATCTAACCGCAAATACTACAGAAGCTCTAATCAATGAACCACCCTACAAAACTGTGGAAGACATGGAGAATATCATTGTTTCTCTGACAACAGCCCAAAAGGATACAGAATATGCAACTGGTAAATGGGCACCATTCCTTCACTCAGCCAAAACAATATATAAGGATATCTTCACTAAGCTTCAAATGTGAAGAAACGCATTACCCGTTGTCCTATGGAGGCAAAAAGGGGAAGAAGATACAAAGGAATGAGCAGACAAGCACAATGCGAACGCAACACAGTACAAGACAGTGCAGAACATACAACCAGAGCACTCAGCTAGGGGAAGTCCAAAATAGGGGAAGTGTTCTACAGACAAAAGAGCAATCTGCACAGAAAAGCTGCACCAGAATGTATGGTTTGTATATAATTTTGTTTGGCCACCAATGACAAACCCCCATTCATACCGGTAAAGGGCCACTGGTTCCTCACATTACTTCTAAGACACCAGTAGTCTATGAGTGGAGTGTCTGCACCGGTAGACCAAACTAAATACGGCAGTATCGGTCTTACATAGCATACAAGGGCAAACTGAGTATGAGGGTATACCGGTCTAACTACAAAAAAGATCCGATCCGGATTTTGTGGATCAGTTTGAGTTAAAAGCCTGACTTTACGGGACATCCACCGCTCTGAAGTAGAGTTCGTTTTTTAACAGGAGTTAGCTTTATTTCTATGGATGATCTCAAGGTAAACTCCAGATCAAAACACATGGCTTTTATGTGTTGCATGATTTATGGTTAAGTTTACAGCCTGGTGGTCCTATGAGTTAGGGTTTCATTATGATGAACTCTTGTATAAATATAGGTCATAAGACACAAGATAAAGTGTTGTTGATTATTGATGATCATGTAGAGTAGAGGAGAGACATCTTCTGAGAAAAGGGGCACAGCACAGAGTTAGCAGAGATCAACAGCCAAGCAAACCGGGATAGAGGTATGATCTAGTCAGACATTCAGTGTCACATCAGATCACTGCTTTCATTAGTATAGGAAGCATAGTGAAATCCCTTTATTAGGGTGGACCTAATTGGTTTGTTGTAAAAATCCCCTAACAGGATAACATCTTTATTGATGTTCAAAGTCTTGTAACCAGGCAGCTCCTAACAGGGTTCAGATCTTTTGTAAAATCTCTTAACCGGGTAGCACCTTAACCAGTGCTTTGTAAGCTCTTAACAGGGCACCTTCATTTTGCTGTAGTGAAGTTGTGAGCTCTGTCTCACCATGGTTTTTCCTTCTAACCGAGGGTTTCCACATACATATCCTGTGTTGATTTGTGTATTTCTTTTACAATTACAAATGTCTTTATTTTCCTTCGTTTAAACTAAAGAAGTATCTATCAAGGTTAGAAAAGTTTAAGAAATAGTTCTTACTGATTCACCCCCCCCTCTCAATAATCAGTTGGTAACAACACTTGTTCCATTTGTTTTTTAGTTTTGTTTAAGTTTTTTATTTTTTTCATTTCTCTTTCATTCTCCATAAGATCTTAGCCATTTTTTCTATAATTTTTCATTCTCTTGCTTTTAAAATTTGAAGTTTTGTATTGAATATGTATACAATTTGAAATTTCTTGCCATAGGAAAAGGAACTACAATGACATCTACCTCTTCCTCAATAGGGAATACCGAACAAATAATAGAACCCCGCTCTGATTCTCCTTTGTGGAAGCATGTTGATATTATAAGAGCCCTTCCAGGAGGTGGTGCATTCCGTTGGAAATGTAGGGGTTGTGATATAGAAAGAAATAGTTCGTATTTTCGTGTGGTAGGCCATTTGTGTGGATACCCTAAACAAGTGGGTGCTAGTAATGTTGACCAAGTCATAACAGACAACACAAAAAATTGTAGAGTTGTTGGTTTGTTGGTTGAAGAGCGATATCAGCATATCTTTTGGACACCTTGCGCAGTCCATTCACTCAATCTTATGCTACAAAAGATTGGCAACACAATTGAGTGGATCAAGGAGGTGTATGCAGAGGCTGAGGACATCCAGATGTTCATCACAAAACATCACATGACTCAAGGAATATTCAGAATGTTCTCACGTTTGGAGTTACTGAAGGTAAGTGAACTTGAACTAAAGTTAGTAATTTAATTTTTTTTTTTAAATCAGTATCTTACAATTTCTGATTTTCATTTTTTTTATTATGTAATGTGTATTCGTTTATAAAGTATGTATCTAATAGTTGCATTTTTTTGCTCTAATTTATGTTGCAGGTTGCTGAAACTCGTTTTGCATCAAATTTAATCGTTTTGAGATGACTTGTGCAAGTGAAAGAGGCACTTTGCAATATGGTAATCATCAACAATTGGGCTATATGTAAGCAAAGCAACAGTGAGACGGCAGCCAAAATAAAGCGAAGGATATTGGATGACTTATGGTGGGAACGTGTGGAATATATCATTAAGTTCACCGAGCCCATTATGAGCATGCTTAGGTACGCTGACATGGATAGGCCTTGCCTTGGAGAGATCTATGATGGCATAGACTCAAGGCTTGAGAAGATCAAGCAAATTGTAAATGAAAAAGAGAAAGATCCCGAAGAGACCCTCTTCAAACAATTGCAAGCAATTATTATAGAACGATGGAACAAAATGACCACTCCTCTACATTTGCTTGCTTATGCATTGACACCCAAATATTATAGCAACCAATTTCTTGATCTACCAGGAAGGCTACCCCCCTATAGAGATTTAGAAGTGTTTGATGGATACAAGGCAGCATTTGAAAGACTCTTTCCTGATGATGATATGAGAGATTTGATTACAGATGAGTTCATAGAGTTTGTGAATGCAAGAGGTCTAAGTAATGATGCTCTTCGTCATCGGTTTAGGAAGGATGCTCACAGTTGGTGGTACCTCCATGGCCAAAGATTCCAAACATTGCAGCCCCTTGCAATAAAAATTATATCACAAGCAAGATTTATTTTTAATTTACTTTATCTTCATGACTAGCAAGTAATTTTTATAATTTTATTTTAATTGCTTACCTTGTCTTGTCTTCATAGGTTGCTCGTTCATTTGCATCAGAAAGAAATTGGAGCACATGTTCTTTCTTTCATCCACTCAGTGAAGAACAATAGATTGCAATCAAAAAGAGCAGAGAACTTGGTATTTGTGCATTACAACTAGCGTCTTCTCTCACACAAGAGTAAACAATACAAAGAAGAGGGCATGAAGAGGTGGGATGTAAATGCAGAACTTGCAAACTTGGATGCTTCCACTTCTCAGCTTGCACTAGATGATTTTTATGATACTATGTGACATTCTAATTTAAACTCATGCTTCTAGGCTTCATATATATATATATATATATATATATATATATAATTTTAAAAATTTTACATGGAGCACCTTGTTGAAAAATATGCTCATGAATATATGAAGACACAAAGTATACACATAGATGCAAGAAGACATGGAGCATACACAAGGTATATAATTTTAAAAATTTTACATGGAGCACCCTGTTGAAAACTATGCTCATGAATATATGAAGACACAAAGTATACACATAGATGCAGGAAGACACGGAGCATACATGAAGCATACACAACATACACAGAGTATACACATAATACATATTGTTAGATTCATTCTTATTGAACAAAGGATGTTAAATGCGTCCTTCATAATCAATCGTGATTTAGTTTGGTAGGAAAGTAACGAGAGAGCACCTATAAATTGATCAACCCAACCAAGCCCAAGAGCACGCAGTGTCCCACTATGTCAACTCACCTCTTGGCCCACAAGAGGCAGGAACGTCCCAATATGATAATTCCATCCCTTAGGGTGGCCTACTTAGCTTGGTAGAACCGGTAAACTACAATTCCCTAACTTACTCCCTCCATTCATTTTGATTGATTATGAGGTAAGACATATGCGCATAATCAAGGTCATTTATTTATAATATATATGATCAATTCTTTATTGATATAATTTCAAGTATATGCGTATATACATCTAGATTCATTTTCATTAGAATGGTTTTGCATTTCATCTTTTTACCTTGCAGGATGGCAGGATGATGCTTTGATACCACTTGTAATGACCCCAAATAGGGCCTTAGTTTTCTCTCAGAATTCCCAATTAGGGTTTGGATTGCACTTGGAAATGGCAATTTGTAATGTTTCATACTAGGATGCCAACTCCAATAATTATCATATGTCATTATGCATTTAAATCATACTATATTAAGAATAATCTCTAGTTCATATTATATACTTAAGCTCTAATTCCTTACTTTGCTCATAATCACAGACCTCAAGAAAGATGGTAGATTTACTTTGCTAGGATGCTTGCACAGTCTACAAGTGGATTCCCTCAAGGTTCTACATATCTCAGGATCTTTCCATCATGTGACCGATTTACCCGCCTCTTCCTACACACACTCCCTATCCTCTTAATAGTAATTAGTGAGTTGTTAAGGAATTGGCCAAATATATATTAATATTTTATATTACGAAAAAAATTTAAATAAATATATATAACAAATATATAATTTATGATTTTATTATTACTATATATATATATATATATATGTATTAGATCATTCAAATAAAATATTTCATTATATGTATTAGAAAATTTAGATATATAATTTAGATACATACTTAAGATATATACTTACCTTCTTTTCACGTGGCATGTCTTTTCTTTGGCTTATTCAATATTTCTTTTCTTTTAATAATCTCCTACATTTCCTCCTTGATTTTCTGCTATATTTTTTTTCTTGTTTTCCATTGAATAATCCCTTCTTATTATTGTTTTGCTCCTTTTATTTATTTCTTTTTTCTAAATTCGTCCTAAGTTTTGTTGCCTTCCCCTTACACTTTTTAAAAACCCTCTTTTATATATAATTACGTAACCCTTCAAGGAAAAGTTGCATTGTTTTATATTGTGTATGCCTAATAGAGTTTTTTGAGAGTAAGATGTTTTCTCTCCATGGCACTAGACAACTTATGCACCATTTCCCTATTTAAAATCCTCATAAAGTACCTCTTCTTTGTCAAGATTTCTCATAGAAACCTTGATGACCTATAGACTTCGGCTTATTTAATAAAAGATAGTGGCAGAGTCAGTTTAAAACGTGGTGGCAAGGGGGTCGAACCCTTGACCTCCCGTCAACCAAAACATACATTTGTCGTTGCACCATTAGTGCACTTAGTCATATAAGTTGGCAGTTCTTTATTTAAAGTATAGTTGCTCGCCGAACTACTTACAAATAGGCCTATATACTAAAATTACCCCCTAAACAAAAGAATATTTCCAAATCATAGATGAAGTGGAAGGAGGTTATATTTGTAAAAGGGTTTTTTTTATTAAATATGCTGGTTACACCCATTATAGCATTTTTTTGTGTATTAACGGGGGTGTAGGTTCTTAATTCCGCATTCTAGGTGATGTGAGGGAGATTGCTCTTGGAAGGAGAATTGAATTTCGTATGGAGAGTATTGTGAGAGAGAATCATTATAAACATAAAGACACTTGTAAGCATTACTAAAGTGGTCCTGAATTGAGAAGCGGACCCAAAGACATAGTCCTCATTGGACGAACTCCGTTATCAAATCGGTTGTTGTCTCTTCTTCTTCTCTTTATGTTCTTTGATTCTTTTCAATATTTTATTCTCTCTTGAATGTTATCAGTTATTAGATCATTAAATTGTGTAGAGGAGCATAAACTCAAAATTGTAATCTCAAAGGTTTTTAAAAGCATTATTGTTGAATCAGGAATTAAAATCTCAAATTGGATTAAGTTTTGGAAAACTTTAACGTCCTAGTTTACAGATCATTGTGCTTCTTACATTTTCTTACCCAAATGATTGGTAAAAAAGGGCTTTTGTTGGGGAGTTGTTTAGAACTATTAATCATATAACTGGAACTCGATCAGTCAATCAATAACTCTGTAAAATGACCAATGTGTTTTCTTTTTAACATACATCTTCAGTTGATAGACCCTCACTCAAGATATTGAAAAGGGAGAAATGGGAAAAACTTTTTGACAAAAAATAAGACTAGTTTCATTAAGCAAGACTGCAAAAAGCCTTTCAAACCTCAATGAAAATCTTGCCAAGGAAATTATAATCTCGAAGCAAGGATGAAAATTTATAGCACCTAGGGAACATAATCATTGCAGTAATGTGTTCACAAAAGGAACTTAGACACAAAAATGTGCAGGGACTTTCTTTTCACAAATCACATGTCTATGTCAACAGATAATTGGAAGTTAAAAAATTTAATGTCCCCGTTTTTCAATCTTTTGTGATTAGCTTAGTTTGGCGATCCTCATAAGCTAATCAGGTGATCAGAGGGGGTCAATTGACAAAGCCGGTGATTGGATTCCATTCTAGAGGTTCTGGTACAGATTGGATGACTTACTATTTTTAGTAAGTGTTATTTTGGGCATAGCTTGATATAGCAAGGCGCCTGCACAATGTTATCAAATGTTTCAGGATCGTTTATCGGGGATCTCCAGTTTGAGAGACTTACTATTTATAGTAAATCTATTTTTGGCAGATGACTATTTCTGGCAGGGCAATTTGAGGTCGGAGCTCTATTGTCAAAAGTTAGTTTGTTTCAGTCAAATAGATTCAGTGGCTTCATATTTTAATTGTCGTTATTAAATTAAGTTATTTTAATTTAATAACTTTATGAATTTATAACTTTAATGTTATAAAATGATGTTGTGTTGAAGAAGCCACTTAAGTGAAAAAAGTAAAGTTGAAGCCTTTTCAAAAAAGCTTATATATTCAACTCGAAAAAACACTTTACTAATCCATTATTCATTTTGATGAAATTTTTTATGAAGTCTCTTGGCTGTGAGAAATGGCTAGGATTTGAGGATTGATTCCTCTCTTGGCAATTTGAATCATCACTGATTGATGATGAATTTTGCAAATTGAATTCTGAAATTTAGTACTGAATCTATGGATATTTTTCTTGGTGCTGAAGTATACCAAGTGTGAGAAGAATTAAGCTATGTTCCACGGAGTTTCTGGGACGGAGACATTTTAGGGGACGGGATGTCAGGCGACGACTATTTAAAAATAGGGGAATTTTTAAATAGAGAGAGAATTCAAATATGCATATTATGACATTGATAAATCATTCACCATATAGACATTCTAGAAGTTGAATACAAAGCACATTAACAAAATTGAAAACCCTCCTCTTGCAACTCAAAAATGAAAACTTTCTTGCTGCTGCTCTCTTTTTTTTCTTGCCGAGAATGGTTGAAATAAAGAAATGAAGAAGATTTTAACTTTTTAGCCTCCAAATAGGGTTCCATAGTTTTAAATTGCTATTTCTACCCACGTGGGGCCCGCCCAGCAATAAAAAAAAATTTTAAAATGACTTTTTGCAAAACAGTGCATGTTTTTTTTGGGCTAGAAAAAAGGGGACGCCGTTAGGTACTGGGGACGACTAGGGGACGACTAGGCAGTCCCCGGTACCTAATGGCGTCCCCAAGTCCCCTATTTTGCGTGAAACGCCATTTCCAAGACGTTTTCTTTTTTTGCATTTTGGGAACGGCATAGGGGACGGGAAATTCCCGTTCCCGTACCGTCGCCGGGACGGGAGTGGGGGAAATAGGGCAAGGGACGCGTCCCCGTGGGGCACAAGAATTAAGCAAATTACATGAAGCTGCAAATTATCAAAGACTGGAATTTCGAAATTCTTCATATATCGATTTCTCAAGTGGCTGGATTATTTTCATTGGCTATCAAAATTGATAGCAAGTGCTGCGTATGAATTTTGGGAGGCTACGTTTTGAATACTAATGCAGCGTTTTGGGTAAGGAGGTTGCGAATTTGGTTAGAAGGGGCATGTGTGAACAAGGGAAGGCTGCGTCACCTTTCCTCTTGCCTGCGTGACCACCAATGTGAGCCGAATTTCAATTCCAAGGCTCACGCGAGTTTCCAGCAAGGCTGCAAGTCTTCTATACAGGGCTGCATGGAGTTTTTTCTTGCTTCATTGGACTTTCTTGAGGCTGCGTCTACTTGTTGTGGCTGCATCATTAATGTTTCCAAATAACCGTACAAGCTGCCAGAAGCCAATAACAATTATTTATGATTTGATATTTATGAGAAATGACAAATCTTTAGTTTGAAGTATTTGATGAACATTTAGAATTATTTTAATTGTATAATTTATGTTATTTAATTCTGGAAAAATTATAAAAAACAAAACAAAATTCCAAGCAAATTCGGAAATAAACATTATCTTCAACAAAGAGTTAGGCAGGCTCTTTACAGTGGTATCAGAGCGTTTTTCCTGCCATCCTATGGGGTATGAATTCTTTAATATTCTGATGTTATTTTAAGAGTGATCAGCACTCTCGTTTTTCCTACCTATGGACAAATACAAGAGGCGTAGTTCTGGAAGTCGGCGTAGCAGTATGAGAAAAAGAGAGGAAATAAATGCCTTGGTGGAAAGTATGGAAAGACTTAGGCTTCACCAGCAGAGATTGGCGGAGAGCTTGTCGGATCCAGAGACCATTGACAGGGCGAGGTATATGGTTTCTGCCTTTAGAAGGCCAACATCTAGACTGCAAGGAAGAAAGCTTGAGTTTTCTCCGACAGCTGCCCATGATGCAGATGTACCTATATTTAGTACGACACCTACTAATCCTATCTGCAGTGCTGATGATGGATTTATTTCATAGGGACATGTGGATGTATCAGTACCATTGGTGGACAACAACACTGAGCTTCGGCAAGTTGAGGCTCCCAGAGTAGTCGCTACGGTTAGTTCAAAGGCAACTGATGTTGTAGTTGTCACTAAGTGTTCAAACTCTTCCGTGGAGGGAGTTGTTATTGGAGAGTTTTATGTCAGCTATCGTAGTGTTGCTCCAATGCAGGATGCGATTGCTTCCTCGTATGGGACGGATACATGTATGGAGTCACCTAGCTATGATGTTGGTGATTTGGGCGTTACAGCAGAGTCAATAGCTGACGGTTCATGCTCCAGCTTTATTGGTGCACAGCTTGACGCTGAGTCATGTGTGCAGAGTCAGGTGTCAGCAGTTGAGGCTTTAGTAGGAGATGTGGATGACACATCTGATGATACATTTGAGGATGCTATGAGTTGCATTGAGTATGACACCCCTTGTGAGATGTTGGGTGATGACTCCAAAGAGATTTTGGGTGAGTCCCAAGATCGATGTTTACCAGACCTTACTGTTGATGTGGATGTTGAGGACTGCGTGGAGTGTATGAGCTCTAACAGCTCTGAGGTTTATGATAGCAGTCGCAATGTGGAATCAGTAAAGGAGATAGTGGTCTTTTCTTGTATTGAGGATGTGAGCATGGAGCTATCTAGTGATGACACTCATGATGGGAGTGTTGTAGTTGAGTTGGGTGACAGATTCATGCCACAATGTAGTTGATTCACATGATGACAATGAGTCATGTATGCAGCCAGAGTTAGCTGAGGAGTCGCGGATAGACGATGTGGACACTAGCATCACAGATCTTTCTGATGTTGAGAGCGAAGATGATGGGTGTTGCAGTGTTTCTAGATTTCTATATCAGACCTTGGGTGTGGACTCAACGTTGTCATACGATGGTGGTGGGCTCCAAGATTCTTTGTTACAGGGACTCGCGGATGAGGATTGGGAAGCATATGAGTGGCAAGAATTTGTTACAGCCAGGGCTTCCACTTCTAGAGAGGGGGTTACTTCTTCAGTGACTCATGAGGATGATTCTTTCTACAGCGAAACCTGTTTGATTTATCAGACCCTGGGGGAGGACTTCGATTTGTTAGTAAGGATGGATCCCAGGATCTGGATTGTCAGGTGGTTACAAAAGACAAGGTAGTTGGGAATTGTGTTGAGTCGGTTTCAGCAGTAGCTTCCTCGAGGATAGATGAGGACGAGTCCGATGTCAGTACTCAGTTTGTAGATGTGTGCTCGGATGAAAGTACACAAAGATACGGTGATCTTGAGGGGAGTTTGTTGGATGCAACTTCCTTCCATAGTGTGGATAGTGCAGTTGAGATTATACGTAGGAGGCCCGTTGTGCAGAGTCATCATGTGACTAGCCAATTGAGAGTTGGTGAGAGAGATATTACTTCTACTCTCGAGCATTTTGATGCCGCTCGTCAGTTGTTGGTTGTTTATGACTGGGGTGCTCCTATGACGGATGAACAGAGTAGTGGTTACCTTTCCTTGACAGAGATTCATTCTTTGCATGAGGCTGTCAGGATTTTGAGACAGGATTATTTAGAGATGGTAGCCGACCGAGATCACCTAGTTGAGTGGGGGAGTACAGCATATGAGGCACTGATGGACAAAGAGGTGAGTGAGCTTACTCAGGAGCTCACAATGACTTGTGAGGCTTTAGAGGGCACTTAGCGGGCTCTTTAGGAGTCGCACTTCCAGTTAGAAGAGGTGACCGTGCAGTTGGAGCATATTCAGTCCACACTAGCCCCAGACCCAGTTCGGTTGCACATTGAGGTGGTTGGTGGTGAGTTTGCTTCCACGGTTGGGGATGCGCGTCATGATGATGTGGTAGACACATCTGTTTAGGATATGGGTGCAGTAGGTACCGAATGAGGAACGAGTATCAGTGGAATCAAGCTCTCATGTTGATTTGCTTCCTTTTGATAGAAGTGAATCTATTTCTTCATCTCATATAGCTAATAGCATAGGTCAATTGGCAATGCCACATTTTCAGAGGGATCAGCTGTCGATTGCGGGGGAGCAAGTTGACGCTTCCAAATATAATTTCTACTACACCAAGTCATTCATGGAGTATTTACTTGAGAGTGCAAATATGCGAGAGGATTCATACAGAGTGTCTGAGGGTACTCTCATCCGAGGCTCTTGTGATATTCGGAGGTTGGTAGGGAAGATTGTGGAGACTATCTACTATGCTTCCCCACAGGGATTTCAAGGTTGGGTTTGCTGAGAGGGTTACTCAAGATCCTAACCAGCCTGGGGTTATGTGGAGTCAGAGATTGGAGCCATCTCATGATTCCCAGTTGGGTAATGATGAGCCATTGACGGAGATTGAGGCTTTCTACCGGCATTATACAGTGGGGTACGCTCATCATTTTTCTTTTGACCCACAGGTAGAAGATTTGATCTCACGCAGGTGTAGACTGGCTCCAGTTCCTTATCATCCATTATGGGATGGATTAGCACCATCTTTTGCAGATGGAATTGGTAGCTGCAAGTTAGACTACTTGTAGTATCCACACACCCAGGACAATTTATCAAAGGTTAGAGTTGGTAACAATGATTTAGACACATTTGGTCATTGTCTTCTTCTCAGTGTAGTTGGGTGTGAGTGTCGGTTAGACAGGGACTCGAGTTTTGATAGATTTGATGTTTCAGTTGGGTTGAGTTCCGTTGGCTTGTTTTCTGCATTGGCATCTACAGTCAGCCTTCAGATGATGTTTCCAGTGATGTCAGTTATTTGGGTGTTGAGGGCGATTTTTCAGTTGCAGGTGTTTGTACTGTTGATGTTGGGATTTTCTTCACAGGAGTATGGTGAGGATCGGGACACTACTTATGACCATCCTTGGGATCCAGGCGGTCTGTGATGTTGCTTGTTTTCCTGATTGCCTGAGGACAAGCAATCTTGGAAAGGGAGGATTGTAATGTCCCCATTTTTCAGTCTTTTGTGATTAGCTTAGTTTGGCGATCCTCGTAAGCTAATTAGGTGATCAGAGGGGGTCAGTTGGCAGAGCCAATGATTGGATTCCATTGTGGAGGTGATGGTTCTAGTAGTTAGGTTTGCTCATCGTTTGGGACAGATTGGATGACTTACTATTTTTAGTACGTGTTATTTTGGGCATAGCTTGGTATAGCAGGGCGCCTACACAGTGTTATCAGATGTTTCAGAATCGTTTATCAGGGATCTTCAGTTTGAAAGACTTACTATTTATAGTAAGTCTATTTTTGGCAAATGGCTATTTTTGGCAAGGCAGTTTGAGCTCAAGGCTCTGTTGTCAGAAGTTAGTTTGTTTCAATCAGATAGATTCAGTGGCTTCATATTTTAATTGTCGTTATTAAATTAAGTTATTTTAATTTAATAACTTTATGAATTTATAACTTTAATGTTATAAAATGATGTTGTGTTGAAGAAGCCACTTAAGTGAAAAAAGTAAAGTTGAAGCTTTTTCAAAAAAGCTTATATATTCAACTCGAAAAAGCACTTTACTCATCCATTATTCATTTTGATGAAAATTTTTATGATGTCTCTTGGCTGTGAGAAATGGCTAGGGTTTGAGGATTGATTCCTCTCTTGACAATTTGAATCATCACTGATTGATGATTAATTTTGCAAATTGAATTCTGAAATTTACTACTGAATCTATGGATATTTTTCTTGGTGCTGAAGTATATCAAGTGTGAGAAGAATTAAGCAAATTACATCAAGCTACAAATTATCAAAGACTAGAATTTTGAAATTCTTCATATATCGATTTCTCAAGTGGCTGGATTATTTTCATTGGCTATCGAAATTGATAGCAAGTGCTGCGTATGAATTTTGGGAGGCTGCGTTCTGAATACTAATGCAGCGTTTTGGGTAAGGAGGTTGTGAATTTGGTTAGAAGGGGCACGTGTGAACAAGGGAAGGCTGCGTCACCTTTCCTCTTGCCTGCATGATCACCAATGTGAGCCAAATTTCAATTCCAAGGCTCATGCTAGTTTCCAGCAAGTCTGCAAGTCTTCTATACAGGGCTGCGTGGAGTTTTTTCTTGCTTCATTGGACTTTCTTGAGGCTGCGTCTACTTGCTGTGGCTGCATCATTAATGTTTCCAAATTATTCAATACATCAAATAACCGTACAAGCTGCCAGGTGCCAATAACAATTATTTATGATTTGATATTTATGAGAAATGACAAATCTTTAGTTTGAAGTATTTGATGAACATTCAGAATTATATTAATTGTATAATTTATGTTATTCAATTCTGGAAAAATTATCAAAAACAAAACAAAATTGCAAGCAAATTCGGAAATAAACATTATCTTCAGCAAAGAGACAGTCAGGCTCTTTACAAAAAACATCACTTTTGAAGCTAATAAAGTATTCCAAACAATTAACTTTTAAACAAGCCATCAATAGCATACCTCGCAAGTCAGGTGGAGCCCCAGCACAAAGCTGGTAAAATATATGATATGACCGTTCACCTTGAGACTGTTGAACAACTCTTGACTACAAACAATCCATAAAAAATCATATTAATGACAACTCTAAAATGATTATAAGAATAAGAATTCAATTATTATGGGAAATGACCACTAACCTTTTCAAGCAAGTCTTTCCATGACAAGATCGGCAATGTAGGCAATGCAAAAACAAAAGGCACCAATGACATCAGTATCAGTGTATACTCACAATATGTAGCTAAATAGTGAGCATAGTCAATTGATTATAAGCTAGGGATTTCAGTGAGATCACACAGTGAAAATGATAAACATAATGATGGCCCATCTAGAATCTCTAATATATAAGATCACTGAATACAAAAAAGCTGAATGAGCACTCACAGGTTTGAATCTTTGCACCACATATTTTTCCAGAATTACCAAAATGGATGTCAATTAGCTTGCCCTGCACGTATTTGAAAAAAAAATCAGCATATGTTTGGTACCTTTCTGTTGAAGTCTCTGACATTCAGCATCATGAGTTTAGCTGTAAAATAACTTACAAATCGACTTGAATTATCATTTCTTGATGTTTTTGCATTGCCAAATGCTTCAAGTATTGGATTTGTCTGTAAGATTTCATTCTCTATTCCATTACCACCTCCAAGAGCTGCCAAATACTGCATTGCTATTTTTGCTGTCTCTGTTTTCCCTGCACCACTCTCGCCACTAAATTGTATATTGTGTATCAGTAAAAAAATGTTAAGAATACAAAAGACAGAAAGGTCTTTTCGTAAAAAGGAAAGAACTGGAAAAACAGAAAAAGAACTTCCAGATCTGATACATATTAAACATTAAGCAATATCATCTTGTAATTGAAGGAAAATTTTTCAAAATTTAGTTAGTGACAAAAAGGTATTATAAAATAGTTCATTGGAGTCAAAAAAAAATTCTTGATTCTCTGCTTATTGAATCCAAGGAATGCTTGCTGGTAACAAACAATGATTTGAGAGAGCTATACATTTATGTCAAATGCAGACTTAGAAAAGAACATTCTTTATAAAATTTGTCAAAAACATACAGGCCCTATTGACTTCTAATTATTCATATAATTTTCAACAATATTTGTCACATAAGATAGCAGTTGCCATACCCACTACAAAAAAATTTCAAAGATTTTGAGATGGCATTCAATGCTGGTTTTTTACATGCTTGTCTGGACTTTGCAATTCGTTCAAGATGATGAATTAGTCAAAACAAGCAGCCTACAAACACTTGATCCTAATAGATAATGACTTGAGAAAGCTTTGTGTTTATCTCAAATGTAGAATCAGAAAAAGGCATTTGGTATAGAATTAGTTAAAAAACAAGTAGTCTCTAGTGTTTTCTAACTACCATATAGTAATGCCCGTGATTTGAGCCAAATTTTTGCACCTTTTTCCTTTCCCACTGATCAAATTTGTCAGACAGTTTTGCTTGACAGTGTGATGTATTGTTTTGGTTTGGCATGGATAATGAAATGTATTTGATGTTTAGGAGCAGTTGTAATTGTGCAGGAGTAAGTAGACAATTTCAAACTGAAACAAGACTATTTCTTAATTTGCAACAGCTATAAAGCCTTACAAAATATATATTTTCTGACCTGTTAATACCGAATCAGCTTAGATGAACAGCAGCATAAACATATACAGACTGAAGCATACACCAGCAAATAGATGCACATTAACCTTGCCAAAGCTTCACTGAATCAGTCCTCATTCAAGTGAGATAGAGAGGTCATCCCCACAATTCTTTCTCAAGACCAATTGCTCGAGGTAAGAGCTCACAATCATCACAAGATTGCTCTAAACTGTCCCTTATCACTGTGCTCTGTTTCTAATGAAATATGACAGCAGGGAGCATTCCTCAGAGGTCATGAACTGATCATAGAGCTCATGTCTAGTATAAAGTTTAACTAAAACACATTCTTCATGTCGAATATTTTGTCATTAATGTCAAAGCTAGTCAGCAATTCTCTTAATTAGTGGCAATTATATTTTATCTGAGTATTGTTTGGGGAGGCAAATATCATCTGCTGGACATGTTAATTTAGTGAGGCGATTTGGTATTATTCTTGGTGTATGGCGACTGCAATTTCAGACTTTGATACTTTGTATTCTAACAATTTGAAACTTTGATTCTTGGTGGCTCGTTAATTTATTTTGTAATGTCCACTTTATGAAATAGGATTTAATAATAAATAACAATTACAAAATTGAAATATAAAAAATAAATAAATAATAATAAGATATAATTACACATTAGTTAAGTTTAATGAAAGGTCAAGGGGCATGTAGTGAAGAGTTGTGACTCCCTCAACATAAGATATGGAATAAGCGGGTTGCAATTGGAAAAGATTTCAGAAATAAACCTGAATGAGAAATAAAGAGAAGCAATTAGGATTAGTTAAAGAGCAATTAAAAAGAGGAAAAGGCGCCACTCTTGGAAAGATAAATTAAGTTGTAGAGTGCATTTGAGGGGAGCAAGAGTTTATGTCAGACTGACATTTGCAGATCTGCAAATGAGAATAAAAAAGGAAAGATCATCAAAGAAAGATTGAAGGCATAATTGTGAGAAGAGTTTATAGCAGAATTATATGGAGAATATATGCAGACATAAAGGAGGAATATTTGCAGATATAAAGGAATATGCTGATGCAAATTGAGGACAGTCTGTGCATACTTAAAGCAGAAGTACAAAGAGATGACATAGTTTGAAGGGGAATCAAGAGAGAATTAATGGAGAAGAAAGAATAACAACCCCACTCCTTTAAAAGGCAAAGGTCTTGAAAGATTGTGACTCTTCCTAAAGGTGGTCGTTATGAAAGGTTGTGACTCTTTCAAAGGGCATAAGGGATGAAGGGTTGTGACTCTTAAAAGGTTGTAATAATGAACGAGTGTGACTCTCCCATCATGAAGATATAAATAGGAGGGAAAGTCATTTGTTGAAGGCATAGAAGAAGGGATCATCATAAGGAAGGTAACTGTAGTAAGTTCTTCCCTGAGATATAAGAAAGTTTTGATCTGCATAAAGGGAGCACGGGAATTACGGAAGGAGAAGAAGGAAGGGAAAGAGAATACGGAGGTACCTTCTAAAGGGGCAGCAATGATGAAGGGTTGTGACCCTTTCGAAGGGTGGTAATTGTGGAAGGGCGTGACCATTGCAAGTGGCAAATATGGTGAAGAGCTGTGACTCTTCCTCAAATTGAAAGATATAAAATTTCATTTGAGGAGGGCTGTTAATATGATTTAGAACAACAGAGAGGGGGGGTGAATCAGTTGTTCTCAAGTCCAAATGTATAAATAAACTTTCAAAACTCTTCAACAACTCAGATCTAACAACCAACAGCTACTCAGTCATTACTAAATACATAACAAAAACATATAACAGTGCAGTCCACTATCCAAACCAAAACATTCACACAAGCATTAACACCAGGATTTATAGTGGAAACCCAATTTGGGAAAAACCACTTTGTAACATGTTACTGATATTTTCACTCTTCTGAAGTGAGCTCTGTGAAAACTCTTCAACAACTCAGATCTAACAACCAACAGCTACTCAGTCATTACTGAATACAAAACAAAAACATATAACAATGCAGTCCACTATCCAATAGTATTTAACTTGCAAAACACAGAAATGTTCAAACCAAAACATTCACACAAGCATTAACACCAGGATTTATAGTGGAAACCCAATTTGGGAAAAACCACTTTGTAACATGTTACTGATATTTTCACTCTTCTGAAGTAAGCTCTGTGAAAAGTCAGCCCTGTCAAAGGTTTACAAACACACTGTCAGGTGTGACCCGGTTAAAGGATTTCAACCACCCGGTTAGGAGTGCACCTTGTTAAAGGACTTACATACATTCCATTAGAATGCAACCTTGTTCAAAGGATTTATACAAATGAGTGTTAGGTCAACCTTGATTAAAGGATTTAAATTGATACAATGGTTAGAAAGTAACAACAGTGTTTGAGCTGAAAACATACAACTCACTTTGCAAATAGCAGATCCAATTCCGTACACACATCTCCATCACTGATCTGCTCAGAAATCCCTTCAAGCAATCACAACTCCTTATCCTTCAGCCTTTTCTGCTTATATAGTCAATAACAACAACAATAAATCCAGCATCCTCTTTTCAACCTCATGCTTAGGTTTCCTTAATACCTCTTTGATTAGGTCGATCCAACTTTTGCCGCTTAATCTCCTCCGTAAATCTTAGGGTTAGGTCAGATTCATCGAATCCTTCCAACTTTATGTTCTTCATCCATCCTTATAGAAACATCTCAAATCTCTTTATGGAATTACAATAAAACGGTTTACAGTGCATTAAATGCTTCCATACAATCAATAAATAAAGTCAACACGATTTACATAATCCAAGAATTCAACTATGTCGGCTAGGAATCTGAATTCTTCCTCAAATGTAAATTACTGACATTCGGTCAATACTGTGTTCAACTCCTCGGTCACCACTCAAACTGTTTCCTCGGCTAATAATGTCTTCCTCAGCAATTAACTAATGTTCGGTCAACACTGAATTTACTCAGCATATACTGGCTCGGTCGACACTAACATCACTCGACTTAAACTAGATTTCTTCACTTTTGCTCAGTTAAGCCTACTTGTTTATCCTTCCTTCTTACTTAGATAAGCAATACATTATCTTATCATTGTGCCACATAATCAAGTACCCATTGAAGTATCAAGATAACTCAACCTTTCCTTAGGTGCTATTGTTATCAACCTTGCCCTAATCCTTCTCAACAATCAAATAGATCTTATCATTGTGCCACATAATCAAGTACCCATTGAAGTATCAAGATAACTCAACCTTTCCTTAGATGCTATTGTTATCAACCTTGCCCTAATCCTTCTCAACAATCAAATAGATATAGTACTTTCTTAGATAGCAACAGTCTTACCAGTTAAGGTTTGACATCAATGACAATACAACAATTGCCTCAATTGCAGTTTCCAACAGAGGGCATCCAAGAGAGCTAAAGTTGGGAAATAATATATCATTCTCAAAGGCCACAATGGAAAGTGGCAACTCAATTCTTATTAAAGGTGTTGACCCTTTCACCAATAATGTCTAAAGTTGAAATCATTCCAAGCATTCAAGGATCATTTATATATCACCACTCACCAATACATAAGTCAACACTCATTCTATGAATTCCACATTCATTCAATCATCACTCACCAACATATCAAATTAAAGAAAATCAATCTATAATTCATCAAACGTCAATTGGGAATCAGACAAACAAGCCTGCAATCAATTCAATCAGTGTATATTAATCATTCAATCATCAAATTGGAAGTGGAGGAAAAATAAAAAGGATTAAGAACAGATTTCAATTTAGACCTATGATTTGGGTGAGAAGCATTTTCTGGTAATATCTTACATATGAATGTTGTTTATTGACTTTTTACCATAGTTACACCGCCCTAGGGGACAGGGGGAGGGGGGAACAAGTTTCCGGGATGGGGAGACAAAGGGGCCTCAATTTGGGGACGACGGGGGATGAGGGGGGTGTATATAGTATATACTATACATGTGGTACTTAAAATGATAGTTATGAAAAGATGTATAACAATATAAGACATAAAGATGTAAAAGTATTGTGTTGAAGTATTGGTCCTTTTGTGTAGGATATAAATGTTAAATATAACTTATAAGTTATATCTAACATGTATATCCAACACAAAAGGACCAATATCTAACATTTATATCTTTGTTGGTGGTTGTTTTCAAGTCCCTAGGTCTGGCAAATGAGGTTTGAATGATTTTTGTTATTCCTAACCGATTACTGAAGGGGGGGGTGAATCAGTAAATACTATTTCTATTACAATTCAACACTTGTTTAATTATTCTTCCAAGATAAGCAGAATATAAACAATCATTCACAAGCATAAATAGAAATACACATGATGTATACGTGGAAACCCTCGGTTCGAAGGAAAAAACCATAGTGAGACAGAGCTCACAACTTCACTTCTACAGAAATAAAGACGCCCTGTTAGGAGCTTACAAAGCACTTGTGAAGGTGCTACCCGGTTAAGGGATTTGACAAAAGACCGGTTAAGATCTTAACTCTATTAGGAGTTGCCTAGTTAGACGACTTTCAACATCAACAAAGTTGTTAACCGGTTAAAGGATTTTTACAAAGAACCGATTAGGGTTCACCCTGATTGAAGGATTTCAATATGCTTTCACACCTTATAAAAGCAATGATCTCAATTGACACTGATTGTCTGATTAGATCATACCTGTTGATCTCTTCCCCGGTTTGCCTGGCTGTTGAATCTTTTCTGCCTCTTTGCCTTTCACCTCTGGTGACTGTAATCTTTGTGCAGATATCTCTTCTCTGCTCTCTCTATTCAACAACTCTCAACATCCTCTTTTTACTTGTGTCCTATGACCTATATTTATACAAGAGTTCATCTCAATGAAACCCTTAAATCATAGAACCGTCAGGCTATAAACTCAACATTAAATCATGCAACTAGCAATAAAGCTTTGCGTTCTGATCTAGAGTTTACCTTGAAAACATCCGCGTAGAAATAAAGCTAACTCCTATTAAAAAGCTAACATCAATTCTACTCGGTGGATGCTCCGCATATTTCGATTTTAACTCAAACTGCTCTGCAGAATCCAGTGCGGATCTTTATGCAATTTTGACCGGTATACTCTTATACCTAGTTCATCCTTGTATGTAATACAAGACCAGTACAATGTACTATCTTCGGTCTATCGGTGTATTACCTCTGTTTAATCTACCGGTGCATATACTCTGTTTCTAGTCTACCGGTGCATATACTCTGTTTCTAGTCTACCGGTGCATATACTCTAAGATAAGTGATCTACCGGTGAGTCTCTACCAGTGGGAATGGTGTTTGCAACTATCTTCACTAATGACAACTTATATTGCTAACAATCTTCCCCTTTGTTATTGGTGGCAAAACCATTATTCACTTATCACAGTCAATTCCTTGATCTGTAGACTACTACCCTGTGTACTGTACACTTCAGCTCTTCTCCCTTCTGTTTGCAGACTTCCCCTTGACTGTTGCTTGCCCTATGTTGAACCTTCCCCTGTTCTGATCTCTCTCTTCTTCTGCTTATTCTTCTTCCCCTTTTGCCTCCATAGGACAAAGGGTTGTGCTTCACTTAATATTTTACATTTGTAGCTGTGTGAAGATCTCTTTATAAATATTCCTTGTTGAATGAAGAAACGGTGCCCATTGACCGGTTACATATACAATGTTCTTCTGGATAGCTTTTAGAGAGACAATAATGTTCTCCATGTCCTCCACAGTTTTGTAGTCCAGTTCTTTGATCAGATTCTCTACTGATGATGCAGTATGTTGCATTGCATCAAATGTGGGGACCAGAAGTAATTGAAATCCAATAATGTCTTGGATTCTCTTAGTTTTCTCTTTAGCAGTTTTTCTTAGAATAAGAGCAAGACTTGTCATTTCTCTACTAAAGTTTGTTGCAGACTTATTCTTGATGTCAAACTGAGAAGACAAGGCTCTTATATCTTCTAAAATCTTTGTTGACTTCTCTGTCAAATCTTGCAAGAATATTTCAAAATTTGAAGTTCTTGTCATCAAACTTCCAAACACTTGAATCTGTTGTTGAAGAACTCTTAAGTTGGTTGACACATTTACCTTTATATCTTCAACTTCTTTGTGGAGAACCTCTATCCTCTTCTTTTCATAGTGATCTATTGCTACAGTTTCTGGATCTGTAAGGTCATCACCGATTGCTTGTGCCAATACTTCTAGTTGATCTATAACAAGTTCATCTTCATCTATGTCAGCATTAGGTACGAAGTTGCACAAAATATTCTTGACAGAGGTCAAGACCATGTCCTGTTTCCTCTTGGTCAGCTCCTTTAGCTGCCTTGTTGACATTTTGTTGATGTCAACCACAGTATCGGTGGCCTTGCTCCTTTTGGCTTCTATGTCCTCAACAAATGATAACTTCCTTTTAGATGAGAAGGAGCTAGGTATGTCTAACTGTACATTTAGGATCGGTTCCTGTACCGGTTGCTCTGCAGTAGGTACCCTCATGTTCTTCTGGTTGAACTCTTTGTTCTGGTAAGTTTTCTTATGCTAGAACTTCTTCCTCATTCTGTACTTCCACCTTCAGTTGTACTTCAACTTCTGGTTGAGCATCTTCGTCTTGTGGAATTTGCTCTTCCGGTGGGGTGTCTTCCTGGTGCTGCTCTTCGGTTGTATGCAAGTCACCAATGGGTATATCATTTCCCAGCTCTTGTTCTACTGGGGGGACTACTTGTTCAACATTTACTGCTGCCAAAAATCTAAAGTCTCTTTATAGACTTCGTTTTCAAATCCATTCAGAATCTTGGCAACTCTACACTTAGTATCTAAGTTCATTGATGCTTCTTCTAGTAGAATCTTGATTCTCTCTTCACTGAGACCAAGTCTAACCTTAGACAACGTCTCCTTATTGATTCTAGTGTTGGTGCTTAGACCGGTTCTCCATTTGGTTTCTAGCCTAGAATTTAATTGTGGGGGAAACTTGGCCCTATAGTCCCTTGGAGTTCTGTTGTAGTCCATAAAAGTTTCCACTATGGCTATTATAATTGACTGTTTATCCTCTTCTCCTAGCACACTATACCATTTAGCGGCATTATCTATTACTCCAAAATCCATCACCTCATCAACTATTTCATCTACAGTCATAGTTCGAGGCTTACCTTTCTCTGGAGAAATTAGGATAGTTGGATGAGCTGGATAATTGCCTTTGTCATCAGTGATGTCTACAATTACCAGTTCTGTAGGATTCCTTTCTTTGACCGGTGCATCAGCTCCAAGCACTCCTTTTCCTTACCAGTGTGAGGGACCGGTGGAACTATGGACTTTTGACTTGCTTCTTCTGCCTGTCGTTGGTTTTGAAGAAGTTTGGTCCAAGTAGACACACCTTCTTTGTGAACCTTCTCGGTTTCACCAATAAGCATTTGACCAATCCTCCTCTTTATCAGGAAATTTTGCTTGTTCAATTCGGCTTGCTGAGTGACCTCGTCCAAAGAGATGGTTCTGAACCTCCAGCAGAGCTCGAATCCTCAGCTCTTTTTCCCTGTCTATTGAAGCTTTCCATCTAGCTTTAAGAATCTCAAAAAGATCATTAGGCACAGTCTTATGAAGTTCTGTGGGAGAGAGATTGAATTTATGAATACAGTGAACTACTGCTTCTTCTATCTTTCTCCTATCTTCATCGTTTGCTATTAGATATCTTCTGCTAACTGATCCCATTCCACCAATTTCTTTCATTCCTACAACAAGTTCATCAATTGTGGGCTTGCCTCTTCTCGGTGGATCCTCCTTTACCGGTTTACCTGATTCCTCTTTCTGATTAGAGGAACTGTGTCTTCAGTCTCTGTTTCCTCTGGATCTTCCTCTTGAGTGCTAGGTATCGGTTGAGCTTTCTTCCTTTGGGCCTTCAGTTGTTCTGTCACCGATTTCTTCTTTGGCGTGGGTGTCCTTTTGACATATACGTTCTTGATTGGTGCCCTCTTCTTTAGATTCTCCTGGATCTCTTCATGGGTACCGAATCGGTAGGCAAAGAGATCTAGATCCGCCTCGATCAAGGCATTTGCATATGCCTTAGCAGTCTTTTTGGTGATCTCGTAGCCCAATTCAGGAGCGTACATGGTTCTTGGTTCCACGGCTTGAATTTTGCAGTTATCAGTGGTAACTAGAAAGCATACGTTGTCTTTGTATTAGTCAACAATGGTTGACAGCACCCTCTCCCTTGCATGCATTCTTAGTTGGAATGCTTCAAAGTGCTCAGTCATTACTCTACCTAACTAGTTTCCCAGTTGGTTGGCTATTTCACTTATTTGATGCATAACAAATCTATCAGTTCCCCATGTCACCTTTCCGATTCCCGAGAAGAAATTGTAGTACCAGTAGGGTCTTGTACTTCATTGATTTCTTCTTCACAACTTCGAGCTTCTTCATATTTTCAAATATCTGGCCTCAAAGCATTGAACAGATATCATACTGAGCATTATCATTCATTATCCGGTGAGCGGCGTGAATGGCTCCTCCCAGTATGTTGTTCAGGTTGCTGGACTGGTAAACCTTGAAGCCAATCACAGCAGATGCAAAACAGACTCCGTCATCCTCAATGTTGTTCATGGTCATAAGTCGACCGTTAGATCTTAACTTTGTCAGTTTAGTGACGACGGCATTGGATATAGTCCTTAGGGTTAGTGCTTCCCCTCGATCACTGTATCCAGTCACTCTATGCAGATCTTCCTTGGTGATTGGATTGCATACTCCTTTAGTGAGCCAGAAACCCGGTCCAGATCACACCAACTTCGCATACTTATCAGGAAGTCTCCCTTCACATAGCGAGAGGTACTCACTTTGGATATAAGTTTCGCCCAATTCTTCCTTTTTAGCGTGAATGAACGTCGTGACGTCTTCAGTCATAAGGAGTCCGTTTGGTACAAACGAAAGAGCACCAGCCATGTCGATTTCTCCATTTTGAACCACCATAATATCATATGCAGGTCAGTCCGCTTGATTTCCCTTGATCAGCTTCACAGTAGAGGATGAAGATGCCATTGCTAACAATCGATTAATAGAAAGTAGCTTTGATTGGTCTAACAGTCAATATCTCTTGATGATCAAAGCACGAGAATTTTACTCAAGCATGAAAATCATTAATCACAAAATCGCAAAGTAAAAATGAATGAGTAATCCTCCTCTCTTTATATAGGGCCAGTTAGGGCATAACGGTAATTACAAAACGGTAACTACTGTTAAATGGCTACAACATTTATTGCCTTACCTAACCTTTCTTTCCTATTTTGCCAACCAGTATTCTGGCTTTTTTGGTTGTGCATATCCCGGTTGATCAATGCTTACCTGACCGGTTATCCATGTAGACTAAGTGAGTGTGATTCTCACCAACCCTACCGAGAACAGTAGACTAACTATCGGTTCCCCCTAAGCCTTGTAGGCTCAGTTTGCTGAAGAGATATCACCATCGGTCGATGATAATCTTTCCGTTGTCTTCTCCTCAAAGGAGCTCTTTGATTCTTTTTGAACCAAATCTGCTTGCCTGTTTTCTCAATCTTCTCTTCCTTATTGATCTTCTCATTTAAGGATGAGGTCTTCTCCACCTGTTTGACCGATTCTCTCCTTGTGTTCATTGACCGGTTCCTACAGTCTTTCACTAGGTGTCCTACTTTGTTGCAGGAGTAACAGACTATCCCGGTTGCCTTCCATGGATTCACCCTTTTATTATTGGGTGATTTGCACCAGGAGTCATTGTGACTGTGTGTCCCACAGTTTGCACAGTTGGTTGTGCTCCGGTTCTTGTTTCTTTTGGGGAATACTTGTCTCAGTGGGGATTTGAATGCCATTGTCTTAGATCTACATTCGTCAGCTTTGTGTCCAAACTTATTGGATGGGTAGCAGTAGCCCTTGAAGCTTCCACTGCTTCCACTGGACACAGTTGTGGGACTTGACCAACATTCATTGGTCTTGTGGCCATACTTCCAATAGTTTTTGCAATAACTGTTTTTTGGCTTTACCCGTGCATTCCTACAGTCATTTGTTCTATGACCCAGTTTCCCCCAATGATTGCAAGAGGTGTTAAAAATCTTCTTACCTTTTTGTGCCAGTGGTTTCTTCTTATCCTTCTTGCTTGTCTTAGCTCCGGAAGACTCACCAGTCTCTTTGGTGTCTTTACTAGTGAATCCAAGGCCGGTGGGATATTTGTGCTTTCTTTGAGCTGAGTTGCTCATCAAGCTTGACTGAGCTCTCGTTGTATCTTCTAAAGGTTCATTTCTTTCTTCAAGTTCTTTCATCTGTTCCTTTAGTTGATATAACTCTAATGCCAGCCTTTTGCATGCTTCATCTCTATCATGCCAACCATTTTGCATGTTGGCGTTTTCTTGAGTGACAATTTGCATGTCTTCTTGAAGTTGTAGAATGACAAGATCATTTGCCCCTACAACTTCCTCTGCCAGGTTCCTTGCTCTCTCAAAGGCTGTTAATGACTTGACTGTTGTGTTTCTTTCATCTTCAGCTTAACTCTTTTTCTCAATTTGATCAATCATCCTTAGGGCATTATCTTCTTGCTCCCTCCTAAGGTTGGAGATCTAATCGGTTACGATCTGGTTCCTCTCCATGAGCTCAGGAAAAACCCACGGTGAGACAAAGCTCACACCTTCACTTCTGCAGAAATAAAGACGCCCTGTTAGGAGCTTACAAAGCACTTGTGAAGGTGCTACCCGGTTAAGGGATTTGATAGAAGATCGGTTAAGATCTTAACTCTGTTAGGAGTTGCCTGGTTAGAGGATTTTCAACATCAACAAAGATGTTACCCGGTTAAAGGATTTTTACAAAGAACCGATTAGGGTTCACCCTGATTGAGGGATTTCAATATGCTTTCACACTTTTTAAAAGCAATGATCTCAATTGACACTGATTGTCTAATTAGATCATACCTGTTGATCTCTTCCCCGGTTTGCCTGGCTGTTGAATCTTTTCTGCCTCTTTGCCCTTCTGCCTCTTCTCTGGTCTCTCTATTCAACAACTCTCAACAACCTCTTTTTACTTGCATCCTATGACGTGTATTTATACAAGAGTTCATCTCAATGAAACCCTTAACTCATAGAACCACCAGGCTATAAACTCAACATTAAATCATGCAACTAGCAGTAAAGCTTTGCGTTCTGATCTGGAGTTTACCTTGATAACATCTGCGTAGAAATAAAGCTAACTCCTGTTAAAACTGCTCCGCAGAATTCGGTCCGGATCTTTATGCAGTTTTGACCGGTGTACTCTTATACCCGGTTCATCCCTGTATGTAATACAAGACCGGTACAATGTACTATGTTCGGTCCACCGGTGTATTACCTTTGTTTAATCTACTAGTGCATATACTCTGTTTCTAGTCTACCAGTGCATATACTCTAAGATAAGTGATCTACCGGTGAGCCTCTACCGATGGGAATGGTGTTTGCAACTATCTTCACTAATAACAACTTATATTGCTAACAATTTTGGCCTCTTGGGAAGTCATGTCTGTCTAGGATTTGGGCGACAGCTAAGCTAAGTTTTTCATAGAGATGGGGTCAAAACCAAGTGATTTGTGATAAAACCGGTTAAAACCCTTTGAGAATCCTTTTGCCACCTTCAGTTTGACCTTCGCCATGATGAATTGTGGGACGTAACCTTGCTGAAGGCTTGCTGAATCCTGAAATTTGGCTAAGTCTGGAATTTTCAAAAACCCCCAAAATCTAGAATTTGCATCTTAACTCCTATGAAGCTGGAACCTATCTCAAACATTGTAAAGAGCCTACCTGGCTCTTAACTGCAAACTGACTTCTAACTCCACTTTAATTGAAATTGATTGAATGTTTTCAACAATATGAATTCTAAATGAATTTCTCCAAACTTTTTAAAAAATAACACCAGCAGCAAATTAACATAAAAATTTAATTCTTCTACCTTGCTAAATCAACCAGCATATTAAAACAATTATTCTAAATCCCAAACAATAATGAATTTACAATTTTTCGGCACCTCAGTACAAATGGCATGCTGGATGTTGAAACGCAACCTTGCTAAATGAAGATTACACTTGTAGGCAGTCCATACGCAAGCTATGTATTGGCGCCAGCATTCCAACATCACAAAACCCAAACACAGCACCACCTATGATCAATTTGATCATTCCAAACAACTCCATGCAAGGAAGGTTGATTACCAACAGTTCCGTACAGTACTAACTCCCAGCCGTACGGCTTCCTTGTTTACACAGCTCGGCATATCATTCAGCATGATTCAATGGCAATGAAAACACCATCTCAAAATGCCTCAATTCAGTAGCAAATCGATTCCAGATATCAGTCAGCAGATTTGGAAGAATTTCGTGTTCTCTCCATGAAATGAAGACCAAACACAAACCCTAGCAGTCCTCCAAGGAAAATTGGTTTCCTTCTCCACACAAACTTTTCAATTTTCAATAAATGACATAAGGTAATGAAAAGTGCTTTTTCGAATTGTATATATAGCTTTTTTGGAAAAAGCTTCAAATTCACTTTTTTTACTAAAGAGGCTTTTTAAACACTTCATTTTATAACATTAAGTTATAAAGTCATAAAGTTATTAAATTAAAATAGTTTAATTTAATAACGATAACTTTAAAATAAAAAGCCACTAAAGCCCACTGACTGCAACAAACTCATTTCTGATACCAGAGCCTCAAAATTCAACTGCCCTGCCAGAAATAGCCAACTACCAAAAATAGACTTAATATAAATAGTCTCTCAAACTGGAGATCCCCTGAAACCCAATCCAGAAACCTCTGACACCCCGTGCAGACGCCCTGCTAAACTTGGCCATACACAAAATACCACTTACTAAAAATAGTAAGTTAACCAAACTGACCCGAACGAAGAGCAGACCTGGTAATTTGAACCTCCAGAATGGAATCCCAATACTGGCTCCACCATCTGACCCCCTCTGATCACTTGATTAGCTTGCGAGGGTCACCAAACCAAGCTAATCCCAAGAGACTGAAAAAAGGGGACATTACAGTCCTCCCTTCCCAAGATTGCTTGTCCTCAAGCAATCAGGAAAAAACAAGCAACATCACAATCCACCCAGATCCCAAGGATGGTCATAAGTAATGTCCTGATCCTCAACATACTCCTGTGAAGAAAATCCCAACATCAACAGTATAAACACTTGCAACGAAAAACCCAACACCCAAATAACTGACATCACTGGAAACATCATCTGAAGACCAACTGTAGATGCCGATGCAGAAAACAACCCGGCGGAACTCAACCCAACTAAAACAACAATTCTGCCAAAACACGAGTCCCTGTCTAACTCATAAGTAATGTCCCGATCCTCACCATACTCCTATGAAGAAAATCGCAACATCAACAGTATAAACACCTGCAACTAAAAACCCAACACCCAAATAACTGACATCAGTGGAAACATCATCTGAAGACCAACTGTAGATGCCGATGCAGAAAACAACCCGGCGGAATTCAACCCAACTAAAACATCAATTTTGCCAAAACACGAGTCCTTGTCTAACTCACACTCACACCCAACTGCACTGAGAAGACGACAATGACCAAAAGTGCCTGAATCACTGTTACCAGCTCTAACCTCTAATAAATTGTCCTGGGTGTGTGAATACTGCAAGTAGTCTAACTTGCAACTGCCAATTCCATTCGCAAAAGACGGTGCTAATCCATCCCATAATGGATGGCAAGAAACTGGTGCCAGTCTACCAGAGGTTAGAGGTTACCAGCTCTAACCTCTGATAAATTGTCCTGGGTGTGTGAATACTGCAAGTAGTCTAACTTGCAACTGCCAATTCCATTCGCAAAAGACGGTGCTAATCCATCCCATAATGGATGGCAAGAAACTGGTGCCAGTCTACCCCTATGTGAGATCAAACCTTCTACCTGTTGGTCAAAAGAAAAATGATGAGCATACCCCACCATATAATGCTGATAGGAAGCCCCAATCTCCGTCAATAGCTCATCATTACCAAACTGGGAATCATGAGATAGCTCCAATCTTTGACTCTGCCTAACTACAGGCTGAGTAGGACCCTGGGCAACCCTCTCAGCAAACCCAACCTCAGAATCCCTGTGGGGAAGCATAGTAGATAGAGTCTCCACAATCTTCCCTACTAACCTCCGAGTAGCACAAGAGCCTCGGATGAGAGTACCCTCAAACACTCTGTATGAATCTTCTCGCACATTTGCACTCTCAAGTAAATACTCCATGAATGACTCGGTGCAGTAGAAATTATACGTGGAAGTGTCAACTTGCTCCCCCGCAACCCACAGTTGATCCCTCTGAAAATGTGGCACTGCCAACTCATCCGTACCTAGTGCACCCACATCCTGAACAGATGTGTCTGCCACATCATCATGTCATGCATCCCCAACCGTAGAAGCCAACTCACCACCAACCACCTCAATGTGCAACTGAACTGGGTCTAGGGCTGGTGTGGACCGAAAATGCTCCAACTCCATAGGCACCTCCTCTAACTGAAACTGCGACTCCTGAAGAGCCCGGTGAGTGCCCTCTAAAGCCTCAAAAGGCAATGTGAGCTCCTGAATAAGCTCACTCACCTCATCCTCTCTGTCGATCAGTGCTTCATATGTTGTACTCCCCCACTCAACTAGGTGATCGCGGTCGGCTACCGTCTCTAAATAATCCTGACAACCTCACGCAAAGAATGAATACCTGTCAAGGAAAGGTAACCACCACTGTGCTCATCTGTCATAGGAGCACCCCAATCATAAACAGCTAACAGCTGACGAGCGGCATCAAAATGCTCAAGAGTAGAAGTAATATCTCTCTCACCAACTCGCAATTGGCTAGTCACATGATGATTCTGCACAATAGGCCTCCTATGAACAACCTAAAATGCACTGTCTACACTATAAGAGGAAGCTGCATCCAACAAACTCCCCTCAAGATCACCGTATCTCTGTGTACTTTCACCCAAGTACACATCTACAAACTAAGTACAGGCATTAGACTCGTCCTCATCGAACTCCGAGGAAGTTGCTGCTGAATCCAACTCAATACAATCTCCAACTACCTCGTCCTCTACAACCGCCTGACAATCCAGATCCTAGGATCCATCCTCACTCACTAACAACTCAAAGTCCTCCCCTAGGGTCTGATAAATCAAACATGTCCCGCTGCAAGAAAAATCATCCTCATGAGTCACCGACGAAGTAACCCCCTCTCTAGAAGTGGAAACCCTGGCTGTAACAAACTCTTGGCACTCATATGCTTCCCCCTCCTCATCTGTGAGTCCTTGTAACACAAAATCCTGGAACCCACCACCACCATATGACAACACTGAGTCCAACCCCAAAGTCAGATATAGAAAGCCAGAAACACTACAGCACTCATCATCCTCACTCTCAACATCGAAAATATCTGTGATGCTAGTGTCCACATCATCTATCCGCGACCCCTTCACTAACTCTGGCTGTATACACAACTCAATGTCATCATGTGAATCAACTACACTGTGGAATGAAACTACGTCACCTAACTCAACTGCAACACTCCCATCATGAGTGTCATCACTAGATAGCTCCATGGTCACATCCTCAACACAGGAAAAAACCATTGTTTCCTGTATCAATCCCACACTGCAACTACTATCATAAACCTCTAAACTATCAGAGCTCATACACTCCTCGCAGTCATCACCCAACATCTCACACGGGGTGTCATCCCCAATGCAACGCACAGCATCCTCAAAAGTGTCATCAAATGTGTCTATACTATCAGCTTCCACATCTCCCGCTCAAATCTCAACTGCTGACACCTGACTCTGCACACATGACTCAATGTCAGGTTGTGCACCAATAATGTTGGAGCATAAACTGTCATCAACTGACTCCACTGTAATGCCCAGATCACCAACATCACCATTGGGAGACTCCATACATGCATCAGTCCCATCTGAGGAAGCAACTGCCTCCTGAACTGGAGCAACACTACTATAGCTGACATAAAAATCTCCAATAACGACTCCCTCCACAAAAGAGTCTGAACACTAAGTGATAATTACAACATCAATTGCCTCTGTACAATCTGTAATGACTACTCTAGGATCCTCAACCTGTTGATGCTCAGCGCTGTTGTCAACCAATGGTACTGAAACATTCACATGTTCTTGTGAAATAAATCCATCATCAGCACTGTGGATAGGTTCAGCAGGTGTCATACTAGATATAGGAACATCAGTATCATGGACACCTATCGGGGAAAACTCAAGCCTTCTTCCCTGCAAACTCGATGTCGGCCTTCGAAAAGCAGAGACCATATACCTCGCTACCCTGTCTACTGTCACTGGACTCTCTGCCAATCTTTGCTGATGCAGCCTAAGTCTTTCCATACTTTCTACTAAGGCATTTAATTCCTCTCTTTTTCCCATACTGCTTCGGCGACTTCCAGAAATGGGCTTCCTGTATTTATCCATAGCTAAGGAAAGTGGAAGTGTTGATCACTTTTAAAATGACTTCCGAATATAAATGAATCTAGACCTCACAGGATGGCAGGAAAAATGCTCTGATACCACTATAAAGAGCCTGTCTGGCTCTTAACTGCAAACTGACTTCTAACTGCAATTTAATTGCAATTGATTGAATGTTTTCAACAATATGAATTCTAAATGAGTTTCTCCAGACTTTTTAAAAAATAACACCAGCAGCAAATTAACATAAAAATTTAATTCTTCTACCTTGCTAAATCAACCAGCATATTAAAACAATTATTCTAAATCCCAAACAATAATGAATTTACAATTTTTCAGCACCTCAGTACAAATGGCATGCTGGATGTTGAAACGCAGCCCTGCTAAATGAAGATTACACTTGCAGGCAGTCCATACGCAAGCTATGTATTGGCGCCAGCATTCCAACATCACAAAACCCAAACGCAGCACCACCTATGATCAATTCGATCATTCCAAACAACTCCACGCAAGGAAGGTTGATTACCAGCAATTCCATACAGTACTAACTCCCAGTCGTACGGCTTCCTTGTTTACACAACTCGGCATATCATTCAGCATGATTCAATGGCAATGAAAACACCATCTCAAAATGCCTCAATTCAGTAGCAAATCGATTACAGATATCAGTCAGTAGATTTGGAAGAATTTGGTGTTCTCTCCATGAAATGAAGACCAAACACAAACCCTAGCAATCCTCCAAGGAAAATCGGTTTCCTTCTCCACACAAGCTTTTCAATTTTCAATAAATAACATAAGGTAATGAAAAGTGCTTTTTCGAATTGTATATATAGCTTTTTTGGAAAAAGCTTCAAATTCACTTTCTTCACTAAAGAGGCTTTTTAAACACAACTTCATTTTATAACATTAAGTTATAAAGTCATAAAGTTATTAAAATTAAAATAATTTAATTTAATAACGATAACTTTAAAATAAAAAGCCGCTAAAGCCCACTGACTGCAACAAACTCACTTTTGATACTAGAGCCTCAAACTTCAACTGCCCTGCTAGAAATAGCCAACTGCCAAAAATAGACTTACTATAAATAGTAAGTCTTTCAAATTGGAGATCCCCTGGAACTCAATCTAGAAACATCTGACACCCCGTGCAAACACCCTACTAAACCTGGCCATACCCAAAATACCACTTACTAAAAATAGTAAGTTAACCAAACTGACCCGAACGAAGAGCAGACCTGGTAATCTAAACCTCCAAAATGGAATCCCAATACTGGCTCCGCCATCTGACCCCCTTTGATCACCTGATTAGCTTGCGAGGGTCGCCAAACCAAGCTAATCTCAAGAGACTCAAAAACGGGGAAATTACAAACATCCTGGAAGTATTTATACAAATGTAACTTAAAGTATAAGAAATTAAATAAATCAGACTTATACTTAAATGTTATATTTGTATAAATCTTCCCGCCCCTAAACTAGGAAAAGAAAAAACTTGTATTTTTTGGCTTGTCGTGAAGGGGGACTTTTGGGCGTCCCCTCAGGGGTTGAGGGACACCTGGGCATCCCCAAGTACCCAACGGGGACGCCAGGACGTCCTCACATCCCCTCGGGAACGGCGGTAGGAGAGTGCGCCGTCAGGGACGTTGAAACACCGTCCCCCCATCCCCGGTGTGTCCCCATTCCGGGAACGACAAGGATTTCGGGGGGGACACGTCCCCAGGCTACTAGCCTTTTTATTGAACTAAATATGTGGCCAGAATTATGATGTTGAGTGATTGTTTACACTGTAATGCTTTTGCATATGTGTATATAGATTATCTTGATATCACTAATTATATATATATAATCAATAGGATGTGACAACTTATTGATAGATATACATGCAGAATTGTATGCCTCTGCAAATCTGTGATTTAATACGCATTTCATCTGTTGACTCTTGAATGTTGTAATATAGAGTTATGTGTGAAATATCATGTATGCCTTCTAACTATTGCAATTAGCCATGGTAGGGGGAACCCAAATAGTCACTGTTGGGAGAACAGTGATGAGGTCACCTTCTAAGCACCTCACCTCATGATTGTGACCGGAGAGTCTCCGTGGGGCCAACGGAGGGGCAGATTGGACTACCTTTGGCTTAGGAATGATAGACTTACGGGGCACCCTGTTGTAAATGATTCCCACATTCCTTACCATGCTAAATAGGTGTTCAATCATTTAGAGGCAAACTAGGAGTGGCAAGATGAAGGAGAACGGTGATAGGACCCCACACTAGGTAGCCCAACTCATATATATGGCTAGGGCCACATGAAGCCAAGGGGGATGGTATATCTGCTCCTGGGCCTAGAGTAGTGTTGTGATGTTTTCACACCATATCCACTCTTCGGCCTAGGGTAGTGTTGTGACGTTTTCACACTGTATCCACCCTTGGGCCTAGGGTAGTGTTGTGGGGTTTTCACACCATTGCCCCATTGCAAATGGAGACCCCCTTTTTTTCTTGCCTTTCAATAAGTGCCAGTTTAGATTGTTGTAGGTGTTAGTGTTTGGGTAGATTGGTAACATTTTCAGAATTTGAGCCTTGATGAGTGAGAGCGAGACAAGAAATTGGTTGTGACTAGCAAGGAGGTTGGAATTAGAAAGACTTGGCAAAATGTTGATCATGTAGATTGAAAGTGCAAAAAAATGGTGGCGATTAATGAATGGGGGTATGACAGCTTTATAAGGGGACCAACTGGGATGTAAATTCGAGTCAACTTGAAGAGATAAAATCGGGTTTGAATCATTAAATCATGATGAGTTGAAGTAAATTTCACCTAAGTAGAGTAAATCTCACCACATGCTTCAAACTCACCTAAGTAACCCTTGATTTCCACTGCACATCGGTTACACTTTGCCTAAGTCACCCTTGATTTCCACTATACATCAATTGCAGTTTGCCTAAGTCACTCTTGATTTCCACTGCACATCGATTGCACCTTGCCTATGTCACCCTTGATTTCCACTGCACATTGGTTGCACCTTGCCTAAGTCACATTGAAGAGATAAAAATCAGGTTTGAATCATTAAATCATGGCGAGCTGAAGTAAATTTCACCTAAGTAGAGTAAATCTCACCACGTGCTTCAAATTCACCTAAGTAACCCTTGATTTCCGCTACACATCGGTTACACTTTGCATAAGTCACCCTTGATCTCCACTACACATCGGTTGCAGTTTGCCTTAGTCACCCTTGATTTCCACTACACGTCAATTGCACTTTGCATAAATCACCCTTGATCTCCACTGCACATCAGTTTCAGTTTGCCTCAGTCACACTTGATTTCCACTACACGTCAATTGCACTTTGCCTAAGTCACCCTTGATTTCCACTACACATCGGTTGCACCTTGCCTAAGTCACCCTTGATTTCCACTACACATTGGTTGCACCTTGCCTAAGTCACCCTTGATTTCCACTACACATTGGTTGCACCTTGCCTAAGTTGGTGTAAAATTCCAACAAACATGTAATTTTGCCTAAGTTGTTAGTGGTTTCCACTTCATGCATAGAGGTTTTGCCTAGCTTGGTAGTGGTTTGGTGTAAAATTCCACGAAGCAATTATGTAATTTTGCCTAAGTTGTCAGTGGTTTCTACTGTTAATGGTTTTGAAGCAGCGGGAGATATTATTCATACCTGCGATGATTGCTTCTGTAGAATATTTGAGCCATCTTTGTATCTATGATTGCATCAGTATTAATTCTGAGACATTTGCAATGTATTCTCTGCTATCAGGGAAACTTAAGACTGTGTAGAGTCTTCTTTGCTCACGTATGGAAGATTACACTCTTTATATCCTGCACACCTGCAACAGCTATTTGGTTCATCTCTCTTCATGTCATGTTCGAATTTGATTGAAGGCAGTGGCTCTTTTAGCAGGTTGTCTTTATTCTTCCAGCTTTTGGTTCTTATTCTCAACCGTCGAACAAACTCTTTATATTGTCGTGCGGTTCATATTCTTTATTGTGTGGACAATTCTTTTGCTCTTATGGTGATAGGACTGCCAGTAAATGGAATTGAAAGGTAGTGTCGATGTGTGACGTGTTGGTAAGAATTGAAAGGTCTCATGTGTAACGGTAAATCATCATAGACTCGTGTCTTGTGGTTGTCAAGTCGCTCAAATGGATAAGGTGTCTCTGCCATGTATTAGAGGAATTTATGTAGCGTCGGTTTGATGTAATTTGAACAATTTTTTTGTTTTCTTCGATGACAAGAGTGAGAAAGCAAGTTTCTACTGATCAGCGTTAGAGTGATCATTACATGCAAGGGTGTCATTATTATTGCAGGCATTCTTTGAATAATTGGGTTGATGTTGTTGCCCTAAAAACTGTCATGCTTATTCTGTAATTTTGACAGCACCTCCTTAAGTGTGCAAAGTTGCAAACACTAAATGAATGAAATGACAGTCAAACTCCAATTATTGGAGTTTGGAAGGAAAGAGGGCATTTAAAATTTCAAATATTTTATTTTCCCTTAAAAAGCTCCCCCCCCGCTTCCCCCCCTTTAGCATTTTAAAAACAACTTAAGTGTCCAATTATAAATGAATCTAGATCAACTATATATATGTGTGTGTGTTACAATTACAATTACATTCATATGTTAGCCTAGAACAAGATTGATGCACCTGCAAGCCATCCACAATAATAACCCTTAGCTAAACATGTAATAGGACAGGTCCAAAATTCCACACGATACTCCAAAAGAAGAGACACGCTATGCCTTTCCCAATGTAGGCTCATCTAGTCCTCATGATCATCCACACACTATCTCCAATGAGTACACTTTACAATCGTCAAGTGCATCAATCTAGAACATCAACCCAATCAACCAGTGACCACTCTGTCACTTCTAACTTTTTCTCTGCCGAAGCTCTACCACTGAAACTCTGGAATCTGATACTTCACATGCTCCTTTCCTTAACTTCTAAACCACAAGCCATAACTCTCAAGTGCAGCAGAATATAGAGCCATGGCAGAGCAACTAGGTACTCATACCAGTTATGGGAAATAGGCCTCAAAAACATCCCACATACCTTTTCAAATCACCTTAAACAATTGTAATAGATGAAAGATAATATTACAAACATTCTGCAACAGATCTCATCATTGTGACTTGCCACGATTCTTCCAAAACTCAAATGCTCAGACATAAACATGACAGTATTTGCACTCGTCTGAATTCTGCACTCTTCTGGATGCCTTGACATCAATGACAGTACTGACCAGCACCTTTGACATCACTGACAACCTTTATCCAACACACATCCCCTAATCAATCACCAAAACTTCACTCATATTGCACATTATAATTGACCCACCCATGGTAGAGTAAATAGAATAGGGGGCTAGGGGACTTAACAGGAGTAGCACAAATATGTAGGACTTTAAGAATTGTGCTTGAAACTTTACCGCAGACCTAGATCAAACACTTAGGAACATGTGCCTACCTGACTTGGTCCTTTTGTTTCAAAATTTCGACCTAAGACATCAACCATTTGAATGCAAAATCTCTACTCAAAAGAGCAAGCATTGTACCAAACTACCAACATGTTCCCCCTTAGGTAAGTATCTTGTTTCCATGACTCTTGTTTATGCTTGTTATTTATGTTGGTTGACATGTTTCTTTCTTCACTTTGATGTATGATTTGTCATTTTTATTATCCTAATACATGTTGCCGCTTATACCATTTCTCCTTTGAGCGTAAGGTAAGGGAGACCTACTTCATTACATATTTAGAGGCTTGTTTAGTAGAATCGCCTCTCTAGCAATATAGCAAAAATAAGTAACTAAGAAGTTAAAATGTTAAATAGGTTTAAAAAGGGAGTATGGATCCAACAAACGACCAAAATTGGATAAACATGGTGCAACAGTTATATGGATACAATGTAATAAATATAAGAGGCTTTATGGCTGAGAGGGGGTTTGGAATTTCTTTGACCACTCTGTGGTTTTCACTTAAGAGTCTAGTCCACTGACCTCTTAGAGAAACTTAACTGCTAATTTACTTGAAGCATTTATGATAAGCAAATATAGGGAATTCCTGGGACATCAAGGAAAGGCTATTTAACAAGCCATACCAAACGCACCTTATAATAATAGATTGATTTACGCCATCTGTACAAATCCATGACAAAAAACAACAGAAAAATATTGAATAAGTATCTAAGACAAAAATAAAGGCAGTTTTTGCTCAAGGTTAAATGAAATTGGTGTATCAATCTAGAGACAATTGCATGGATGTTTTCACTTACCCCTCATCATTGCTCCAAAAGCAGCATCTGCCATCAAGTATACATGTGGATTATCAGTAAGTTTAAGTCTGTATTCCCTGATAAACTCCTTCCCATAGAGACATACATCTTTGAATGGATTTATTGCAACCAAAACTGGTCCTGCCTTAGTCTGCAATCTCAAAAGTGAATGCATAAACAAAACAGTTGAGATACAAAAAAATGAGCAAATAAGCATAAAAAGTCTTAGTGTGCATATTGCTCACTCACATAAATCATATCTTGAGCATATCGGTACTGAAGATTATGCAGGACAGATGGCTCGTTCAAGTAACTCAATTGTATCAAATCATCCACACCTTCAAGAATGTCTGGATTTGCAGGTAATAACTTGTCAGCTGATATCTTGATAATCTGCACATAGAGGTGATCAAGAAAAAGAATGTTAATAATAAGATAAACTCTTAAAATCAAATCAAATCAATTGCTTGAAATGCCCACATTGCCATCTAAAAGGAGAACATCAGATTCAGTCTCGGTGCTTGATTGGATCGCCCCTATTTTCCAGTCATTTTCTGAAAGCATGCACCAAACACGAGATTTCTGCAACCAATTCAAACACCTTGTGTTAGAATCAACACTTAAATCCAAGATCAGACTTTTACTAAAATTGACAAGCACTTAGCACCTGCACATACTGCATGAATAAATCTGTGCCTGGATCCAAAAACCAAGCAAGCATGGAAACACAAAAGATTTTTAGTTACAAAGACTTAATGAAAAGACAATAATTGAAAGAAGCATAAGCCTAAGAGACACAACACAAAAAGGAAAAACAAGCACAGACTCCTGGAGAAAAATGAATCAAAAATATAAATATTGAAGCATGCAGTATACTATGTAAGGCTGATTGTGAGAGATGATTGATCTAAAGCCCAATGCTGCTAATTAAGAGAGATCATTTAGCTACATGATGGTGGAAATGGATTCATTTCCTATATGCAATGGCTGTTAGTGAAATGAAATGCAAATAAGAATTTTTGTCATTTATATTCCACAGATTTGGTTTTAGCTGTGTTTTGACAAATTGTAAGGAGTGAGAAGATTATTAAATGAACTGTTTGATCATTGATGGCTCTGATGTGACCAACCTCCTTTACTTTATATAGTCCCAACCAACAAATTTTAAAAATTTTGTCGCAACCATTATATTTCAAAACTGCCTGTTGGTTAACAGACTTGTCCTTTCTAAAATATCAATTAATTGTACTCTGCCACCCTTTTTCTTAAGAACAAATTAGTAACCACAGTTGGGTAAACTAAAAATTATTTTCCCTGAATCTAAAGTACAGCTCCTTTTAAATGATTTTCAACGAATAATGCTATGCTAAGCAAATTTTGGATATACTTTTAACCAAAAAGTAATAAAGGTAAGCTAACATTCACACATAAGTATGATATGAATGCGATCTTTGGTATGGATAATTCCAGACAACGGAGCTCACAGACTCTATTTTTAATGCCAATAACTTAACTTAAAATGAGCTTATAAACCAACCATATCCATGGAGATATATGATAGATTTTCAAAAAGATAAGCAATCACTACGCTGAAAGATAAATTCACACAAAATTAACTTTCATTAACTCAAACACACAGATTTAAGTCTGTAATAATTGTTCATCAACTCTATTCACAGATAAAGTCTTTCTTTTTTAAAAGTATCACATATCAAACTATCAGTATTAAGTCTATAAGCTCAAAAATTTCTCGTAACTTTTCAATGTCTTCTTAAAACATATAAATAGCCTCATAAGGCCAATTGTCTTTGAAACCTAGAGTTACATAACTCTGCCCCAGAGTAAGATTCAGTTTCTACGCAACTGAAAAACTAAACTAAGATATATCTATAGAAACTAATAACAAAACAAAGAAATCCGATGGCATGATCATGGTTGTGGCGATGTGGAACCTCCTGATTTGCTATGTCCTGCCGTGGTGACATGTTTCGCTTTCCACTCCAAATGCACAGCAGAGAAATTCTGAATCACTGTATAATTAGGAATTCCATACCTCCTTATCCCTCCTAACTTGTGCCGCCTTATTTGCATGATTTTCGAGCTGATCGATACAAAGGGTTAGCAAAGATTCAATCTTGGCTACCCTAGAGAAATCATTTGTTGTCAGGGCTTATGCTTCTTTAACGTGGTCAATCTTTTCCTTGAAAGATTAAATTATGGTGTATGTAGCTTCCACGGTCTTACCATCATCCTTCAAGCATTTTACATTGATGCACTTTAAATCATTTTGCAAAGACAGAGTGAGCTCTATCAATTCCTTCAGCCGCTTGACAAATTCTTCATGGCCCTATTTCACTATCAAATTTCTCCATTCGATACTCTTTTTGCACACATACAATACATTGTCATCTAAATCAGCTACAGTATTTTCTGCCAAGAACTTGATCACACCGTATTTCTGTACTTCATTCATCTGGGCAACGATCACCATCCACCTAGTCTCTTCCTTTTTCTAAGAGGCGATCTCTAATTCTAGCTCCTTGAAAACGACTACAGTGTTATCATACACTTTGCTTAGATCAGTGATGTATTCAATACCCCTTGGATTATTCCCTCTAACCAGTCATCAAAGACTTCAGCTATCATTTTGCTCCTCTGAATTTGATCTAGCATTTTCTAGTTGATTGGGGATTTAGGATCAAATGACACAGGTAGCTGAGACAGAGGTTGTGGGCTGGGATGATGAATCGCTTCAATATATTCGACCATAACGCATAGGGTTTGCTTCATCTCCTTATCCCTTTCATCCTTCCAAGACCTGCTGACCATTTTCTTGGTAGAGGCCTCCATGTGGTTTTCATCTACAGCCCTCGAAGGAGTCCCAAGATCAACCTTTTCCACTACAAAATCCTTCATAATAGGATCTTGGACTTCACTATCTGTCAGCGGGTGAGCTACCTCTGCAGTCCAATTCCTTGTATCTAGGTCAAAGGCTACCCTGGAAGTAGTTTTTAACTTTTTAGATTTGGGAGTCTTTCCAAGACACTTGCTCACCATATATTCCATGGGTATGGATATTGGAACAACATTTCTCTTTTTGCTAATTGAAGTCTCCAACATTGAGGAGTACTAATTGAATCATCTTTTCCTAAAGAAACTTGGCCTGGTATCACATTCAACACTACCATGGTACTTGTGGAATCCAGCAGGCTTTCAGACAGCTTTTTTGTGTCAACACTTTTTGCCATGGGCACTTCTAAGCTTTGGTCTCCCATCGTATTATCAATCGTGTCCATGGTATCTAAGTCTGTTGTCGGGATAATTGTATGTACGGGTTATTATATTAGTAAAGTATTATGTTACTCTCGGTCGTTAGTGACCGAGAGGTTAGACAATTACGTCACGATGTTTCAGTCGTGACCCTTCGGGTACTTTATATACTCTCTCAGAGGTTGGACATGGGAGATATTATTGTATGATCATCACGATGTAAATGTACTTGCCAATATGGAATGATTAATGAAAGTATTTATTATTCTATGATACATTCTGTGTTTATTATATTTCCTGTACTGTCTATGCAATACTAAGTTTACCCCAACAGGTAAACATCTGGCGCCGTTGCCTAGACGTACTCGGGAAGAGAAGTGAGGAAAGGATTTATGCCCAATGTTTTAAATAAAGATAGAAATAAAAAGGCACGAGATGACGAAGGGGAAGCCCCACAGAAGGCTTTGATATCCGCGCAACAACGTGAACGTCAGTGTAGGCTCAGGCAACTTGCCAAGGACCAGCTTGCCGGAGGGTTGCCCGAAGGGGACCTCAGAAGTGGCACGGAAGGTGCAAAAGCCGAATTGGAACAATTCATTTCGCTGGAACATCGAAGGGTGCGAAGTAGTGAAGAATTAATTGAGGAAACGTGAGCGTTGAAGACCTTCCTCCAGGAAGAACGAAACCGGTTTGAAGACTGGGTCCGTACACCATGTGCGGAAGACCGTGATCACGAAGGGAACCATACAACTGAGGATGACGGTGACGGATCAGCCAGAGGCACCAGAGATAGTGCGACCGAAGACACTCGGGAGGCGCACGTAAACCCTCCATTGGAGCCCACGACTCCACACAACACAGCTCCACCGGTTACGCAGGCTCAACAAGTGCCATTAGTAAATACTACAAGAAGCAATACAGTAGGGGGGGTGCGGATACCACAGGCGGTGGTGTCAGACAACAAACGACCCAACCACCTATGGCAACTCACAAAGAAAAGTTGCCCAAGTTCCATGATGATGGAAAGGACAACCCAGCACGGCATTGTCATACATGCGAAACCATTTGGTCAGCCAACGGGGTGATTGACCAGGACGAATGGATGAAGCAGTTCCCCGCCACACTGAGAGGCGTGGCCATTGACTGGTACGCGGATCTGGATAGAACGAACATAACCACATGGGATGACCTGAAGGGGGGATTCGAGAAGGAATTCCGACTACTACGAGACAATAATGAGATAGTCTCAGAGATTTATGGAACGAAGCAAGGGAAGAGGGAGACCGTACGAGCGTATTGCTGCCGGCTAAAGGAATTAGTCGGAAAGATGGAAAGCCAACCGGCTGACGACCTAAAGAAAAGGTGGTTTGTCGAGGGCTTGAATCCTAAGCTACGACGGAAGATGAAAATTGTGCCTCCGACATCCTACAATGATGCATACAACCGGGCCATGGACCTGGAAAGCGAAGATAAGATGGCCAAAAAGAAGAAGAATAGATCTTCGTCATCTGAAGACGATACGTCCGAAGAGGAGAGTGGCAGCGACGAGAAGCCGAAGAAGAAAGTCACGACCCTTCAGAAGGATATAGAACGGATGTTAAAAGAGTTTAAGACAACGAAGGGGACAACAAGCAAGGATGATGAACTGTGGTGCACGGATTGTAAGGAGAGCGGCCACACGAAGGGTGCCTGTCCCAAGAAGGCATTCTGTGACATTTGCCAGATTATGGGACATTCTACGAAGGAATGCCCATACAATCTGAAGGCGCGTAACCAGCAAGTGCTCTATACACAAGAACAACCATCCACATCAGGGGGGACGGAACCAAACAGTAATGCATCTTCAGGAGGTTACCGTGGCAACCGGCGAGGTGGAGGAGGGAACAATAATAATTCCACCCGTAACAAGGTCCAGTATGACGCGAAGGGATGCCCAATGATCCAATGTAGGGCATGCAACCAATGGGGTCATTACGCAAGTGAGTGTAACAATAATGACGCCCCTCAGCAGCTGTGTCGGTGGTGCAGCCCTGGGGACCATGAAGATGCTAATTGTCCGAAGTCTAGCGTAGGGGCCAATCTGATCGATATCGAAGGCAACACACGGATTAAAGAAGCTATACTTGCTCTTACTCGAGGGCAAGCGAAGGAAGCCCGCTACCCCCATCCCCGAACGGAGAAGCAGAGAATGGCGGAGGCAAGGGAGGAAATAGAAAGGGCGATGAAAGCCCAACGAGGAGAGACACACGAATCATCCGGACCCTACTGCACAGACGCGAAGAGGAACATTGTACGGCAGATGCTTCAACTAGAGGTGCCTGTCAAGCTGGAGGACCTCCTATACACCATGCCTCAATTGGGGACAGTGTTGTTGGGTACAAAGGTTGATAAACCCAAACCGAGACACACAGACGCTTCCATACCAGGAAGCTCGGCAACAAATCCAGTTGTGCTTACCGTCAACAACGGCAGACATCCAGCCGTGGTGGAGATGGGCATCCTGGGCACCATCCTAATGGATACTATAGTAGACGGTGGATCCAAGGTAAACGTCCTTCCGGAGGACACATGGAAAAAGCTAGGGAAGCCCACTCTGTGGCCACCTACGTTTAATCTGCTAAGTGCCGACCAGCACGGGATTAAACCCCTCGGCACATTGATGGCACAACAAGTCACCGTGGGTGCACAACCATTTGTGCTCGACTTTGTGGTCATTCCGTTGAAACAGAAAGGGTATGATGCCATACTCGGAAGAGGATGGCTGGTGGCAGCGAAGGAAAACCACAACTAGAAACGGAATACACTCTCTATGGAGAGCGGAGGCAAGAAATTTACTATTGATCTCCGGACCCAGTTGGTGAGCGAAGAACTTGCCTCTTCCTCGGGATCCGAATCAGAAGGGGAGAATGACCCACGAGACGAAGGCAAAGAGGGGATGGATCCGGATGCCGAAGGGATACTAAAACTCGGAGGATGCTGTTTGGAGGATGACACAGACTCATTAAATGGATTGTTCCATTGGCTGCAGGAGGACTATGAGATATTCTCACCCTCCTGCAATGTATTAAGCGTCGCAGAAGAAGAGCCAGATCAATATCCTCCAGAGTACGGGGAGTATAAGGAAGGAGAAGCTACAATGGACACCGTACCCGCACATCAGTTTAAAAACAAGGAGGCTATGAAGTATGAAGAACCGACAGTGAAACCTTTGAATCTGGGTACGGAGACGGATGAGAGAAATCCGAAAACCATCGCCATGGGAGACGACTAGAATCCTGTGTGGAAGACTGTAGCCTTCAAACTCTTGATTCTCCTTCTTCTTCTGATGTATGGGCAAAAGATCGTGGTCCTGGTAGAATTTATGGTTCCAAGCCTTTGGATTGCCATTGGAAACAGACTCGGCGACAGGGAGAGGGAACGGCTGCACACTCTGTGGACTTTCGACGAATGGATACATGATGCCAGCAACGGGACCAAATTGAAACCTTCCCCAGAGAGGATGGATTTGAGAGGAGGGACAGAACAATCGAGAGGGACTCGAGCGGTCAGGCAGGTAGAGTCGTCCGTACGAGCGACCAGAGAAGTCTTCGGAAAGGAAATTGTGGATGTCATGAACGGTTCAAAACTAAAAGCGTATCACAAGTCAGATCACAAGTCGGAGGCGCACAGGCAGCCGCCTGGCAATTGATGAAAAAAAAGAAATTAAAAAAATTTAAAAAATTTAAAAAATTAAAAAAATTTAAAAAATTAAAAATTAAAAAATAAAAATTTTTGAAACGAAGCAATAAAGGCCATACGGCAGTATGACAACTTGGGAGCGAAGGCAAGCAAGCACATAAAAAGCACCCTACGGACAAAGACATAAAGTCCGAAGACGAAGACATAAAGTATGAACGAAGACATAAAGTTCGAAGATGAAGACATAAAGTCCAAAGACGAAGACAAAGTATTAAACGAAGACATAAGGTTCGAAGACAAAGTATTAAACGAAGATACAAAATAAACGAAGACATAAAAGTATTAAACGAAGACGTAAAGTATGGGTGAAGACATAAAATATCGAACGGAGGTATGCATGGGCGATTTTAAAAAGTGAAGGCACAGATCAAGCAATAGGGTCTGTACGACAAGGTTGAAATAGGTAAGCCGAAGACATATTTATGAAACCGTACGGCCGTACGACAACTTGGAGAAACGAAGGTAGCTTAGAAAAGGTACCGTACGATTAGTATAAGTCCAAAATGATAACCATACGGCAAGTTTATAAGTTTGAAGGCGATTTGACGAAGGCATAGGTCAAGCAAAAATGACCGTACGGTAATAGTTTTAATGAGTATTAAGTGGCAACTTTCAAAGTTCGAAGGGAATGAGTATTTAACCGTACGGACATCACAGGCAAAGCAAAAAAGGCACCGTACGGCCAAACAGAGGAAAGGAAAAGGAGGGAGATGTTCGTATGGCCATTTCATTAATAAAAATACTGTACGGCAAGTTTCATATTTAGGTGAAGACCGTGCAAAGGCTATATGAATTGCAAAGTTACAACCGTATGGTCGAAGGAAGAATACATAGGAAACAACGTACGACAATTTTAAGAGAAGCTCGCAAGTAATAAAAGCTGAACCGTACGGCCTTCTCTGGCAAATTAAAAGTTGGAAGGCGAAACAAGAGCAAGCATATGGCACTAAAAGGTGTAACAGGAATACCGTCCAAGGAATGTAGCATTTCGTACGGCAAGGAATAAGTCTAGAAATCAAAAAGAGTACAGAAGAATTTAGTTCTTGACGGCAAGGAAGGACTGGCAGCAAGGAGGAGAAGGTTCTTAAAAAAAAAACGACAAAACAAAACAATTCTCAGTGAAGAACGAATGGTACCGAAGGGAAGGGCATAAGCAAGCAGTGAAGAAAATATAAGCGCCTGACAGAAGAAAATCACAAAAATGGTGTGTTCCATGGACTTCTGTGTGGGTTTGAAGGTGCTAATTTGGTCTTAGCGGCGGGGGCGCTGCCCGTCGACCCCGCCCTGTATCGCGACATGGAGCGTGTCTAGGGCTCTGCCCCAGGACCCCGCGGGGGCGCTGCCCCTCGACCCCGCTGGGGGCGTTGCCCCCTAGACCCCCAGTCGGTTTAGTTATCAGCCCTTGGAGAGTGTGACCTGTTGATGAGATCGGAGCTGCTACAGGCATGGAGTGTCTGCATGTCGGAGGTGAAAAGAGCACTGGAGCAAGTCTTTCAAGAGGGGTACTACGCTTTGAGGCACTTGGAGTAGGTGTTGGCTAGACGTGAGACTGTCTTGGTGGATGCACAGAGAGCTCGGGAGGAGCTGACCACCCAGTTGGAGGCAGTAGAGCAACACTTGGCTCAGCGTACCCAGGAGTTGGAAGTAGAGAAGGCAACCTGTAGACACGGAAAATTGGCAAAGGCTTAAATCGATCAAAAGGTGCATCAAATCATCAAAATAAGCACGGAAAATTCAATTAAATGATTAAATGATTAAATAAAGCTTGAAAAGGGGAAAAACACTAAGAAATTGATTAAATTCAATTAATGACATAGTTGTTGAAAGCAAAAATCAAAATGAACCTCTTACCCTTCATGGCTAGATTTAATTACTTTAATTAATTAATAAATCATAATTTCCATCAACAAAGCAAAAAAGGAGACAAAATGGACACAAATCACTCACTTTTGTTGAAATGGTCCAGCCTTTTGAAACCATTTAAATGTTTGTCCCCCAATTTAGGGACAAAGCAAAGCCAATTGACCTTACCCAAGCATAACCATGGTTATCTCACTCTACCCCCTACCCTTGGGAAAATCCTATATATTGAAGGCATTTAGAAGCATAATTGATCCACTCCATATCTTTGAATTGCAGCAAAGCTCTTGCAATTTGCATCCACATCACTCACTTAGCATTTTCATTGATAATTAGCTTCAATTGTTGATCATTTTGTAGATTTCTTATCAAATAGAGCTAGAATTTGATAATTAAATCTAGTTTGCATATCATTCTTAGTTCAATTCTCATAATTAGAGTGTCATTAGTGAGGATTTGCAGCTGAGAGCCTCACTTACTACTTCAATTTAGAGAACCATGAGATATTTAGATTAATTTGTGCATTATTTAGATTAGTTTGCTTTGAATAGTGTAAATTCTCTTTAAATCTTGTTATTTCATGAAGGTGTAAATCACTCACACACAAATGGCGCCCACCGTGGGGCCCTAGGCCTCAAATTTATCATAATTTTCACGTTATTTGCAAAATTTAGGCTAAAATTGCATGAATTTGCTCACTGTTTGCAGGTTACAGAAAAGAAATCACGCCTGCCGGTAAAGAAGTCACGCCTAAAGCAAAGAGATGTCGTGCTCGAAAATTAAAATGTCGCCTGGAGTCTGAACAATCACGCTTTTTAGCCTGCAGAATCATGCTTCTGGCAAAAGAAATCACGCCTGCAGAAATCAAATTCTCGCGTCACGGACAAGCAGCTGATGCCTTTGGTCATTTAGATGTCGCCTGGACAGAATTAAAAGCCGCGGCCGAGGAATCATTTTACGCCTGGTGTAAAGGGAGTTTCCTGCCTTGCTCATTTAATTTCTCGCTTTGAGTATTTTAAATGTCGCTTTGGATTAATGAAATGTCACTTTTCTGAATTAATTTGTCGCGTCTAGTAAAGAGTTCACGCGTTATTATAATTTGATATCGCACTTGATTATTTTAATCTCGCTTGAGCCCCTTATGGTGACGCTCGCGGTTAAAGTAATTACGTCTTTATTAAATTAGATCTCGCGTTTAGCATGGACAATGTCGCCTGATTGAGGATTTATATTGTATCGGAGTAATTACTGTTGTCGCGTGTATTAAAGATTTCATGCTTTGCTAAAATTTGATATCGCACTTGCCTATTTTAATCTCGCTTGAGCCCCTTTTGGTGACGCTCGCGGTTAAAGTAGTCACGTCTTTGTTAAATTTTATCTCGCCTGTAGTCTGGATGATGTCGCCTGGCTGTATTTTCTCTATTTTGTCAAAAATGTTAAAATGATGACTATATTCTAACTTCACGGTCATTTTTTTTGTCTCAGGAGCATGGTCTGTCATAAGAAAATGCAAAAACCAGAGAGAAGGCATAACCTAGAGGAGAAATTGATCTCTAAAAGGATAAGGAAAGAAAACCAGGTACATTCTACCTTTGTTCTCAACAATGATTTAGAGAAAGAAGTAGAATTATATGCTAAATACATTGCTGTTGTAGATGCTTACAAACGAAAATATGTCTCATTAAATTGGGAGTTTAGTCCTTAAGTTTGTAAGAATTTTGCAAATATTTTGGTAAAAAGAATCAAAAGCATAATCAATTATATCATTTTAAGCTTTGATTTTGGTTTCCCCTCACTTTGTTTGTATTGTGCTGACTAACTTGTTGGTGGAGAGAACGTTTTGCTAAGGTAAGAGAAGGATTTGGAGAGAAAACGAGAAAAACTACTACTTAAAAATGCGCCTAGCCTTTGCTAGCATCGATTAAGGTATTTTTCTCATCAAGCTTGCACATTCCCTTAGCTTGTGGCATTTTCAAAGTTCAAAACATAGTTTAATCATAAAAGGAAAAGAACAAACATTTCAATTCTAAGAACCCCTTTGTCACGGGGTTGAAAAAGAACCAAATTGATTGTGAGTGTTTGGGATAAGGGAAAAGCAATAGGGATATGCTCTTCACTTTTTGAGTGAATCAAATTCCCAAACTTGCTCTACCAAATCCACTTTTCATGCTTTCAAATGAACATGTTTAAAACTTAGTGGGCTCGCCTCCCAAGATTGCCTTAAAAGGGTTGGTGAGAGGGACAGCCCAAAGTGGGATACACTTGCTTTTGCCGCGAGAATCCGACCCACTATAAAACGAAACGCGGGTATCCTTAATGGGGTACACGACAAAAAGGATTTTAGCTCTTTCGAACTTCCTCTAGTAGTCCTAACGGATTGCGCAAAATCGTGCTTTTGTGCGTGTGGGAAGCCCCTTAACATATTTGGGGGATGAAAAGCTAAGATCTATTTTGAACGGAAAACTTACTACATAACAGTAAAATAGCAAAACTACCTATTAGAGCCATGTTTACGAACCAATTATGTGCTAGGTAGATTGTGTGGAAGCTATTCTTGTGTTTAAACCTGTGAAAACGTTCAAAAATATACACATTATAGCATTCTAGGGATATGGTACCCAATTGATGTGTGTGTTGAGATTGTTTTTATTTTCAAACAAGATATTCCAAAGTTATTGATCAAAACACCATTAAAATTTTAAACCATTTAAAATTGATCAAAAACTTTTACCTTATTCCAAAAAAAACAGCTTATCAAGAGAAGAAAGTCAACATACCCTTAAAGTTTGTTCATGCCTGTTATTACAAGGTCACTCTCTATAAGGAAAGCATTACAAACAGACAGGACCTACAACGGAGAAGAGCTCCCATTTCCAAATAACACTTTCATTACTTCACGAGTGACTGAAAAACCCGCTAAGGCAAAGGACATTAACAAGATGTTTAGCGGTACCCTAGGAAATATCGATCCCAACAACCAAGGGAACAACATGAATGGGGGTATAGATCCTAACAACAATCAAGGGAACAACATGAATGGGGGTATGGATCTTAACAACAATCAAGGAAATTCTAATAATGGAGGAAGAGATCCTAATTCTCAAGAGGCAAATTCACAAGGCAACAACTTATTTCCTCCTCATAATACAAACTTACCCCCAACTGCGGAAGAAGCCACGGTTGAAAGAGCGTTAGAGGCAAGACAATGTCCTTATTTCATAGAACTAATGAAAAAGACCATGCTTATGGATAAAGAAAAACACTTCATGGACTTAATACAAATGGGGGTAAAGCTACCTAAAGATTTTGACATAGAGCAATTAAAGCCCAAGGAAATAGAAGACCCTATGGAAGCAATAAGGGAACAATTCAAGGCATTACAAATGGAAATTGACAGTTTGAAACAAAACGGGGCTCCTAAGCCTTTCTCTATTGAAACATTATGTCCTTTTCCATTCGATAAGAGTTTGGTCATGGTGCCTTTTCCCATTAATGTAACATTTCCTAAATATGAGAGGTATGAAGGAACATCTGACCCACATGATCATCTTCGGGGGTTTTGTGCATTGAGTCTTGAATTTATGCATGAATCAACCTATTTAATGAGACTATTCCCAAGAAGCTTGGGAGGAACAGCCATGGATTGGTTTTCAAAACTACCATCCGGCATAAAATCCTTTGAAGAGTTAGCTTCTAAATTTGTGACTCATTACTCTTATAACATCAAACATGAGGTCACAATGATAACGTTATGTAACACGAAGCAACAAGATGGAGAAGCCTTCCTCACATTCTTGCAAAGATGGAGGACTGCATTTGCTAGATATCCAAGAAGTGTACCGGAGAAAGAAAAAATGGATATCTTTATTAACGGTTTAAGAAGCGAACTGAATTATAGACTAAGGATGCAATGTCCTAAAACCTTCCAAGATTTGATTGATAACGGAATTACAACGGAAGAAGTGTTGATTAAGAGTGGAGAGTTGAAATTGTACAAGGAAAATAAGAATAACTCTAACTCCAACAACAACAATACCAACAATAACAACAATCCAAATAAAAGTTGGTACAACAACAATAGCCGTTATGCTGCAAAGAATAACAACAAAGGCATTGTTAATGATGGTGTAGTGGAATCCAGCAACTTGAAGGTGATTCCATTTGCCCTTACAAAGACACCAAATCAAGTGAATAATACTAATCAAGCATATAATGCACCTTCCAACAACAACAACAATGCCAACAAGAATAATCAAGGAAACAAGGATCAAAATAGCAAGTATGATAAGTATTTGAAGCCCACTCCTGCAAGACACTTTACACCCTTGGGAGAATCACTTGAAACTGCATTAAAGGCTCTCATAGCTAACAATGTTATTACATTACCCGCTATTAAGCCTTATGAACCAGACCACAAGCCGGGTTGGTGGGATGCTAAGCATCATTGTGAATATCATAGGATTCGGGGGCACACTACAAATGAATGTCTACAATTAAAGAATGTGGTGCAAGACTTGATAGATAATAACATAATCACTGTTGATGGACCCCAAAATAATGAAGATCATACGGCCTTCAAACAACCTTTTTACAAACATGATAAAGGTGAGTCATCAAATGGCAAGAAACAAAGTGCCAATAATCTCAACTTTGCGCCATCATATGATCATATTGTTAATGCTATCATCATTAATGAACAGCCTCAAAAGGAAGCAACAAATGTCATTACAAGAGGGCAGAATTCTAGAATGACTTTACAAGGGATAGTCCCTCAAAACACCAATATCCCACCATCCAACATTGTGGTCAAACAACCTCCTACAGCAGCAAGGCCTTATAGTTTGGTGGACCAATTGCAACGTACTCCAGCACAAATCTCAATCTTAGAGTTATTGAAGTTGTCACCAAATCATAAAGAGATTTTGGAAAAAGCTTTGGAAGAGACACATGTTTCTACTACCTTAGGGGAAGAAAAATTTCAAAATATGGCAGGACATCTTGTGGCTCCTCATTGTCTTTCATTTTCCGATCAAGATGACATGTCTATAACTCATCTTCAAAATTTGCCATTACATATAGAGGTTTTGATCGAAAGGCATAGAGTCAAAAGAGCCCTTATTGATGGAGGGGCTGGCCTTAACATATGCACATTGAGTCTTGTAAAATCTTTAGGTCTATCCGAGTCTTGCATTGACCCTACAAAGAAAATCACCATAAAAGCTTATGACGAAGCTGAAAGAGCTTCTAAAGGCATGATTGTGTTGCCCATCCAAGTGGGACCAGTCAAGAAGGAAACCAAATGTCAAGTGTTGGACATGAAATTAACCTATAACATCTTATTGGGAAGACCATGGATTCATGAGATGCAAGCTGTCCCATCCACATACCACCAATGCATCAAGTTCCCATACATGGGTGAAGAAATCACAGTTGGAGGAGACTCAAATCCATTTCAATATTGTAATGCACTCAAACCCTTGCATGAATTATACATTCCACATAATCGTGAAGGAGTTGTTCCAAGAATCACCAATGAAGATGCACAAAATCCTCTTCAAGCTAGCTCAACTACATCAACTAAGGGCAAGGAAAAAGTGAGCTACGAGGGTCCAAATGTGATGGAAAGTCCATATGTGGCACCTAAATTGGAGACAATGATCTACAAACCTACTAAAGAGGAAAAAGAACAAGCTAAAGCAGCTCATTATCAATACATGAGTGAGATGATGAACAAATTTGACAAACAATGCAAGATTAGTTCAAAAGGGGTAGGAGAATATTCAGTTTCTCTATTTGACATGCCCATGTCTCCCAAATCACATGGAAAACCCTCAAAAGAACATCTTCCACATAAGTATAATTCTTATTTTGTGAGGGAAGATAGCAAAGCAACATGGGATAAGGAAGAGGATGATGTCCTTCAATGGCTTTATCATGATGAGGATGGTACCTTAGACACTCCCATGGAAAGAATTCAGCATGTCAATATACAAACAGAACAATATGGGAAAGGATTTGATATTATGCAAAAGATGGGATACAAAGGAAGAGGACCCCTAGGCCAAAGAAATAGAGGATTATTAGAACCTATTGAACCTATTTGGAGGGCAAGTCATGAAAAATCCGGAGTAGGTTTTCAATATAAGGGAGAAAGTTCAAGTCCAATGCATGATTTTCATCCTCAAATAAATGCATTAGAATCCGAAGGAGATAGTGATGACTCTAGGGATTATGAATGGGATACTTTATCAGATGAGTCATGTCAAGATAAAGAAGTCATTGCTATACATACTTATGCAAAAATCCCAAAACAAGATGCTCCAATTAATGAAGAATCTCCTATTCAAAGGCCTAATATAGAACAAGCATCTAGTAGTGGAGCATGGATAGAAACATTTTGGACACCTTCAGAGGAGGGAAATTCAAACGTTAGTTTTAACCCGCTTGTGGCTTTTCCCACATTGTTTCCCGTAGAGGTCAACGAGGATTCAAGTGAAGGGGACTTTGACCCTGCTTCCATGGATCATCTTGAGGAAGCGCACATCATAGATCTAAACGATACAATGTATGAACCCTCAAACGAAGTCATGTCCATAAATCCTATTGATGATACCTTACTCAATAACTCCTTAATTTTGATACATCCAGACCTCATTGATTGGGATCAAACTGAACCACATGACTTACTTTACTTCCCAAATGACCAAGCAACAAACCAATACCTCAATGCGGTTGAACCCTCTTTCACCAACGAACTCAATACGGACATGATGACAACAGCAAGGGTCCAATCTCTTAGTCAAAAAAAGAAAAAAATGAAAAAAAAAAAAAAATGAGAAGTTCTATTGGTGAAAACCCAATTGTGGCACCATTAGAACCAAAAACAATGAAAATAAAAGACGTTTCTTTTGGTGAAAACCCAACTGTGGCACCATTAGAAGAGAGATTGGACACTTTGCCTGAACATGAAGAAGAACGGTCGTCTATTCTTATAGAACCAACAGAAAAAGTTAACATTGGTACAGAATTAGAGCCAAAGGTTGTACACTTGGCTGCATCACTTACATCTCTTGAAAGAGAGGACTTTATAAAATTCTTCCAAGAGCAACAAGTAAATTTTGCATGGTCATATGCCGATATGCCCGGACTGGATCCTGATTTCATAATGCATCATCTGAATGTTAAACCCAGAGTTAAACCTGTGAAGCAAAAACTAAGGAAAATGCACCCACATGTGGCTCTCCTAGTCAAGGCAGAATTGGAAAAATTGTTAAAGGTGGGATTCATAAGAACAATAGCATATGCTGATTGGATCTCTAACATTGTGCCGGTTACTAAGCATGATAAATCTATCCGTGTGTGTACGGATTTCAGAGATTTAAACCTTGCATGTCCCAAAGATGACTTCCCATTGCCAAGCATTGATACCATAGTGGATTTGACAGCAGGTCACGCAATGTACTCATTAATGGATGGATTTAGTGGCTACAACCAAATCAAGATTGCTCCCGAAGACCAAGAAAAGACAGCATTTACTTGCCCTTGGGGTACTTTTTGTTGGAATGTCATGCCCTTCGGTTTAAAAAATGCTGGAGCTACATATCAAAGGGCCATGACAACTATTTTCCACGACATGATGCACACTTTCTTAGAAGATTATGTGGACGACATTCTAGCAAAATCCCACAATAGAGAAGAGCATTTACAAATCTTAAGAAAAATATTCATTCGGTTAGAACAATTCAAAGTTAGATTAAACCCAAAGAAGTGTGCCTTTGGTGTCCAATCCGGCAAGTTATTGGGTTATATAGTGTCAGCAAAAGGCATTGAAGTTGATCCTGAAAAAGTACAAGCCATTCTAGAAATGGAGATTCCAAGAAATATTAGCCAAATGAGGTCACTACAAGGAAAGATTCAATCAATAAAGAGATTTATCTCTCAATTAGCAGAAAAGTGTCACTCCTTCACCAGATTGCTACACAAGGACACTACATTTATGTGGGATGAAGAATGTGATAAGGCCTTCGCTACTTTGAAGACTTATTTGATAAACCCACCTATTCTTATGTCACCTATCAAGGGTAAAGAACTGTTGTTATACATATCAGCCACAGAAAGGTCTCTAGGCATATTGTTGGCACAAGAAGATGAGCAAGGAAAAGAAAGGGCAATCTACTATCTTAGTAGAACCTTAATAAAATATGAACTCAATTATTCATTCATGGAAAGAGCATGTCTAGCAGTGGTTTTTGCATCTCAAAAACTAAGACATTATATGTTGATGCATAACATCAAATTAATTGCCAAGATTGATCCTCTCAAATACTTGCTACGTAAAACTGCCTTAACAGGTAGAATAGCAAAATGGGTCATGATCCTAAGTGAATTTGACATTGAATATGTTGATAGAAGAGCAATTAAAGGACAAGTGATAGCAGATCACTTAGCAGATAACCCAATGGAGTCTACACAAACCATGCAAATTGAATTTCCAGATGCAGAAATTGTCAACATAGAAGCAAAGACATGGAAATTATATTTTGATGGATCTTACACACAAGGAGGTTCTGGAGCAGGTATATTATTGGTTACCCCTCAAGGGTACACCATTCCAAAGTCCTATAAACTCTTATTTCCATGCACCAATAACATAGCGGAATATGAGGCATTAGTCATTGGCATCAAAATGGCTTTGGAATGGAATATTGCAGAATTACAAGTGTATGGAGATTCCCAACTCATAATCAATCAGGTTAATAATGAATACAATACCAAAGATATAACATTGATGAAATATAAAACCTTGATTGATGGATGGAAGAAGTACTTTGCTTTGATCACATTTGAACAGATTCCAAAAGAAAAGAATAGAGCAGCAGATGCCATGGCTACCTTGGCTTCATTGTTACAAAAACCAAATCAAAATGAGAAGTATGAGTTCTTGGTGGAAGAGTTGGTAAAACCGGCATTCAACCTTCCTGACACCCAAATTGTTGCTCTTTTACATGGACATGACTCTCCTTGGTATGGACCCATCTATACTTACCTTAAAGACCAAGTACTCCCCATAGACCAAACTTGTGCCCAAAAATGTAACTTCATACGCCAAGCCGCCCGTTACCTAATCCTTTCAGACACATTGTATCGTAAGGGTCTTGATGGGACGTTACTTAGATGTCTAGAGGAAGAAGAGTCTAAGTTAGCTTTACGCGAGGTCCACGAAGGCATTTGCGGGTCACACTCAAGCGGTCTTAATCTAGCTAAGAAAATCCTTCGTTTAGGGTACTTTTGGACAACATTAGAAAAGGATGCTTGTCAATTTGTGAAGACATGCAGCAAATGTCAATATCATGGTAATATGATACACGCACCGGCTCAAGAATTACACGCATTCATTACACCATGGCCTTTTTATCAATGGGGTTTTGACTTGATTGGAATCATACATCCTCCATCTTCAAACGGACACAAGTATATCATCACAGCAACAGAATACTTCACCAAATGGGTGGAAGCAGTTCCATTAACAACAGCAACCGGCAAACAAATTTCAATGTTCATTTTGAACCACATAATTTGTCGCTATGGTATTCCACATGCCATTATCACGGATAATGGGAAACAATTCAAAAATCAGGATATTGATGAACTTTGCATGACATTTCACATTACACATCATTCGTCATCCATTTATTATCCACAAGGCAATGGACAAGCTGAAGCAACGAACAAAAATATCCTCAAAATATTAAAAAGATCAGTTAACAAATCAGGAAGAGATTGGCACGTGCAAATAAATCCCGCACTATGGGCTTACAGAACTAGTATCAGAACACCTACAGGAGCCACCCCATTCTCTTTAGTCTATGGAACCGAAGCAGTTCTACCATTAGAAGTTGAAATTCCATCTCTACGGGTTTCATTAAGAGGATTGATCACTGATGAGGATTATAGGATTGCCAGACTGCAACAATTGGAATTGTTAGAGGAACACCAGACTCAAGCTTATGAGCATTTAAGAGTTTATCAAAACAGGATTGCACGCAATTACAACAAACACATCAAACCAAGAACATTTCAAGTAGGAGACTTGGTACTAAGAGAAAATCCCAAAAATCAAGCTGAAAGGGAAAAGAAAGGAAAGTGGGAAGCTAATTGGATAGGCCCATTTGTGATAGTGTCATCCTTTGGAACTGGAACATATAAGTTATCAGATTGTAATGGTGAAGAATTACAAGAACCCATAAACAGCATTCATTTGAAGAGGTTTTACACCTAAAGCAGATGAAAGAGTATAAAGAGTATCAGATGAGAAAGCATCATAATTATTGTACATAATTGAAAAGGGATCTTGAAAATACCAAAAACATTTGAAAATGGAAAATCCAAAAACATTGGAAAAGAAGAAAGATCAAAAAAGTGGAAAATTGAGCATGAAAAAAGCAAAAAAACATTTGAAAAACTATCTCTTGGTGAAAACCTAGCAAATAGGCGCCAAGGTGATAAAAAAAAATTAAAAAAAAGAAAAATACAAAAATACAAAAAAATGAAAAAGAGAAAAAGTGCCTTGGTGAAAACCTAGCAAATAGGCGCCTCGGTAGCAAAAAAAAAAAAGAGCGCCCAAAGGTGAAAACTTGGCAACAAGCACTTTTGGTTCCCTTAAGTCATTTCTTTCCTAGTCACATGTGTACATAATGCATCTCATCATCTCATTTGTCTAAACCTTCATTGCATCCGTCATTTGTACATAGTCATAATAACATTTTGTAGCATCATCCTTTGCATTGCCCAAAGTTGTCAAAACTGATACATCAAATACTTGGGGGCAGCATAAACGGATTGGAAAGTGGGTACCTCAAAAAGGATTCGAATGAGCAACATTCAGTCACAAGCAGAAAGGGATCAACATTTTCAGAAGAGAGATCAGATTTTTGTAAACCTTTGATTGATATCATTGTTTACTAACCAAGAAGTTGACTACCACAACAAAATCCTTGAGCCTAAATTGACTTATTATTCAGAATTAAAAATCAAACATCATTCCATGATCAAAACACTTGGAAATATTCTTTGAAGATCAGAAAACAATGCAAAACACCTAGATAGATTCTTTTGAAAAGTTGGTTAAAAATCTGTTTACTTACATTAATTCAATTTGTATCAAGTCTTTTTAGCTAATCAATGATGTTTCGACTAGATTGGCAATGATGGAGACATGATATTTTTCTTGACTATGAAGTGACTGTTTGGAGGAAGATTCATTGCCTTATGAGAATTCATCTAAAGACATGGTCATCAAAGAACCATCGAGGATTATCTTATACAACAATGAGTTAACCTTTGTTTGTTTACGCAACCAGATACCTTGGATATTTAGATTCTTCATATCTAAATGACAAAATCCACTTGCAACATAGAATCCGACAAAATCGGTATTCGTACTCTCATGATTGTGGGTAATCAGTGATAGTCGTATCGATGAGACCGATGGGAAAGCACAACGGAGGTTACCATATGAGCAGTAAAAACAAAAGCGATATTCATATCATCATGTCAGTGGGCAGTGGTGATTGTATTGACTTTCCGGTCCCAAATGCTCAATGATGAAAATATATCCTCGAGGCATTTATTTGCTAAAAGCTAGTGACACTTAGCTGCATTGCATTGCATTATCATGTTAGATTAATTGCATGTGCATTTTTTTGTAGTATTTTTCCAAGGGAAAAGGGGGTTCATTCAATTGAAATCTTGATCAATCATAAAATGGGTCATTCAATCAAGAATCAAGGAAAGTCCATAAATCATAAGTGTCCATAATATCAAAGATCCATAAACTTTGTCTAATCAAAGATACAATGTCATCAAAGTGATACATCCAAGTCCTGATCAATAACTGAAATATCATGATACAATATCAACAAACTGAAAGAGCTCCATAATCAATCATCTCAATAACATGTACTCTAGCTGGGTCAAACTCATGACTTAAGTCCAAATATCCAAGAAGCTAAGGTCCGTATATATATATCATTTACGGAAATGTGCCTGTTTCACAAATCAAGGGAATCATATCAGTATTTTATATCAGTGAGTCATCTTACGTCAATCAATCCTATCAAAGTATCAAGCAATCACACCCAGTACCATCGTTCGTGTCTCTGTGTCCTGAGAACGAAGCAGCAGTATCAAATCATATCGGTTTTCACACTGATTGATTTATCCTATCAGTTATACTATCCTATGAGATTGACAAATCACATTCATTGGTACCATTATCCTGTTATCCTAATCACTTGTTTCGCTTAACTACAACAGACCTATCTATCTTGGATATGCAAATTTGTGAGTCATGGCATATCATTAATATTTTTTTCAGAAATGAAAACATATTGGACCAATCAATTAAAATCTTTCAAATCAAGGACTCAATATGTTTTATTTCTGAGGGGGCATCAGAGTATCAAAATGAGCATCACATCAAAAGCATTTATCAGTGGGGCATATCATATCAAGTATCATATCATATCAGTATCATATCAGGAGGCAAATCAGTATCAAATCAGTTTACCATATCATATCAAACCTATCAACATATCAGCAATCAATCAACCCAAGACCTTTATCAATCAACCCAGGACCTTTATCAGTGAACCCAGGACCTATCATCAAACCAGGACCCATATCATATCAGAGACATCAGAATCATATCAGCACCATCATCAGAGGCACATCATCATCATCGGGAACTACATCAATCAGAACGATCAGAGGCATATCAGAACCAAGACCTGAATCAGATCATCATACTAAGGGAATCTTTGAATCGGTGTTCTTCGCACATCGACTCAAAGAGGGGCATTTGTAGACACGGAAAATTGGCAAAGGCTTAAATCGATCAAAAGGTGCATCAAATCATCAAAATAAGCACGGAAAATTCAATTAAATGATTAAATGATTAATTAAAGCTTGAAAAGGGGAAAAACACTAAGAAATTGATTAAATTCAATTAATGACAGTTGTTGAAAGCAAAAATCAAAATGAACCTCTTACCCTTCATGACTAAATTTAAATACTTTAATTAATTAATAAATCATAATTTTCCTCAACAAAGCAAAAAAGGAGACAAAATGGACACAAATCACTCACTTTTGTTGAAATGGTCCAGCCTTTTGAAACCATTTAAATGTTTGTCCCCCAATTTAGGGACAAAGCAAAGCCAATTGACCTTACCCAAGCATAACCATAGTTATCTCACTCTACCCCCTACCCTTGGGAAAATCCTATATATCGAAGGCATTTAGAAGCATAATTGATCCACTCCATATCTTTGAATTGCAGCAAAGCTCTTGCAATTTGCATCCACATCACTCACTTAGCATTTTCATTGATAATTAGCTTCAATTGTTGATCATTTTGTAGATTTCTTATCAAATAGAGCTAGAATTTGATAATTAAATCTAGTTTGCATATCATTCTTAGTTCAATTCTCATAATTAGAGTGTCATTAGTGAGGATTTGCAGCTGAGAGCCTCACTTACTACTTCAATTTAAAGAACCATGAGATATTTAGATTAATTTGTGCATTATTTAGATTAGTTTGCTTTGAATAGTGTAAATTCTCTTTAAATCTTGTTATTTCATGAAGGTGTAAATCACTCACACACACAACCCAAGTGGCTATCAAGGTCAGATTGGCTAGGGAGACAGTATGGTGTTAGCGGAGGCTATAGCTGAACAGTATGTTTTGGAGACAAGTTTGGTGCAGGCACGGGAGGAATGGGATGTGACGGAAAAGACCTACTGGACGCAGCATTGATGGGGAGGGCGGCACTTCATCTTTTCAGGGACGCCCCTCTGCCCCTTCTCAATGATTTTCTTCTTCTATGTGGTGTATTTCATCTCCCTGTTGTTGTAAGTCCTCAAAGACAACTTATTTTTTTGGGGGGGATGATGTTGTCGGGATAATTGTATGTACGGGTTATTATATTAGTAAAGTATTATGTTACTCTCGGTCGTTAGTGACCGAGAGGTTAGATAGTTACGTCACGACGTTTTAGTCGTGACCCTTCGGGTACTTTATATACTCTCTCGGAGGTTGGACATGGGAGATATTATTGTATGATCATCACGATGTAAATGTACTTGCCAGTATGGAATGATTAATGAAAGTATTTATTATTCTATGATACATTCTGTGTTTATTATATTTCCTGTACTATGTCTATGCAATACTAAGTTTACCCCAACAAGTAAACAAAGTCCAAAAACACCTTCCTGACAAGGCTCTTCTTGCCTTTGTTCTTACTTCTTGACCAAGTAGTACAAGCAGGTGAATGACTTACAAAAGATTTATTTGATCTCTTAGCAATTGAACCTTCAGTTTTTACTTTGATAGTAACTGCAACACAAGTGTCAATAGGTTCACTAGAATAAAATTGAAATAACATGAGCCTATGAGGGGGAATTATCATTTATGTTTGCCAAAGTTTTTGAATCACTGATTCTCATTTTTCCAAATCTCAGGTCTCTTAACTATTTTCCGGTCCTCCTTATCACTGAAAAGTTCGGATTTGAATCTGATCTTCATCTTTACTCCAATCAATCTCAGGGATAAGTTGTCCTTGTACTGTGGATCTATTACATCCTTTCCATCATCCAAAAGCCCAATAATGTTCATCTTCAAATTGAGAGTGACAATTTGGTTCAGATTGAATCTAGACCACAACCTTCTTCTAACTTCAGATTCATCATAGCAATCCTCCAGGCTCAAAGCATTTGAGACTGATTTGCGTATATAATGACCCAATTCGACAGGGAACAAGACACCTAATTTTCGCTTTGCTACAAATTTCTTGTCAATATGGGCTGTCTACAAAGTTCAATCAGCACAAAGCAATCTAAGGCATACTGTGGTAACTTGACTGGTTCACCTTCAAAACCACCAACTCTGATGTATGTAAACCTAGGAAATTGAATGAAGTAGCTGCCATAGGTGCTCACCAGTTGCATGGCTTCATCTAACATTCGCTTATTAACATTCCCTTCCAATTCATGAACCAATCTTCCAGTAAAAACATCATTAACCCTTCTTCCAATAAAAACATCATGAACCAATCTTCTAGTAAAAACATCATTAACCCTTCTATAAATCTCATAACTCCTCTACATCTACAAATGAGGGTAATATTCATAAATTTTCATCTCATCTACCCACAGTTCATGATAGAGCCCTTGTCGAGCCTCCATGGATGCTAGACAATAAAAGAGGTAAGAGGACATGTAAAAAATTCTATTTCTGAGACAATTACTCAAACCCTCATGCAATCTTTCAGCTATAACCTATGCCCAGTCTAAGTATTGTTCTCCTTTCAGAATTATTTGGATGAAGTACATCCAATCTTCCCAAAAAAATGCTTGCTAACTACCCTTGAGCCTATATAACAGAATGACAATATCCTTAACTTCCCTTTTGAGGTGTTCTCTGGTTAACGACCTAGGCAATCTCAAACCGCCCCTTTGGAATTTTAGGCAATCACACTTTTATATTTTGTTGCCTTCTCAAAGAAGAAGCAGTAAGATGTGGTGATTTTCCAATCTACATAGGGCTCCTTTGGCGCGATTTTCATGATGGCCATTATAGTTTCTCTGTTAATGGGCAAAAATACACCACCATTTGCAAACCTAATACATTTATAACCTAGGTCATATCTATTCATAAATTCAAAAACTAATTATGGGCACTATACAACTATGGGGAAAGTCACCGCTTCTACAAGGCCACTATCAACTATCTTCTGCATCAGAGGAGTCTGTGGCTTTTTTGGCTCTTTCTAAGAAATCTTCTAAACTAGCATGAGCTAAAGAAGTGTCCCCAAATTCTGGCAAAGAACATACAAGACCAGAGCCCTACTCTAAACTTGGACCAGCGGGTTTCATGACGGCAACTTTGGATAGACACGAAATGAAATAACAAAGCCAACTAAGAAAATCAGGAAATCTAAATAACCTCCTTCTACAACAAAGAAATAGTGATGGTGATAGGAAGTATCAGAACTCACTTGTCATTCAATCCGATTTTGCTACTAATTCTGAGGAAGAAAACTCATTACTGTAATGACCCCAATCCCTTGGCATTGTCTTAATACATCAAACGGTGTCAATTAGGAAATTTCTCTTTTTAGGTATGTTCTTTTTAGCATTACATCCTACATTATCCAATGTTATACAAACATCAGTAAAGAAAAAGGTAAACCAACAATGGCACAAGTAAGCAACATGCTTTGTATGCGTATAAAATATCTCCTGTAAGGATCATGCAGAAATCCTTCTTTCTATCTTTTTAAGGCCATCAAGAGTGGAAGAGTTACAGGGCCTAGGTCACGTGAAACGGACTAAAAGTGGTTTCCCTCAAGGCCTAACCCCAATGTTGGGATAACCATCATGTGCCCGAAATTACTCTGCCTCTACCTTCCACAACCTTCTCACTTAGAGACACCTTAGTGGAATGAAAGAGATGAGTTTGCATAATCTATACAGGATATATTGGTTTAACACTTTCAACCAAATTTCTATCTGAATTCAAAAATTCACTTATTTATACACCTCTCTCTATACACTAATATATTTATATATACAATGAAAAAAAATATATATATCTGAATAATTAAATATATATATGTATTATATACAAATATATTATATCTCTAAATAAATATATATATACATATATATACATATATATAAATATATATATATATATATATATATATATATATATGTTTTATACAGATATATTATTGAGAGATTGCATTTATTCAGAATTCTCGATGAAAGTTTACATGTATATGTCTAAGCCGTAACAAATACAAAACCATAATAATTTACAGAACTGTAACAATCTACAGTTGTATGTAGTTCAAATGTCCATACAGGGGGGAATACTATCCTTTTCCTTTAGGCAAATACGTACCTATTGCCTTTGCTGAATCCTCTTATACTCTTGTTCTTTTCGTTTTCTCCAAGAATTGCTTTGGTCTCTTTTAGAACCGATCCACTCTTTTTTGTCTCTTCTCCTTCGTGTCTTTGAAGATTAATTCTAATGACTTATGTATCCTTGTCATGGAATGATAAGTCACAACCCAGGAGGTGCGACCTGTATTACCGACCTGTTATATTTGGTTGGCTAGTAATTAGTTTTAAATGCTAACTAAGTCATTTTATCATATGTTTTGATTCTCCCATTCCAACTACCATTTCATGTTGTCGGGTCTAGTTTAAGCAATAACGTTTAAAATAATAAGAATATTAATGATATTTAAATCATGACTTTTAATTAATAATTATTTAAATATTAATGTGATATTTATTATTATTATTATTATAAGAATATTAATTAATGATATTAAATAATAAATTTTAATTGACAATATTTATATATATATATATATCATTTACATATTAAAGTGATACTTATCATTTATTTCCAAGCTTATTTAATGATTTATTAATAGTGATATTAATTGTATGTCATAGACGAACAGATTTAACACAACTCTGATAATTGAACAAGTATATATATATAAATCTAAAGGCATACATCATTTGTGGTCCATGACAATTACCTCCAATGTCGTTTTTCTCACTTGATGATTAATGATCTTTTGATGACAAAATAGCTCATTTGATGTCTCTTAAATGGCACAAAATATGGATGCTAGATTGCCATACTTCAAACGTCGATTCGTTCATGATGAATTAATCTTGAAATGACATAATTTTGACACACATTAATTATTAATCACTCCCACATGAAGGCCTCTACCATATAATGATTACCTTTCATTCATGGAAGTTATAAAAATTAAAACTTCCACAATACTCGGAATATTCCCCTTTCCTCGACCATTTTCCTTTATTCATTTCCCACCTCTATATTCTCATGTAAGATGAACCTTGAACTTTGAACCAAAAATAAAAGGTACAATGATTCAAGTCCACTATCCACCAATATTACTTGATACATCTCAAATTCATATTTAACAAAGATTTTGTGATTCAAGGAGACTAAAAAACATGCATGCACAGGATGAACCTCAAACCAATGAACTCTTGAACTTTACATATGGATTCAATCGAAAGGTTCAAAAGCAAACAAGGGTTCCACAATAATAAGGCAATAAGTTAGGAAAAGGAATGCCTATCAAAGGAGAACTAATGCACTCTATTTTTGCTTAAAAGAGTAACTATAGAAAAATTTAATGTGCGCAAAAATAGGGGTAAAACTACCCAAGCCGGAAGCTCACTCTCCAGAGATGCTTGTCATGCCATAACTTCTGCCAATGTTGTATAACATTCATGGCCCATTGTGCCATCACTCTCCATTTGTTCAACTTGTTGAGGGTAAGAATACATTTGTTCAAGCTTTTGGCATCACCGAGGCCGTTCTTGACAGCAATGCGAAAACTTGGAACCATGTACTCGGTGGGCATCACTACCTCTTGCATGTACATTAGTTGAAACGGTACAGTATGCCCATAGTATAGTCAGTAGTCTCTCCTTCTAGTCTTCCTCTGCAACACCACAGGATGTATCTATCACCGAGACCAATACCTCATTCGTTGATTCCACCTAAACATTGGCTTGTGGGTAGTATGGATTTGAAAGGGTGTGAAAAAATTTAAACCAAGTCGTCATCAATTGGATGACATGATTCACGGAATGTACCCTCATTTCACTTGTGATCTAAATGTGACGATCTACTCATAAATGAATCTCGTCATGCTAATGGCAGTATTGCCAGGCAATGCCCTCATCTCCACCCACTTTGTAAGGTACTTCATTGCTACCATGATATATTTGCACCTATGTGTTTGGCTTACTTTCAATAATCCAACAAAATCTAAAGCCCACCTCTCAAACAATTCCCAAGGATGCGAAGGAAAAAGAGGCATGAAGTCATGCTTCAATAATTTTCCAACTCTTTGGCATGTATCATCCTCCTACCCACTCAAAGCCATTGGTGTGCAATATTGTCCACCACAGCCCTATGAGCAATACCTTTAGTGCAATGGCATCTAGTTCCATGTAGTATACAGCCAGGCCTTCATGTGCTTCCTTTAATACTCCTGGGATCTCCCCTTGCATGATGCATCCAACCCATCTTGTAGAGTAACTCATTGATGAGCTAAAAAGTTTTACTTCAAGTGACAACTTTCTCCTTTCACGTAGTGGCATCTCCCTTGGGAAGATCGAGGTGGATAGGTACTCCCCGATGCTTTCATACCATGGTGGTGGTGTTCCAATTGGAAAAGGTGAGCATCTAGAAAGTCTTCATTCACCCCTTGTAGCAGCTACCCTAACTTGACCCAAGACATTTGATCCACAATGACATGACATTTCCCTAGTCTTACGATAATTATGAATGTGAACTCTTCTTGTAGGAGCAGCAATCTACTCACCCACCCTTGAATGATGGGCTAGTTCACAAGGTACATAAGGGTTGGTGATCTACATACAATGTGAAAGGTGTTGCCAGGAGGTAGTTATGGAACTTCTGTGAGTACACTATCCCCAATGCCTCCCTCTTAATTGTGCTATAATGCCTTTCAACTTTAGCGAGTAGGCAGTTGACAAAAAATACGAGGTGGTCCAATCCTTCCACGCTCACTTGCACCAATGTAGCCCCCGATTGCATACTCAGAGGCATCTACGTGCACATGAAATTCCTTGTTCCAATCCAGGTATGCCATGATAGGTGCAGTCACCAATCTTGATTTTAGTTCATCGAATGCCTTGTTCTACTCATCCCCCCATGTAAACGATCATCCCCTCCTTGTCAACATGTCGAGGGGATAGGAAATTTGGGCAAAGCTCTTAATGAATCTTCACTAGTAACCAAAATGCCTATGAAATGATTCAACACCTATTATCTTCTATGCAGCTTTCATCTAGATGATAACCCCTACCTTGTCAGGGTTTGTCTCCACTCCTTCCTTGTAGACTGTGGCTGAGCAATTTGCCTTGAGGTACCATAAATCTGCACTTCTTGGGGTTCAAAGGCAACCTTGCCCTTTGACACCTCTCCATGCATTTGCAAAGTGACGTGAGATGAGTTTCTTGTATGTTGTATATTGACCAATTGTCCAAGAATGACTTAAAGTTTCCCACCGACATCTTGTCAAAAATGTGTAGTATTATGCATTGAAAGGTAGCCAAGGCATTGCACAAGACGAACGACATCCTGTTGTATGTGTGCACCCCATCTTCTACCACAAAGGTAGTCTTTAGTTTGTCCTCCTCTTCAATGCTTATTTGAGTGTACCTTAAAAGTTTGTCCATGAAGGAGTATATTTCGTGGCCCACAACTTCCTCAAGTATAATGTTGGTGAACATGATTGGGAAGGGATCTTTGATTGTCACTACGTTTAGGCATCTAAAATCCACACAGATCCTTATCTTGTTTGCCTACTTCTTGAGGGATATAACAATTGGCAAGACCCACTTGCTTGTTTCCACCTTGAAGGAGTATATTTCGTGGCCCACAACTTCCTCGAGTATAATGTTGGTGCACATGATTGGGAAGGGATCTTTGATTGTCACTACATTTAAGCATCTAAAATCCACATAGATCCTTATCTTGTTTGCCTACTTCTTGAGGGATATAACAATTGGCAAGCTCCACTTGCTTGTTTCCACCTTGAATACCATACCCGCTTCCAAAAAAAATCCAATTTCTTCATGTACCTCAGCAACGTAGTTTTTATTCATTCAATAGGGCCTCTTTCGTACAAGTTGTGCACCCAATACAAGGGGAATTCTATGTACACAAAGTTTCAAGAAACATCTCCTTTAAGTCCTTGTATGTCCACATGAAGGTGTACTTGTACTCCATGAATATTTTGAATGCAGCTTCCTTCAATACAAGGTTCCAATCATCACCAACCAGGATCTCCTTCAAATTTTCTTCATCACCCGAATTTACCTTCTTCACACTTGGCTCCTCATATTTTATGATCTTGTCCCTTTCAAGATTGTGGGCAAGCATCTCGTCCACTCATGCTACTCTCTATTTATACTCTTTGTACTCTAGGGAAATTGTGTCTCCTTGGAAAACCTTGTAATCCTCCATTCGCCAATGGAACAAACCATTGAGAGAGCTCATTTCATCTTTGGAGCAATCTTCTAATTCATGTACCCCTTTGTCATTAGGTTCCATTGCTTTCTCTGCTCATCTATCCTGAAATCTCCTTCAAATTCTGAGTCTGAGGATGCCAATTCTTTGCTCACCACATAATTCCTCTAGTTAATGACGCACTTCTTCCCTTCACTTTCAATGGATAATGTGGTTTTCTTCCAGTTGCGGTTTGCCTTGGCGTTGACCAACCAGTCCCCCCATGGAGAGCATCGCACACCTTCATCTCCAATGGGATAACTCTAAAGTCCAAGAAAAAGTATTGTGTCCCAATTGTAACCTATTGTGCCATCAATGTTCCCAAAGGCTTAAAGCCATGTTGGTTGGCACCTACCAAGTGTAAGGTTGGCAGCCAAAGTGTTGGCTTCCCAAGGCACTTCTAGGTTTCCTTTGATAGCACATTGACTCTTGAGCCTCCATCAACGATGGTGTTTGTCAATTTTATTCCCATGATTTCAATCTTGACAATGGTTGGCTTCCTCTTGATGCTCACCACCAACAACATTGGATCACTGGCCTTGTCCCCTTCACGTGGCGGTTTCTCCACCAGTTTCTCTTGCAATGAACACTACTTGTGATTGGATGTATAGTCACTGGCTATATTTGTGATCACCAATTTTTATTGTGGCATATCTGTAGGTATGTTACCTTTATAGGAATTGTTGTTTGCTACACCTTTCTTACTATGTTCTTTTCGAACTCCAACTGTAATGGAGTATTTGTCGGCTTCATTTGAGGCTCTTCTTTCATCTGTCATTGCTCATTCCACGTTGGCTTTGGCTTCCCTAAGTCTCTCCTTCTTTGTCCATGAATCTGGGTATATTGCTTTCTTTGTTTGTACCCTGCTAATCGCCAGTCGATAGCACTTCGCTCTCTTCACTAATCATGACATGCAGGATGTAGTGAGGACTGAGTTCAAAGGTTTTGCATGCTCCAACAACTGTGGTCTTGATGCTCTTGGGACAAGTACATGGTTGATGCTCATAGTTGGTGGTACTTCCATGGTGAAACATACACACACACAACCTCGTACAATCAAAATTTGTCACAAGTTTTATAGAATAAGAATCTTTTCAACTTTTTTTAAAAAATTATAATTTAAATTTTTTATAATTGAAACACTTAACTCTGTAATTTTGCCTTAATAGGATGAGTCCATCTAAGAGGGATTGGAGCACATAATCCTCCATCCACTCAATAAAACATAACAAACTAATAAGGCAAAGGAATTGGTGTATATGCATTCAAACATGCAGCTCCTTATACACAAACAAACTTCAAAGAAGGGGAGACAAGGAAGGGAGGTATCAAGATAGAGTGTATTGAATTGGATACTTCCACTGCCCACATTTTTGTACTTGATGTTGACGATGACTTTGAGCGAACTAGTGAGCTTGAGAGTGCTAGTGCAAATGCTAGTATTGGTGGTAGTGACAGTGGCATTATTTGGTTCTAATTTGCCACTAAATACATCATCTAATATGGATGGTGGTGATGATTTTTTGACGACTCATATGATAATTGATGGTTCATTATTGACACTTGACATTATTATTTTTTGGCATTATTATTATTATATATATATATATATGACAGTCAAGCTTGACTAATGTTCGACTATTAATATCATGGTTGAGAATATCTACGATATATGGCTAAACTGGCGATATATCACATGTCAATACAAAAAATGATATAATCGCCCAAAAAATTGCACAAGAGTTTTTCATTGTCGTGTGGCGATGTTTAGGCAAAAAATCACTAAAACTTGCACGTTTTTCTCTAAAAAATTGGTCAACAAAAAGTCAACTGTGGATGACTAAAAACATAAAAAGTTAAAAACGAAATAGGGTTTTCTCATTTATTTTCCCATTCGTTTTTTCGTGATTGCTATATATTTAACTCAAAACTTTGATTAATATATGATGAAAATATCAGATCACTATATGTTCTACAAATTTGGTGTATATGTGTTTCTTTTTAAGAATATTTTAAGAAATTATATATTTTCAAATGTTTGATACAATTGTCGATTTATTGCCGGTTTTTTTGCAGAGTTTTTGGCAATTCCAAGTTTTTCAAAAAATTTGGGTTGGACAAGTTATTGTTGAGTCTAAGTTTTTCAACTATGATTAATATGGTGCATTTTGCTATATTATTTGACTATTAATGTGGTAGTATATTTTGAGGTTAATTATTGAAGCAAATATGTATATATTTTTTTTATTCTTTTTGTAAGGACGAAACCAAAATGGACCCAAAATCAAAAAACATTGACTAAACCGACAAATTGAACCCTCGAACTTAAACCCAAACAGGTAACTTAGGAATAAATTAAGAAAGGAGCATTTTCATGGCATGAGAAAGTATAAAAAAAAATTGACAACCTTAAAGACGTAATGAGTTCCTATCTCATATTAGCCATCCCCAATTTCTCACTCCCATTTGAATTAAAATGCGATGCTTCAAGATAAGGCATTGGAAAAATATTAATGCAAAATAAACACCCAATAGCATTCAAGAGTCGCTCTCTAGCTTTAAGAATCCAAGAACTACTCTATTTATGAAAAAGAAATGCTTACCATCATGCATGCATTAGCAAAGTACAGGTTGTACTTTGTTTGTGTCCATTGTTGCAAGAAGGCATTAAATAGAGGGTTATTCTCCTCAAGACTCGGTCTATTGTTGCAAGAAAGCATTGAATATTATAGTTACAATTGAATGGTTACAATTGAATATTATAGTTACAATTGAATGGTTACAAATGAATGGTCAATAATGGAATTTACGAATCAATGATGTGCAGTGTAAATGAGTATCTCCTTCATGGAGCAGTTGAGTGTATTGCATAAATAGTGCCTTGTGGGGCACTGGGGAGTAACAATATTTCTTGTTACTTATGAAAATAAGCACCTTGAGCTTATCTCTCATTAAAGTTTTGGAGATTTTACTAACAGGGTTCTATTGGTTTGGACATGGTTCAACCCAAAGCTTTGTGAGGATGAAAACCTTGACAAAGCACATCTAATTCAATGGTGAAAGATCCTTCCAAGTAGATTTGTTTGGCAGTTTTATCCAGACATCACATTTGAGCTTCATTATCAAATTTTAGTTTGCCTCTATTGTTTTGGGTTGAGGAAATTAGATGACAAATTGGTGGAGATAAGGAAGGCAGATTTGGAGGTTTATGTGGCCCATATTTCATCCTATCTGCTAGCTGCCTCTTCCCTTTGCTGATTGTACAAACCAAAATGAGGCATGGGGTTGTGAAGAGGCCAGGCGTCTAGTTTGAATCTGCTATTTTGGATTGAGGAAATTAGAGGACAGACTGGTGGATATATAAGGAAGGCAGATTTGGAGGTTTCTTTGGCCCATATTTCATCCTATTTCAAAGCTCCAATAGGGTAAGTGGTATGGGTTAAAGGGACTATATCCTGGTTGAGTTCGTGCAGAAGTTTCTAGAGCTTTCTAGCAGGGTTTCTATTTTTTAGCGGGGAGCTATTTTGAGTACTTACTATTTATAGTAAGTCAATGGGCCACCAGTTTTTTAATGTTGCATTTAAGTCTCTCGAAAAAGTACCCCATGACCTAGTCAGACAACATTGTGTTAAAAGGGGGCCAATGTATTTCCTTGACATGAGGCTAACATTATGCCTTTGAAAAGTGGACGCCTAAGGTAAAGGGAAAAGAAGTTTTAAAAATGCAATTTAAAAGGCAAAGGAGGGTGGATGCCTAGGAAGGGAGATATAAGGAGATTAAAATTAAATTAAAAGAAACCTAAAAGGGGAGTGTAGTTTTGGAGGTAAAAATGGTTTCAAACTTGTGTTCCCCTAATCCTCTCCTCTTCTTTAAAAGAACATTTTGGCTCTCATTTGAACATCTTGTTTTTGACAACATAGCGAAGTGCTGCTGGACTGTGTCCAGGAAGGACAATCTGCTGGTTTGAGGACAAATACCCTCAACTGGGACACCAATTTCGGTGGTCAAAGACCCACTCAAGCTGATTATTGTTAGAAGATCAGAATTTTGAAGTTTTTTGGTGTGTGCTTTGGGATATGAAGATGAACATTTGCAGTGTGTTTTGATGTGGGTTTTCAGTCTACAGTCTGGGGTGTGTCCTTTTCAATGTGTTAGTGATCATTCTTCATTTTGGAGCGAGTTAGGGTATGTTTGGCTTTAATTTCAGTGTGCTGGAGTTCATTAACAGATTTCTGGAGTGATTATTCAAGGTGGCTGAAGCGTGTTTTTTATCATAATTCTTAGAGAGGTTTGAATCCACTTCTGGGTATTTTTTAAAAGGATTCCTTGCTGCTAGGCGATGAGGACTGATACATTGCATGAGGATTGTGCAAAGCACTGTATTTTCTAGCTCTAAATCAGCCCTAGGAGGTAGCGTCCAGCTTGGTAGTGCCGAATCTGCATTTTTGAGCAATGGAAAGGGGTTGGCATTGGAGTTTGATATTGCTGATTGCAAACAGAGTTTTCTGGAGTAGATGTGGAGCTGTTGGACACATATAATACCACCTCAAAGAAATCGCTTTTGTCATACTTGAAGTCTAGGTGGTGCTGAGTCTAATTTCTGAGTGTTATCTCTCATGCCTGGAAGTCTGTAACAGGTCTGCAATATGTTTAAATATGATTTGTTATATTTTTTAATGTGTTTAATGATGATTGAATGACGACTAGTTCTTATCAGCTCACTGCTTATATATTATGTTGCATATATATATCATGCTTATGTATGTTCATCATTAATGAAAATCTGATTGCACCAAACAGCAAACTACTTTCATTGGTTCCATAAACTTGCAGACATTTTTATTTTTATTTTTTAAAAATCAGGGCTGGTCATTACACTATCTACTGGCCGCATCTTCCCTTTGCTGGTCATACAAGCCAGAGTGTGGCATGGGTGTTGTGAGGAGGCCAGGCATCCAGTTTGAAGGGGTTTGTTGCTGCATTTGGGGGTACATTGGGTTTATCTACAAAGTGACATTCAGTTCGTGGGAGTTGTCCCGGAGGTGTGGCATCCAAGGTTGTGAGCTTCTAGTTTGCTGTTTTAGAGCACAAATCAGACTTGCAAATATTCAGATCATACAGGTATACTTGTATTATTTATTTGAAGCCATCTGGCCATCTGTGTATTGTTGAAATCGTCTTATATTGCTGTCCACAAATTGTAATAAATCTAATATACATTACTTGTGGGTTTATTTAATATTGAGCATATTTCTCTTATATCTTTGCTACAAATATTATCTTGGAATTTCCTATTCTTTATTGTGGCTTATCTTTTAACTATACATCTAGCATTTAGAAAACTTTCAGAAAAAAGTAAGGGTGTATATTATAGAGACAATATAATTATGGCATAATGCTTGTGGGCCCATGGTTTTATCCAATTGTTTTAGATACCAATTGTCATTTCTTCTTTCCTCTTGCTCTATATAGATAGAGGTTTTAAGGTCTTTTGTAGATTTGAGAAAGATTAAGCTACCAATTGCTACCATACCAAAAAGATAGTTGACAGTACTGATGTGCTCATATTCCTAATATTAATACATTATTGGTCTCTAAAGGCTTTTAGTAGCTTTGAGAAGGGTTGCGCTACAAAATTCTTACCAAACTAAAGGAGTTGAGTGCATTGTAGTTGATGGTGGAGTTTCTTAATGTGTTGCTTATCCAGTTTCTCAACATCCTGTAGTTTTAGTTGATTGCATAAAAAGTATGGTGGCATTTCTATATATGACAGACATTTGTGACCCATCTAGTCTAATGTCAACTAAATCAAACTAGGGATCAAGATCAATCATTCATTTGTAATTTAACAAGAGAAACAAAAAGCAGAAGATACTCCTCAATTTTAACGATACCCAGGCCGAGGATGATCAAAGAGCTTCCTAATTTTACACTCTAGAACAATATGTAAAGATTCCACTATAAAACTGTTCAAAATACAAGAATCCTAAGGGAAATAATAACCACTGACTTATTACAATATGCTTCTATTGTAACATGCTTATTACAATATGCTTATCATGACATGCTATTTATTTTATTTTCCTGCAGCTTATTACAGCAAACTTATAAAAACATGTAGGATATTTTTGTATGGGATGTTTCATTTTGGATTGATTTTACCGTATTTATTACAAAACAAAACTTATTGTGCGTAGATTTGTGTCAGATGTGAATGTAGGCTGCTAGATAGGGTATTCCTTCATTAGGCCCCTTGATCTAGATTGTCCTTGTAACTAACACTTTCATTGTTTCATCCGTCAACATCTCAGCTTACTAGGATTCTGATTCTGGTTAGCAGCCACCACAACCCTGCCTATTCTCAATTAAGTCCAGCTGAAGTGAGGGAAACTCCCTGGGGCCTAGGATTCAAACTGCCAACCTCTAACTAGAAAGCACTCAGTAGCTTCCAATTGGTCTATAGCGTTTCTGATTCTGGTTAGCAGCCACTATAAACCTGCCTATTCTCAGTGAAGTCTGGCTGAAGTGGGGGAAACTCCCAGAGACATAGGATTCAAATTGCCAACCTCTAACTACCAAGCACTCAGTAGCTACCAATTGGTCTATAGACATGCCCTTAGGACATAAATTTGAAATTCCCAGTAAAATTCTGCAAATTATTCTTGCTGATGCCAATGATAGCAGCTACATGGTACAGCCACAAGTTCTACCAACATCCGCTCAGACAAACATCTTACAAATATAAAAAATAAAAATGTGAAACAGCTGCAATTAAAGTCTCAATCCTAGAAAATATTTATATTTATTATTTATATAGTTATTGAGATTAACAATTTGACTCAGTCAAAGAGTATAGCAAGTTTATGGTAATGCTTTCAAGCAGGATTTTGAAAAACTAAAGGCATTTATCCATTTTCTTGGCAGAAATTCTTAATAGCATCAGCTTTAACACGAAAACCAAAATCAAGCTTTAACACTGAAAGTTGTTATCTTAATAAGTCACTAAACTGATGATACATCCAACTTATTAGAGAAGAAAAGTTGAAAACACTTGGTACAATTGTCAGCATGAACTCATTACAAAGGATAACAAAGAATCTCAGTGACTCAAAATTTCAACCTACTAAAGATATACTTCACACTAAAGAATCTTCAATATCCAATTGCTCTTTTGAACAAATGAAACATCAGAAGGCAAAAAGATGTTTAATCAGATTGAAGACCATTGAATAAAATCAAGCAAGCACATATTCCATTATTGGGCAACAGGGCCACATATTTGTTTTCTACAAGTGAAAACGTGTTCATCGTAAAGGCCTTAACAGAGAGAATCTCACCTTTTGTATGCCAGACATGTCCTCTACCCATTTGTGGTCTCCATGGTCATCTGCAGATACAGTGGATAAGTCACCAGCATCTGAATCATCACTTTCACCAGAACGCTCGGATGCATCTTCATTTTTATTGTATGGTGATTCAGTAGAACCCCCCTCAATGGCCGTCTTGAGCCCACTTTTATTCGGTGTTTTACCATTACAAACCGTCTCCAGATCAGGTTCACGTTTGCTTCCATCTTTTGAACTATTAATAGATTTGACATAATTTCTGTTAACCTCTGCACGGCAAAGATTTCTGTCACCTGGTACGGAATTTGCTGGGTGTTTATCAGGAGTCTTCTTGAAAAACAAATTTGAAGACGCAGGCCGGCTATGATCTTCGCCATTATTAAGATTGATCTGTGTCTGCAAAACATTTCCTGTTCTGATTGCTGAAGGAAGTCTTCCTTTCGAAGTCGGTCGCTGAGGCAATGCAGGAGGGGGGGCATTACTGGATCGATCCTCGTACTTCTTCATTGAATCGAGCATTTCCTCCATTAAACTGAGCTTTCGCTCAATTGGGACATCCATACTTTTCATCATTTAAACTATTTTTCAACTCCAAATGAGTGAAAACGTTCGGATTGTTAGTTTTATATGAAAGTAGGAAAGCCAGCTCGATTTCACCTGTTCCACACAAATTGTGAACGATCATTGGCTAGTCTTTTCCGTTCCAGTAAAAACCAAAACTCCCTTTGCTAAACATAGCCCGATAGAGGATTCAGAGCACACAGACGGACGCACAGCCTTCCTGCAGTGAAAACAGAGGCGACAGGAAATCATTCACTGTTTCACCGTTTCACCGCTTCACCGTTTCACACTTCATTGGTTTGTTTTGTTTACTCTATACCTACCCTGTCCAGAGAATTCTTTCAGATTTTGCTTCCCTTTTACTATACATTTTGAAAGATTTCCTATCGAAGTATAGGAAACATCAACTACCGATACATAACCTACCAAACAACGACGCAGCCAAATGTAATGTAATATACAAAAATAAAAGATTAAAATCTGCGACTTTCGAACAAGGAAAAATCAGACCGCGGAGACCACATCAGTACACAAAAAAATTACAGTCAAAACCTCGGGAAATTGGAAATGTACCGTTTCAGTGCAACGTTACAAGAAACTACGACCATAACAAGTCGCACGGTTCAAATTTACAATCTGCACATTAAAACAGCGAATGTAAGAGACAAAAGCTTAAAAATTCTATAAATCGCCAAAAAATACTGGAAAAGTCTCAAACTTATCAAAATGCGGTGCTGAACATGAAAAGTATTAACTAAAAAGCTTAAAAATTCATTTGCAGAATACTACCAGCGCCTGAAACCTGAGCGAAACCGAAAACCTGAAAATGACGGAAATCGCAATTCTGATGTCACAAATGCTACAAATAGCTTAAGATTTTCTTCAGGGAGTTTCATATTACAGAAAAATGTCTAATTAGACAATCCTGGTAAATAAAGTCGAAAAGACGGCCGAAAAAATTTGAGGATCAGTTGCAGGTTCGATTCCCGATACGGCCAATGTAGAGCTAACTCTATTTGCATAAATTTAGTGTCCACATAAAGTGTATGATTGAGCGGTTGAACACTAGTGTCCTGCGCGCTACATTCTCACCATATCCTTGTTCCACTAATTACACCACAATTTACCCTTTGTATACGTGTATTAGCTCAAGAAAATATAGGTTTCCGTGATTTCAAACTGAAACGTAAATTTTTCACAATGTTTACGTGTAGGTGTAATCAGGGTACCATCAACTACTCACATCCATTAACGGCATGGTGGAGTGTTTTGTATTCCTTCTGGAGGAGTACGGGGATTTGAACATGTGACCTGTTCGTTACAGGCCCAATGCTGAGCTCTGCCACGTCTGACCCTGTCTCCGACGTGGACCCCTTCGTCAAATTAACTGGACGGCAACTTATGTCTTGGATGCCGTCCGATGCGAGAAACCTGCGCACTTTTTAAACCTCCACTAAACCCAATAGCGCGGAGCCAGATCACGTGCTCGACTCCTCAACGGCAAAATAGCCGGCCTGTTTTTAATTTGGGACGCATCATTAAACCGTACGCATCTGTCAGCCGCTGCACCGTTGGATTCTTTCGATATGCGCACTATTTAACCAGAGAATGACAGCAGCTACAGACGAACTGTCTGTCCAGAAAGCCTGCAGGCCTGAGTCGTTAAAGGATGTGCAGCTCTTTTAATTCCAACGACTACTTCTAAGCAATTTCCTTTTCCTCTCATATTAGGTGGGTCAAATATGCGAGATATTTAACGGTGGAGATAAAGTCAGCACAGTACAAGTTTTGCGCCGTATTCGACGGGAAAAAGTCGTAAATAAAATTATTTTGAATTTTGACCGTATTTTGAAATATTGTAATAATGTATTAGTTTTTATTTTTGCCCCAACGGTCATATTATTTTATTAACCTCGGTAGATGCCAAGTAGTAATTCAAAGCAAATGATGGGATTATGGTTTCACTTTATCCAGCTACGCGATGATGGAAAACATAGCCGTTTAGGATGCCCTATCCTTTCCAGTTGAAAATTATTTTTTAAATGCTTTTTAAGTTGAATATTCTACATGAATGCATGTTCTAGGTGTAATTTGTTTCAGCATGAATCTAGGTGCATCTCCTAGAGATTCAAGGACTGTTGAAAAAGAGCCTTTCGGGATGTCTCTTCTCAATTGAATGATGGTCTTCCATGTGCTCTTGGATGGTACAATACTATTTAGTTGACATTTGTGTGAGGAATCTCTTTATATATAGTTTAGTTTATTATGTCTATCATTTGAACCATATTGAGCTCATCTTAGTTATGTAAGGTAATAGTTCATTTGACCAAAGAATGCACTCCATTAATGAGATAAATTCACTTTTTACATCTACATATTTGTGCCTTATGATTTGGGTAAATGAGCTTCTTGTTTATGAATATAACTAGTAGTTGTACGTCTTTGGACTTGTGCAACAAAATGTCGATAGGATGGATGTGCGAGAAAAGAGTTTAATGTGGAGCAGTGGTGGCAGGTTATAAATTTGTAATGATTTGTGCTAGGTTGTGTGATATGTATTTAGTGATAGAATGTAAATGTTAATATTATTCAAGTATATTTTCTATGATACAAATTACGTGTATTGATATATTTTGTAATTTTTAGAAAGCGATTAATTAGTGGAGAGGGTTTTTTATTTTTTTTTGGAAGAATTGGGATATTGTAGGGTACTCAAATCCACGTATGCATAAATCTAAAATTAGCTTAATACAACATAGTCAAGATAAGAATCATGTTACATATAGAATAAGATGTACAACAATTTTCTCCTACACAAGGTAATACAACATAATAATTACATCAATTCGACCAACTCATCGAAATACCAAATAATAATGATACAAGTACACCATCAAGAGTCAATGCAAAATATAAATCAAAAAGTGATACTATGACATTTCCACCATCTTAGCCTTAGACTACACTCCACCTGCTGTAGTCGAGAATGGGAATGAGGCCCATGCACTTTTACTACCCAACCATAGAGTGGTTAGCTCCTTGAAGCTATTAGCTCTCCCAAGCTCAACATGAAAGGTTGAGCACCTGACCCTACTTCAAAGAACCTAGCACACCAGAACTAGCAGGTCGGATAGAATCTAGTGCAACACTGTGAGTAACTATCATATAAACCATAACCATAACAACAATAATGATGTATCCACACAGTGATATGGCAAGGAGAAATAAAACCATAACATCCACTAGTATCAAATGAACGCAACTATCACTTTGGTCAAAGCATTTTTTTTAAACCCAGTTTCCATGGCAAATAGGTTAAAACTTTGAAGAAAGCCTATCCTTCCTTGTTATCCCATATTCAACACCCGTCTATGAAATCTGTAAGAATTTTGATATTGCTCTGATACCATGTAAGAATTTGCCTAAGGCAAAGAATAAAAGCCAAGATCTAGAAGCTCAAGAGATAGCACAAGAGAGATAGGAAAAATAATCAAATAATTGATTATAGCTAATTGAATTGAATTCAAGGTAGGAGTGCCTAAATATATAGGCAATGCAATAAGACTACATGATAAGGAGATGATAAGATATCACCCATACAAGGTGGAATCACATGTCCACCAAAGGTGGATCATCCTCCATTGTACATCAAAGTATGTGCAACATGTGCAACAATGAGAGGATGATAATGTGATAAGAGCACTAAAGGTGGATCTCACAAACAAAGAGGTATGTGAGGACAACTATCACACCTAAAGTGGAAATTCTCCTAACCATGTGCTAAAATGAAATGCAAACTCCTAGGTGTCACAATGACAACTAATATGCAAATGCATTATCCTAAGTAAACTTTGTATGCACCCAAAAATGGTCGCGTAGACTTTGGGCCCCATTTATTTGATTTATCAACCCTGAATCATTTTTATCAATAATCAATATTTTCAACATTATCAATTCCTTGATCAAATCTTAGTTTCGATCATATATTGAATTTTTATCCTTGGGCTAACCATTTATCCTAAGCCTTTATTTGATTAAAAGGAATATTTCCTCCCTTTTTTATTAAATAAAAGCCCCACTTTTCCTCTTATCCTAAGTTGCACAAATAAAACATTATTCTTATTTCAAAAAAAGAAAAAAAGTATTTTTTGTCTCATATGGACACAAAAGTCAACTCTTATTTTCTCATTGGAAAATATTTGTGCACAAGGATCAAGCTTCCTTTTTTCCCCACCGTTGATTAAGTCTTTTGCCTCTTAATCTCAATGGTCCATTTCTCCTCACTTCTTATAAAAGGAGAGCTCTCTCCTTCATTTGCATATCCATCTCTTCCATGATATTGTTATGCTGCAGGTTTTCTAGGTGCATTTGGAGCTTTTGGAGATCATTGCTACATCAAGCTTTTCTTGGATTTCCTCATTGCTTCATAGTTTAGACTTCATTTATTGCATTATCATAGCATCCATAGCTTCATTTCATAGCTTAGTTTCTTTTATGCAATAGATAGCTTCACATAGCTTAATAGGAAGGATTTGTAACACTTGTTCTTTCCATTTCATAGCTTAGTTGCATTGCATTTTCATTTTCATAGACTAGTTTGCATTGCATTGCATTTTTATAGTGATTCTTGAGGATATTGGCACTCTTGCCCTTGTCCTCATTTGAATCTCTCATTGTGTGGTTGACTAGCAAGGTCATAAGCTTGTAGCTCTAGCTGAGAGCAAACACATCATAGTCCCTTGCAACTCCATGCATAGAGAGCTATGAGCTGCTTTGTGAGGCCTCATCCTTGAGCAACCTTGCATGTAATGGTTCATAGAAGTGCACCATTTTAGCGTGTACATTTTTTGTGCCCACCGTGGGGTAGAGTAGATAAACTTTGTCCTTCTTTTTCTGTATTTTCATCATTTTCTGTCAATTTTTTGGCAAGTTATTAGCGTAATTTTCATTCTCTGGTTTTCTGACTCAGAATATCGCGCGATACTTCTCAGTATATCACGCGATATACCTTATAATACCCGCGCGACACTTTGCGTCTCAGAAGAATCGCCCGCCCGTATTAAGGTATATCGCCTGGTGTCGGGCGAAGTATCGCCTGGCATAAGGTGAAATATTGCGCAGACTAAAAAGTATCGCGCCAGTATATTACGAAGTATCGCGTGATACTAGTGTCTGTACCCGACAGTGAGCTATTTTTGGGCTATTTTATCTATCTTGCAAGTTTCGGGTTGTTAGCTATCTTTTTGAAATTTTTTAAAATTTTTAACGTTTTCAAATCCGTGGCACTCTAAAAAACGGGTGCCCATTTTTTTTTTAAATTTTGCAAATGGTATCAAAAGTTTAAGTGTGATATATCGTTGGAAAGGTCTTTCCGAGCCTAATCCAACAATGATAGTTTTATTTTCAGATTTTATCATTTGATCAGTTATTTTTGCAGATTATCTAATTTTTCATGTACTAATCATTGGTAGATTTTGGATTTTGCTTCTCCTAACTCTTGTTGGTCTAACAAGTTGTGGTTGTAGGTGCTCTCATTACTTGAAATTTGTCAAAAGAACGCATGTCAAAGAGGGCTACTAATGGTTTTTGTAGGGCTGCCCAAGCATAAAAACAAAAAAAAAATCTTGCTTGTTTATTTACTTTCCTTTTAAGTGTGGCAAAAACTAGTTGTTTCATTTATTAGGCACTTAAGATCTTGTTGTAGGAATTCTTGGGTGGTAGGAGAAGTATGCTCTTCACCATTTTGGTGAACCAGAAAATCTTGACCCATCTTTGAATTTTGAAAACAAGAGGGTAAATGAACTTTGTTTGGTGTGTTTGGGAGAAAGCTTTGAGATAGGGGAGTATGCTCTTCACCCTTGTGGTGAACCAAAAATTTTGAACTTCAAAAATTATCCATTCTTTATTTAGATCTTTAGAATCTTTTAGCGGGCCTACTCTTGAGCAATCAAGAGGAACGACCCAAGTGGGGACAAGCTAATGCCGAGCTATTCCAACCCACTATAATTTCAAGGCTATCAAGGACACAAAACCTTGGTAGACATAACACTTGTCTTCGCTTGATGTGAGTAGCTCATGGGATCGCGACCATGGGGAAAGCATTGAGCAAGAATGCTTAAGGTACTCTTGAGGCCGCGAGGTCCTAGTCCTTTATGAGGAGCAAGAGGGGTGTTGTGAATGGAAGCCTTTATTAAGAACCATAGATAGAAGCCACCCTATTTTTCCGCTTAGCTTCTTGGTGCAAGAATTGATCCAAGTGGACTTACCCGGATCACCCCAAGACACTCACCATATGTGTTCCTTTGGTTGTGTTTTTGACACTTCCATGACAATGCCAATATCTATTGTGGGCAACCACTTTGTGTGAGGCAAGGGAGCATCAAGTTGTGGGCCAAGTTGCTAAGTAATGAGCCTTGTCCTTCTAGGTAGTAATTGCTTGAATTGTCTTCGATTGTGCTATACCAGTGTAAACATTCTCAACATTCAAACAATCAGAAGCATTCATAGGGTGCTTTTTCAATTTTGATATCACAAGTGTTTGTCTTGGCAAAGTTTTTTTTGCCCTTGTTTCAAGTGTTTGAAGACATGTTTGATCCTCTACTGTTTGCAAACCTGTCCAAATGCTGTTAAATTTGTAATTGACATCAGACATTTTCACCCTAACATTCAGAAAATCCAAAATTAGACCTTAAAAAACCCAAAATTTTGCACGACTTGGTCAAGATCAACATCAGTATCACATTAGCCAAAGAGAAATATCGCATTAGAAGGTTGTTCTTGGTGAGAAATTTTATCTCTAGAATTGTGAGCTACATTCTTGGGAAATTCTCGTACTCTTATTGTCCAAATAATTTTCATTTAATCTCAATTTCAATGATATTTTGGCCTAGTCCAACCTCCTGATTCAAAAGTGCAAGGATATTCATCATTTGATTTGAAGCACCTCTTTGACAATGTTGGTAAAGCCCCTTTTATTTCTATCCTTTCATTTCTCTTTGGACAATAAAGAACTTTGATTATCCTAGTTTGGTGTTGACATTTTGTGAGGTCATCCTATCACCAAGGGTCTTCTATTTTCAGTCTTCCTTGGTCAGTCCAGATCTTAGATCCTAGGTGTTGTCATGTTGCTCAACATCTCAATGAACATTATAGTATCAATTGCACAAGATGACTATTAGTCTTCTTCTTTCCTCTCCATTTCCCATGTTCTTCTAAAGTCTTTTATTCCCATGGGAAATTCTTCTTCTTCTTGATTCTTTTTCTCCTACTATCTAGTTTGCATTCCTCTATTTTTCTATCATTCCTATGCTTGATTTCTCCTCTGTTGGAACCATGAATCTTGACTATCTAGCTTTGGAACCTTTATTAAGAATAGATGATCTTGAGCTCATTGATGTATTCGAAAAGTGTTGTTATTCCAAAATTCTCATGAGTGACGAATTTATAGCAAAAATAAAAGAAAAGATGATTAAATCAGATGCCTTTGCTAGAATCATAAACATGATCATATCACGATCTTCTTCTTCCAAACATTCTTCATCATCTAAATCTTCTCATTCTTCTTCACCTTCCAAGTCTTATCATGACTCTTCCAGACATCATTCTCATTTTTCATCTTCTAAGTCTTATCATGATTTTTCTAAACACTATTCACATTCTTCATCTTCCAAATCTTATCATGACTCTTCTAAACATCATTCAAATTCCTCATCATCCAAGTATTTTTCTTCCACTAAGTCTTCAATTTCCTCTTCTTCAAGATCTCGTTCTTCTTCTACTTCTCCCAAGAGTCTTACTTCTCTTCAGAAGAAATACCATGAAGAGCAACGTGATAGTCCTTGTGATGTCTCTTCCATAAAGAGTGATACACCCACCTATGATGACTATAATGACTATGATGATGGACAATGTAGTGATGCCCATGAAACTTCTATTCCTAAGCATCATTCTCGTGGTACACTTGTGATTTCTAAGGGGGAGTCGTATTGGGTAGACTGTGATGGTGATCCATATGACTCTAAATTTGAAGAATTCTTTGATGATTTTTGTGAACAATACAATATTCCTATTGAGGAAGAGAAAATCTACTGCACTGATTTCAAACGTCAAAAGAATCTCTCCTCTAAAAGTTCTCATGCTGAAAATAAAGATGACGCTCTCAAGCAAGATCATATTAATGTTGAACCTTTGTCTTGTGATGGTTCCCTTCCATCCACCACTTCCTCCAATACCCACACACTTCCTAAAGCTTCTGAGTCTTCCAAATCTTTCATAAATCCTTCATCCAATGAAAGTCCTAATGCTTTTCATGCGGTTCTCTATAGCTATCCTCAAGGGCTACCTCTTAAAGAAACTCAAGCTAACTTTCACTTGGCTACAAATACTTTCAATAATGCTAAACCTAAAGAGCCTAAGCCTTTAAATGCTATAATTCCTACTTCAGTTGGTCCTTCACCATCTCCTCCAAAGTCTTCCATACAATTCCAACATGCTTCCTTGTCCTTAGAAGTGGCTTTATGTCAAGAGGACTCTAAAAATGATAAAGAAAAAAATATAAATAAAGATCAAGATCATGAACCCTCCATATCATCCAATTCTCTTCATGATGTATCTCCTCCATTGCATGGTTCTTTTGATCCTCTACGCTGTTCCGCATTCATTCCACCATCTCCTAAGCAAGATCAAGCTACTACTTACACCGTTGAGCTTATTGACAATCAAAATAACCTTACTACACTTGCATTTTTCAAAGATGATACTTCCATTAAGGTTATTAAAAATGGTGTTGTTACTTCCAATGTTAAGCCTATTGAAAATCAAGAAAAAAATGATGCGCTTATGCTATCCAAAGCAACTTGTCAAGATCAAAGTCTTTCATCTTCTTGTTCTACTGCTCCATGTTCACTTCCACTTTCTACTCTTCCTAAATCTTTGCAAGCTACGAACAATCCTGTCAAAGAAGGTGCTCCTATTCCAGATGTGCATGATCCTATTGAAAACTCTAATGCTCACTCTAAATATGCTAATGTCCTTGGTTGTCATATAGATGTTGATGAGCTTATTGATTATCCTTTTGCATCTTCCATGTCCATCCTTGGACCTCCTCCACCAATACTAAGGGCTACACGGCTTCCTTCCATATTGGGTCCTTATGTCCCTTCACTTTCCCCTCTTAATTCTTCTAATTCGTCATCCATCTTGGGTCCTTACGTCCCTCCATCTCCTATCTTTCCTCAAGATCAACATAGATGCATACCCTTGAATCATTTTCATTCATCCACCCATCTAAACCAATTATATCCTCCTTCTTCCACAAGTCCCAAGTCTTTTGGAAGAAACTTGAATGTTCAATACAAGAAAAAAAAGCAATACAAGAATCCATCAAAAAAAGAAGATCACCATGTCTCCTCTAATCGACATAGGGGCATAAAGTCAAAAGAGATATCTAAGAAGAAAACTACAAGACAAGTATGGGTTCCAAAATCCATCATTGAAGATATTCTCTCTAACACATCAAAAGAAAATAAAAAGCTTAAAGCTATATGGATTCCAAAGTCTCTCTTGAACGAGTCTTATGTTGAGCAAAAAGTGAAGTTGACATTCAAGCTTCCAAAAGCTTCCACTTCATCTTTTTCCAAAAATATTCTTCCATTCCATGCGCCTAAACCACAACGTCTGCTAAACATTTTTTATATTCCTTCTCGTATTCCTCCATTCACACTTGAGAATTATAACAAGCACACCAATCCTCTCTTTGAGGAGTCAGATAGCAATAATGAACCAGAATATGGTTCGCACTTGGACTAGAATATAGTTTACGTTTCCTCCATTTTTTCTGTCACCCTTCAAGGTGTGTATTGACGTTGATCTTACCTTGCTTTCCATCTACCTTTTCACATTCCTTCCATTCATTATCCTTCTACCTTCTATCATTTTTTCCTCATTTGCCTATTCCTCATGCATTTTCCTTTCCCTATCAGCATCTTTGAGCATATCATTTTGGATCCTTGGTAGATCAATGATTTATCCTTTTAAGGAGCATTACCTAAAAGCTTGCCTTTTTCCAAAAAATTATAAACTTTAAAAAAAAAAAATAGAAAAATTCAAAAAGAAAAGAAAAAAAAGAAAAGTTTGAAAATGTGCCATGGTGAAAACCTGGAAATAGGTGCCTTGGTAGCAAAAGTAAAGAGAAATAAATTCATCCTATGGTGAAAACCACTCCCTTGTGGTGCCTTGGATAAGTACCATGATGAAAACCTAGCAATCAGGCATCATGCGTAGTTCTTCTACATGTTTCATCCATTCCATCTTCTCTCTTTGGTCTTGACAAGGTTGAACTATACGCGAACAATTGGCTATCTTGTGAGCTATCTTATGATGGTCTTGCTTTCATTTCATTCATGTTTAGCCTTCATATTCATTTTCCTCTATTCATTCTATCCTTTTGCTATCCTTTTCCCCTTTGGTCTTGATCTAATAAAAAAAGAGTAAAACACAATGCTATGAAGCCTCTTGACATGTCTACTCCTTTGGACTGCATCTTTCCTTCTTTTGCAGTGCGCTTTTTTGACTTATCCTATGCTAGCCTTTCATTGCTTGTCCAAATGCACTTTACATAACAATTTTTTCCTAGCTTGGGTACTCTTGAGGAGTTTGCCTTTGAGGATGTCTTCCCTTCACTCTCCTTCATTCTCATGTCTTCCATTTCTTTCACCAGCTTGCTTATCCCTCTTGTTTTCCGCCTTGCTAGACATTGGGACTACACGATGTGATCTTGCTTGGGAGTTTGATGCCTATTTTGTCTGGGGGCATCCTTTGTATATATTTTATGATCCTGAAAAAAAATACCAAAAAAATTCATATATGATGCTGAAAAAATCTTAAAAAGCATAAAAAGTCCTGAAAAAAAAAATACAAAAAAATAAAAAATACAAAAAAATACAAAAAAAAATTTAAAAAAAAGTGTCTTGGTGAAAACTTGGAAACAGGCGCCTTGGTAGCAAAAATATAAAAAATAAAGAAAAAAATAAAAATAAAAATAAAAAAATAAAAAAATAGAAAAAGTGCCTTGGTGAAAACTTGGAAACAGGTGCCTTGGTAGCAAAAATACAAAAAAAGAAAAAAATGAAAAAATGAAAAAAGAAATCCAAGTGGTGAAACCCTGGAAATAGGCATTACTTGAGGCCTTTGCCCTCCTATTTGTTAGCATGCATCCTCGACACTTAGCCACTTTCCATCATTTGACTTGGTTTGGAATTGGTATTTATTTTTGTCTAGAGGGCATAGCTGTTAGCATAGGTCCTTTAGGTGCGTTTGTCTCTTGGGGCATTTCACAACAGGTGTTTTTCAACACCACCCCAAACAATATTTTTCAACACTACCCTTGCGTCGAGTGTTTCTTAACACTTATCAGATGTCTTTCCCAATAGTCTAAGTATGATGCGATATTTCTCATTTGCAGATGTGATAACCAGAGTCTGACTCTATGACCAACACACACGCACTTAAACAATCAACTCGATTGAGATATGTTGACTTTATTTTTCTGTGTGTTGTCTATGAGGATTTATTTGCTGAGTGGTCTCTCCCTGAGAAGTTTTCAATGATGCATAGCTAGAAGACTGAGGGAATGAGAACATGTTTTATTTCTTTATTTGCTTGTGGGTATATTTTGTTGGTCCTACTTGTCATGAGCATTTATGCTGGTCTTACTTGACACTATGGATTGACAAGGTATTATCCTTGACTGTTTTGTGAGTGCATGCTTCTAGTTATCCTGACTTTCATGTGTCTTGATACAAGCATAATCTCGCCATATCAAACTTAGGTGATCTCACTGCATTAGTCATCTGGACCTACATGTCTTTGATGCCTAGGTGAGATTTCCACATTTCTATTTGATAAAGATCATATTCATATCCACATAGTTATGCTAGTGTGCATTGTATGATCCTACGACGCTACCAATAACACTCGATGATGATAATTAGATGTCTATAAGCGTTGTGACCTTGCAAGTCAACCACTTTCATAGTAGCTTGCATTCTTAGGTTCATGTTAGTTTAGTTTCTGTACCTTGCATATGGAGAGAGCTCTCCTTTTTTTTTCATCTTACGTGGACCTGTTGGTCAACTGTGCTCATTTTCTGATTCTTCTTGATCATATCTTTCATTTCTGATCTTTCATATCACATCATTTTCTATCCATTTTCGGACTCGAAATTGCAATCCAAGTCGCATTTCAAAATTTTTTCCCTTCTTCTGAGTAGTTGACTGACCTTTTGAGGCATAATTTGATTTTCGGTGGAATTTCTTCCTTCCATGTCTCTCAAATTTTCTAGTCTTTCATCCACTCTATTTCTAGTCTTCTATTTCTATTCTTCTACTTCCTCACTGGGGCATGTTTTCATGGCCTAATGGTTTTCCTATTGACCTTTATCTTCGATTATGATTTCATTTCGATTTGATCAAATTTTTATCGATTTGTTGTCTCTCCTCTACCTGATTTCAATTTCAATTCCGAGGGGGCAGTACCCATGGGATTCTCATCCCTGATTCTCTTGATTTTCCTGATTCAGACATCTTTTGTGAGCTTTTGCTCAAATTTGAGATTCTTATCTCTTACTTTGAATGTGATCCCGAATCGACCTCATGTTCAAAGACCTTTGTTTATGCTTTGTCCAGATATGATCCCGAATCGACCTCATATTTGAGTTGTTTTGTGATCCCAGATCGGTCTCACATTTCAATTTTTCTTTGACTGCATGTGTTCCCAAATCGATCACACATTAGTCAAAGAGAGGCAAATGTATGCACCCAAAAATGGTCGCGTAGACTTTGGGCCCCATTTATTTGATTTATCAACCCTGAATCATTTTTATCAATAATCAATATTTTCAACATTATCAATTCCTTGATCAAATCTTAGTTTCGATCATATATTGGATTTTTATCCTTGGGCTAACCATTTATCCTAAACCTTTATTTGATTAAAAGGAATATTTCCTCCCCTTTTGATTAAATAAAAAGCCCCACTTTTCCTCTTATCCTAAGTTGCACAAATAAAACATTATTCTTATTTCACAAAAAGGAAAAAAGTATTTTTTATCTCATATGGACACAAAAGTCAACTCTTATTTTTTCATTGAAAGATATTTGTGCACAAGGATCAAGCTTCCCTTTTTCCCCACCATTGATTAAGTCTTTTGCCTCTTAATCTCAATGGTCCATTTCTCCTCACTTCTTATAAAAGGAGAGCTCTCTCCTTCATTTGCATATCCATCTCTTTCATGATATTGCTATGCTGCAGGTTTTCTAGGTGCATTTGGAGCTTTTGGAGATCATTGCTACATCAAGCTTTTCTTGGATTTCCTCATTGCTTCATAGTTTAGACTTCATTTCTTGCATTATCATAGCATCCATAACTTCATTTCATAGCTTAGTTTCTTTTATGCAATAGATAGCTTCACATAGCTTAATAGGAAGGATTTGTAACACTTGTTCTTTCCATTTCATAGCTTAGTTGCATTGCATTTTCATTTCCATAGACTAGTTTGCATTGCATTGCATTTTTATAGTGATTCTTGAGGATATTGGCACTCTTGCCCTTGTCCTCATTCAAATCTCTCATTGTGTGGTTGACTAGCAAGGTCATAAGCTTGTAGCTCTAGCTGAGAGCAAACACATCATAGTCCCTTGCAACTCCATGCATAGAGAGCTATGAGTTGCTTTGTGAGGCCTCATCCTTGAGCAACCTTGCATGTAATGGTTCATAAAAGTGCACCATTTTAGCGTGTACAAACTTAAGTAAAGTGTAATTAGTAAATACTTAATTACACCAACACCCCCCCTTAAGTGCAACTTAGGGAAATGCACTTAAGCTCACAATGCAAGATGGATCCCAGTTACTAGGCCATGTTAGGTACCCATGTACAATATGCAAGAGCAATAGATAATGCAATCTCTCATAAAGTGGAGAAAGAGGGAAAACCTCATGGGAAAAACCCTCCCCCAAAAAGAGAGATGAATATGAGATGCATGCATGGATGGAGTAATCAAGACCCCCCAATTATGGCATACATCATGCATATACAATAAAAAATCCCCCCAAAGGAAGGAAACAAGGAGACACGATACCCCCCCCATAATGAGTAATCTCCTCCAAGGATGGTAAGTGTTTAAAGACAAAACATAGTCCAATGCCTACAAACAACATTTCTCCTCTTAGGAAGAAGATACACCAAATATAGATGTAAGAAGGCTTCCCATTGTGGATAGGAAGTAGGAAGGGGAATTGAAATGAAGTATGATGTCTCTGAAGTATGCCCAAGTGTCGCTATATCCTTGGTAAATGAAGATGCCACGAACCAATCAGAAGAAAGCCCAGTAGAAGAAGGTGACAAACAAGGAACCAATCATAACTGATCCATGTAAGAATTTGGATCAAACTCCAAAGATAAAGATGCCTCCTCAAATGAAGTAGGAAGAGAAGCAAGAAAGCCCCCCCTCAATGTAGAATGTACACCCATGATAGATGCACCTAGATCAATGTAGAATCTACACCATGAAAACTAAATGATGTTCCTCCCCTTAAGAAGAAACAAGTCCATAGGTGGATCAATGAATCATCCCCAATCTCTAGGAAGAATACTCAAAATGTATGATGTCTCAGGAAACTGAATAGGAATCTCCAACACATGAGTATGATCAACCTTAACCATGCAATGTGACATCTCAAGTGAAGTTTGAGACTCATGAAAACCAATTTCCAAAGACTCAAATGTCTTCTGTGAAGTTAAAGAGACCTCCTCCAAATTTTGTATCAAAGGATCCACAATCATGTCAATGTCGAAAGAAGGATCAAGTGAAGAATGAAGTTGAGGGTCAACATGCTCCCTCACAACACCTAAAGAAGGATCATCCTCAACAAAGAGAAGATGAATGTCATCAATGAAGTCTCCCAAATCTGAAATGTAGGACTCCACAAACAAACCTGCAATGTCTGTCAAGTAGTCATCCCATGGAACGAAGTCTGGAAGGCAATGAATATCTTGTTGCATTGAATCACAAGAGTCAATGGCTATAGGAAGACATGCATCATCAAGAGATGCGATCTCAGAAGGAGGAGAAGGAGCTACAACTGGAGGTTCTAGACGTTTTGGAAGTGGAGGAATATGTGGATCTCCATACAATTCCCAAAGAACAGTCCAAAGACCAGGAATATTTTATGTCTCATCATCATAGTCATCAAGGGAATCCATAACATCCATATCCATATTCAAATTGATAACCTTAGCAACTTCTAAGTAAGAGTCACAATTGAAAGAAGGATTTTTAGGTCTATACTCATACAAGTAGGACAATAGGTTATGCTTACTAAGATGAGCAAGAACCAATTCACTCCATTTCTTATAGTTTCCTCTTGTCAACTTAATTAAACCATCCATGATGTGCTTCTCACATGAAACAATGAGACCAAAAAAATAATTCATCCCCCAAAATGCAATGAGCCAAAGAACCCCCCAAAATAGATGATTTTGGCACTTTATATATAGTGCATGTACAATTGCCACTTGCCAAAATGGATCAAAGTGGACTTTTGATTTTGATGATTACAACAGAAAATATGAAGCTATAGTAGACTCAAACAAATAAGACACAAGATCTCTCAAGGATCTAACAAATTACAAGTGCCAAAAATAGGCCAAAATAGACCAAATTCTGAAAGTAATTTGTCTACTCAAAAATTTTCCAAAATGATACCAGATCTGGAAAGTAGACAAAAAATCATTAACTTTCAAAAAAAAATAGCACCTAAAAATGTGTCCATATGAGCCCAAACGAAGCCTCTAAAGTTGTAAAAATCAAAATTTGTGATTTTTAGAAAATATTAGAAACAAAGATCAGACATCATCTGCACCATTGTGTAGATCGTGAAATTCTACCCCAAAACAAAAAAATTTCTTGGAAAAAGGAGTCCGGATGATTAAGATATCGCTGATTGAAAATCGCTTCTGAAATTATTTTTTTTGAATTGCCACTGTCGAACCTTGAAAATTCAAATGACTTTAGAATTTGCTTCAAATATCTGATTTGGATAAAACAAAATTCTATTTGGGGGTTTTTGGACCTCCTCAATGTGATGCCAACCTCTGATTTGCACCAGCAAGCTCCAATTTTGACCATGCAATAAAAATCTCTCAAAATAGGCTATACAATGAAACTCCTATGGCTCTGATACCATGTAAGAATTTTGATATCGCTCTGATACCATGAAAGAATTTGCCTAAAGCAAAAAATAAAAGCCAAGATCTAGAAGCTCAAGAGATAGCACAAAAGAGATAGGAAAAATAATCAAATAATTGATTATAGCTAATTGAATTGAATACAAAGTAGGAGTGCCTAAATATATAGGCAATGCAATAAGACTACATGATAAGGAGATGATAAAATATCACCTACACAAGGTAGAATCACATGTCCACCAAAGGTGGATCATCCTCTATTGTACATCAAAGTATATGCAACATGTGCAACAATGAGAGGATGATAATGTGATAAGAGCACTAAAGGTGGATCTCACAAACAAAGAGGTATGTGAGGACAACTATCACACCTAAAGTGGAAATTCTCCTAACCATGTGCTAAAATAAAATGCAAACTCCTAAGTGTCACAATGACAACTAATATGCAAATGCATTATCCTAAGTAAACTTAAGTAAAGTATAATTAGTAAATACTTAATTACACCAACAGAATCAATCACATACGAATAAAATATAATCCCACCAAATGTTATATTTCACAACATAATATCCCCTCTTTATAGTATCAACATTAAAGATAGATTAAGGTTGTGTGTAATCACCTTCATGTACAACACTCAATATGTAATCTAGAAATAAGAATTCCATTAAGACCCCTCATTCACCTAAAATTAAGCAAAAGAAAAACACCCCCTTTCTTTAATTATTTTTATGTAAAATAATATTAATAATAACAAGATTAAATTAATTAAACATCTTTAATTTAGAAACTTGAAATATGACCATTTGCCTTTATTTATTTGTCTTTTTAAAATAATATTCACCCACATCAATTATATAAAAAAAATTCTAAAGTTCATATCAATATTCAATTATTATTCGTAAAAGTCAAAAGTCCCAAAAGTCGGCAACATTCAATTTAGATCTCAAATCTTAAAAAGAAACATTTAATAATAAAAATTACTTAGCCTTTTTGAGGCTTCCATATTACTTTGTTTTTGTTTATTTAATTCCGAATAAGTTAAAAACATGGGAAGCGGGGAGAATTGAACCTTTGACTTAAACTATTCAAAAACTTTTAAATTTTCCCACTAACCAATTGAGTAACATGAAAAAACATTTCATAAACCTTTTTCTAGAAATAACATAAGCATTAAAATTAATGCATGAATTTAAGCGAGCCAAGGTTTTTGACCAGCATATCTATTATATTTTTTATCTTTAAAAAAAAAATAACACCAGATTTTTGGCTTACTGTGACGACCTCCCTATTGATGAAAATTAACAAGTTTCTTTGTTTCCTTTTTCGGTAAAAGATCTCTCTTTTTTCTATAAGTCATAATTTAGGGAGAACATTTAACAAAACAAAACAAATTTTTACTGTTGTTTCTTTTCCTCAATTTGCAAGGATTTTGCATGTGCATAAACAAGAAGGTTTGTAGATAATTGTAAAGGCACATTGTTCATAGGGGAAGGCATAAGCAGAGGAGAATGCAAATCATAGAAATCAATTGTAAAAGAAGAGAAGTTATATTTTTAAAATAAAATAAAAATAAACAATTTTCGAGGCTGAAGAAATTGTTGGTCTTTGGCAATTAAGAGTGTTTATGAGTCATTCAAAACATCGCTCAACCTCTTGCAAATCTAATCTCACTAATTGCTATGGTAGTAGAAAAATATGTACAACTTTAGAAGGAAGAGAAAAAAAAAATAGAATTGGGTCATTTAGTAGATCCATGGAAGAGCTTAAAATAGGAACATCCAAGGGGAAAAATTATCCATAATGTAGAGAATACACAAACTCTTTTTTTTCTTTTAAATAGAACTATAAATATATTTATATTATTATTTTACTATTTAAAAATATTAAAATAATTATATTATATTATGTTTAATACTTTTTTATAAAATAAACATTTAGTTTCAAATATAACTATGAGATTATTTTTAAAATGAAGTTATATATAGAATATTCTAAGTGGAAAATCCAAAACCCTAAAAACCTTCACATGCCTAATAAGTTGAGCATATCTTGTTTAAAGAACATGGTTGCTAACTAAATGGGAGAATTTATCTTCATACCATTTGGTGGTGTTACTCCAGCTCATTGTGTGTTGTTTATTTGCCACCGCACTTTGTGTATATCATTGGGATATACACAAGGATATATTGTCCAATATATCACTTTATTATAATATAAATTAAATTGTATAGAGGAAGGGATAAATTAACATAAATTAAATTAAATTAATAAAGAGGAAGGGATCACGGTTTAGAAATTAAATTAATAAAGAGGAAGGGATCAGAATTTAGAAATTATATTATATTATTTGCATGTACAATATAAATTAAATTGTATAAAGAGGAAGGGATCATGGTTTAGAATGCAAATAGACCAGATTAGATGATAATGTTATTAGCGAGGAGGGAGCAATCTAATCATCTCATATTCAAATAAATATTTTCAAATGCTTTAAGGTGAAAGAGGCAAGGTCCATAGATGACTGAGTTAGAACTCATTAGAGGATAATAAAGGGAATGTGAGCCTCACTTGCTAAGGGTTTATTATATAATGGTCTTTCAATCGAATGTATAATATAAATTTAATTGTATAAAGAGGAAGGGATGAGGGTTTAGAATGTAAATAGACCAGATTAGATGATAATGTTATTAGCAAGGAGGGAGCAATCTAATAATCTCATATTCAAATAAATATTTTCAAATGCTTTAAGGCGAAAGAGGTAGGGTCCATAGATGACTTGAATTAGAACCCATTAGAGGATAATAAAGGGAATGTGAGCCTCACTTGTTAAGGGTTGATTATTTAATGATCTTTCAATCAATGGGTGTTAGGACTTTTGGAAAGCAACAACTAAATTGAATACATGATAAATAAAATGGATCTCATTATTTCTGAAGGCTTAGAATTTTTAAACCCTAAGAAAGTGATGACTGAGTAGGTAACGATAATTTCAAAATTGGACAAGTTAGCATATGGATGGGATAGGGAGTAATTGAAACATAGATTTTATTTATATGATACATTTATTGTTTTCCTACTTAAGATGGATTGACAAGAAAAAATACAACATTAGACAAACATTTTTATTTGATATTTATGCATAACAAGTAGTTGTAACATTCTATTCATGAATTTTCAGCAAGGAAATCTTTCATCTTTTTTTTTGTGAAATTGGTGTGGAAAACACTCTTTGCGAGATAGGTTGAAAAACATGGACACTCTTACTAGTTTATTGTCAAATAAGAGGCAAATGAAATTTATGGGAACCATCACCAACAAGCAACTAGGGGAGTTATTAAATCACTCTCAAAGATTAATCATCCATGTAGTGAGATGTATTTTGGACCCTAGATTCTTTCATGTAGACCACAAATACATGGTTAATACTATTATTCATATTGGGTTTTTAGCTTGCATTTTGAGTCTGGAAGAGTAGAAAGTAGTAGCAGGAGAGATTTGTAGATTGAAAGTCTTTTTAGCAGAGATTTAGATAGGTTGCTACAAAAATATTGATAAGAATTTAACAACTTCATATCCCAAACATTATGGAACTACTATGGAAGTAGAGAAACTGGTTATGAGGTTTCATGTCCTTATGGGATAGGAGTTTGAGCCACAATATATAAGGGAGATAATCATTTGAAGGATCTTGAGTTTTGTCAAAAGGACCTGGGCATTCGTCATACATGTATTTGTAGAAATAAGGGAGGATGCTACAAGTGGTAGAAATTGGTGATATTTGTGGCTCGAGTTCGAGTGTGGGTCCGTGCAATCCACCTATAGATGAAAAGGGGAAAGTGCTCACTATGGTTTGAATAGTTTCTACTTTTCTCTATTTTGGCCCTATTTTATTGAATTTATGGTTCAAATCTTAGGTTTTAGTAGATAAAGACATTCTGATTTTTAGATGTTATCAATATTTTGGGGGTGATATAATCTTTATGTTTTTTGAATTGGTAGTTTTATATGTTAAATACATTTGCACATACAGAAACAAGGGATTTTTCTATGGCTTAGGTAGTTAGAATTTTGAAAAAATCAAGCAGTAGAACAGGATTGAGAGATATGTTCTCACAAAACCTGATGGAGAAAATGAGAGAGGAAGGCCTCCTTTTATAGTGATCTAGGGCACAATCCTCTAGAGAATGCTGACATTGAGGAATTAAATCCCAATTAACCTTAGCCCCTAGAAATGGGCCCATAATTTAAATTTCATCTCAAATTATGGTTCAATCACAATAACCAACTAAGGAGGGAAAATAATTAAATGAATTTTGAATTATGACCTTTTCGCATTCAGATCTGAGGGCCCGACATTGATTTCGGGGTCCGTCAGGACCAAATTTGAACAAGGGGCACATACTCTGGAGGAGTTCAAAGACAACCTCAATCTTGACCTAGTCAGCATCAAGGTCGATTCTGACCTAGTTAAGATCAACCTCAACTTTGACCCTGTGGGCCCAGATCCAGCCAGAATTAGGATAGGAGGTCCCGGGGATGTTCGGAGACCTAGAAATGATACCAGAACAAGGTAGAGTGCCAAGGAGAGGCACAAAATCCTATGATGAACATGATGAAGTCTAGGAGGACCTATTTTAAAGTCCTACCTAGAAAATAGAGCCATGGAAGAGGGAAATTAAGGAGAATCCTCAGGATCCTAACCCTAATTTCACCTAGAATGAAGAAATCAAGTGCAAAAAAGAAGTGGAAAGCGGGGAGAAAGCCAGATCAAAGCAAAGATCAATTCAAGGCATCTGATATGACCCCAAACCACTTACTCGGAGGGCTAAATGCTCTTAACATGAAAGTGCTTCCATTTTAAGATGATACATTAAGCCCCCACTTTAGTAAGAGTATGGACTCGATGCAAACTCTTGGTAAAGGAGAAGAAAGAGGAGATCCAAGTGGATTTTCAAAGAGATAAAATAACACTTAGCTAAGGACACAAGCCCCCAAGATAAGGATTCCAACTCAACATACACGCACGAGGGTGTGAAAAGAGAAAACCAAAAGAACAGGGGTTAGTACTAAATAACCCAAATCAATTAGCATAAGAAACCTTGCTAAGAAATATTTCTCATACTAATATCATATTTGGAAAGCTATCATAAAAACATAAATGATTACATAAGAAAGATAAGAGCAACACTATAAACAACATAGCTTCATGATCCAGTCCTACTAGCATGAAAGCGAAAAGAGAGAAAAGAGAAAGTGATTACCTCACCCAGTAAGATGCCCACCTTACTGTGAATCACCCTGGAGGGAGAGCCCAATAGGCTCACTCATAAACTGTGCTTGCAATTGTAATGCGTCTTTTGACAGATTCTGGAATACCCATAGATCCACCTTCTTGTATCACTATGAATATGAAATGTGTATCTCCTCAGGATTTAGCAACTTATGTGCGTTACCTTCGAAAGATTTATCATATAGATGTGTGTCTTTTCAGGATTTAGTAACTTATGTGCATTACCTTCCAAGATTTAGCATATCGAAAAATTTGAAAAATGCGTGTCTCCTTAGGATTTAGCAACTTATGTGTGTTACCTTTGAAAGATTTTAATGAATGCAATCACCACTATTCAAATGTAAAAATGTGAATCAAAACTCCATGATTGTATGCTTGGAATCCACCTTGAGGGAAGAATGAAATGGATCTTGAAGATGAAAAAAAGGATCTTGAAGGAAGATCACACCATCATGATGGCTAGATCTAGGGTTTGAATGATGAATCTTGAATGCTTGAACCAAATCCCTTCAGTGGCTTGAATGCTTGAATCCTTGATCTTCAATGGAGAACTTGGATGGAGAAGAGGACTTGAATGCTTGAATGGATGCTTGCTTGATCTTGCTTGACGAAGAATTTGATTGCCAAAACTTGATCACCAATGTCTCCTTTAGAGTGCTTGATGCATGAAGGAAATGAGATGGAAAACTTGATGGAGAAAATGAGAGAGGAAGGCTTCCTTTTATAGTGATCCAGGGCAAAATCCTCTAGAGGGGCCACCTTGGGGAATTAAATTCCAATTAGGCCTCAACCCTTTAGGAATAAAATATGGATGGGGTCCTAGAACAATGGTTTGCACATAAAAGAGATGCCAAAACCAATATTATACACTTACATTTGAATTGTATTGATATGGAAAGTAAATATAGATGACCAATGTTGAAATGAAGAGATAGAGGTACTTACATCTGAAAAAGAACCTACTGAAAAACCTGTCAAACATTCTCAGAAACTGTTGGTTTTTGCACTCTTGAATCGAAACTGGGAGATCTACAAAACCCATAAATCCTTTCCAATTTTAAGGGAGGTCATCTTTGACCCTCATAAAAGGTCAAAGGCTACATTTTTATTCTGAAGGTTGATTTTGACCTTGTTTGTAGATCTCAAAAGTTTGTCGAAAAGGGTATCCAAATCTATCTCAGATCTGCAGTTTTGCACCTGTACCTACAAGAAAAATGGTTTTGTTTGTTTGTTTGGGGGATTTACCTTGGTCAAACCCCGATTTGGAATCAACCTTAATATTGAAATTGAAATGGAGAATGCTAGCAAGTAGTAGAAGTAGATCTAACAATGAAGCTATGACATTCAATAGATATGCAATTGTATTTGAAATGTAATCAAGTATGTTAATATGAAAGCTTGAACATAAGATCAACAATTGTAAATCAAACCTCCATGATTGTGTGCTTGGAATCCAACTTGAGGGAAGAATGAATGGATCTTGAAGATGAATTGAAAGATCTTGAAGGAAGATCACACCACCATGATGGCTAGATCTAGGGTTTGAATGATGAATCTTGAATGCTTGAACCAAATCTTTTCAAAGGCTTGAATGCTTGAATCCTTGATTTTCAATGGAGAACTTGAATGGAGAAGAGGATCTTGAAGGAAGATCACACCACCATGATGGATAGATCTAGGGTTTGAATGAATTCTTGCTTGATCACCTTGAGAGCTTGAGAGAGGAGATTGCAAAACTTGATGCCTTGATCATGAAATTGCTTGGAAACTTGATGGAGAAAATGAGAGAGGAAGGCCTCCTTTTATAGTGATCTAGGGCACAAACCTCTAGAGAAGGCCAACATTGAGGAATTAAATCTCAATTAACCTTAACCCCTAGAAATGGGCCCATAATTCAAATTTCACCTTGAATTATGGTCCAATCACAATAACCAACTAAGGAGGGAAAACAATTAAATGAATTTTGAATTAAAACCTTTCCGCATTCGGATTCGAGGGCCTGACATTGATTTTGGGGCCTGTTGGGACCAAATTTGAACAAGGGGCATAGATTCCAGAGGAGGTCAAAGACAACCTCAATCCTAACCTAGTCAAGATCGAGGTTGATGCTGACCCAATCAAGATCAACCTCGACTTTGACCCTGTGGGCCCAGATCCAACCAGAATCAGGACATGAGGTCCCGAGATGTTCGGAGACCTATAAATGATACCAGAATAAGATAGAATGCCAAGGATAGGCATAAAATCCAATGATGACTATGATGAAGGCTAGGAGGACCTATTTCTAAGTCCTACCTAGAAAATAGAGCCACAAAAGAGGGAAATTAAGGAGAATCCTCGAGATCTGAACCCCAATTTCACCTAGAATGATGAAATCAAGTGCAGAAAAGAAGTGTAAAGTGGGGAAAAAGCCAAATCAAAGCCAGGGACCCATTCAAGGTGCTTGACATGATCCAAAAACACCTACTCGGAGGGCTAAACACTTTTATCATGGAAGTGCTTCCATTTTAAGATGATACATTAAGCCCCCACTTTAGCAAGAGTATGGACTCAATGCAAACTCTTGGTAAAGGAGAAGAAAGAGAAGATCCAAGTGGATTCGCAAAGAGATAAAATAATACTTAGTTAAGGACACAAGCCCCAAGGCTAAGGATTCTAACTCAACATACATGCATGAGGGTGCGAAAAGAACAAGGGTTAGTACAAACAACCCAAATCAATTAGTATAAGAAACCTTGCTAAGAAATACTTCTCATACTAATATCATATTTGGAAAGCTATCATAAAAGCATAAATGATTACATAAGAAAGACAAGAGCAACACTATAAATAACATAGCTTCATGATCTAGTCCTACTAACATGAAAGTGAAGAGAGAGAAAGGGAAAAGAGTGATTACCTCACCTAGTAAGATGCCCACCTTACCATGAATCACCCTGGAGGGAGAGCCCAACAGGTTCACCCATAAACTGTGCTTGCAATTATAATGTGTCTTCTGACAGCTTCTGAAATACTCATAGATCCACCTTCTTGTATCACTATGAATATGAAATGCATGTCTCCTCAGGATTTAGCAACTTATGTGTGTTACCTTCAGAAGATTTAGCATATGGATGCGTGTCTTTTCAGGATTTAGCAACTTATGTGCATTACCTTCCAAGATTTAGCATATTGAAAAATTTGAAAAATTTCAAAAATGCATGTCTCCTCAGGATTTAGCAACTTATGTGCGTTACCATCGAAAGATTTAGCATATGAATGTGTGTCTTTTCAGGATTTAGCAACTTATGTGCATTACCTTCCAAGATTTAGCATATTTGAAATTGAAAATGCATGTCTCTTCAGGATTTAACAACTTATGTGCATTACCTTCTGAGATTTAGCATATAAATAAATTTAAAAAAACTATAGTACAAGGGAGACCCTATATATGCCCCCCTCCTTAATATGGCAAAAACATAATATTTTGACATGTTAAGGAAAAGAAAGAACAAGGATAAAGCCTTCTTCAACATCAAGACAATATCCATAAACAACACCCTATCCAAGCCAAGACGGTCACAGCTCCTATGAGGCCATGGAAGGGACGAATGCAAAGAGATATCATGCAAGAAGTGAAAAAAAAGTAACCCTTGTGAGGGATAGCCCACTATTTAGTTTCCAAGGTGAGAGATATATCAACCATGGAAACCCAATGTCAAACAACAAAAGAGGTTGTTATCAAGGACATTGAATCCTCAATACAAACCAAAATTTTTATGTATGATTGGATATCACATAATAGATAGATATTTCTTAACCAAGGAAAGAGGTGAATCCCGGAAAGATAGAAAAAGGAGATGACATCCTTGCCCCCCAAGTGTAGGAACAAAGATGGAAGAGGATACCTACTGCACAATTTAAGGAGATATCCTATTTACAACAATGTATACCATATTCTTAGCAAGGGATAATGATCCCAACATCCAAGAGCATAGATAATCGTGAAAAGGATATGTCACTCATGTAAAAGGACCCTCAATGAAAGAGATATTATCAACAAGACCCCCACCATAAAGGAGTGCTTTAGATAAAATATCATCTTTCAAAAGGCGAGAATAAAGATTCAAGCATCAAGCCCCCTGCAAACAAGAGGAAGAGGAATCTTTGAATGAGGGAAACAACTCTAACACCAAAGCAAGGGTGACAGTTTATAAAGAACATAATTTGCAACATAGAGAAGAAGTGATGACTTACGACAACAACTTCTCATATAAGAAGGTTATCCATAGACAAAACATCTTCCAATATGATGAAACAATATTGCAATATAAATAAATACCACTAAGCTAAGGAAAGCAGTTCCCTAGACAAAGAGAGAGAAGGAAGAACCTTGCCCCCGAGGATGAAAGGCAAGGGATACCTTTGCAAAACACATGTCCTATAAAAGATATCTTGAGTATAAAATAGAATCTATGAATGATTATAAACATAATACAAAACCATAGAGAGATAGGATAGAAAGAATACCGATTAAGCTCAAAGCAGGAACATAATGGATTCTAAAAGATAGGAAGAAATATATATCTTGCCCCCAAGTCTAGAGGGGAAAAGATCTATGTTATATCAGAGTGAGGGGTAAAATTATATATAAATCTCAAAGGAGAAGTTTCTTTTCTCTTATCTTTATGGATTGGATAATAAGGAGAAGGTAATTTGAAGAATATTTGCACATCTACATCATGAACCATAGTTTGAACCTCAACATAAGTGTGGGAAGAACTAGGAATAGCAGATGGAGAATTAGGAATCGGATTAGGAAAGATAGGATTAGGATTAAGAAAATTAGGAACACTAGTAAAAGTGTAGGAGGTGATATGAATGGAAGATACCATCGGAGGAACACTTGAAACCATTGTTAGAAAAGGGTTTGAATAGATATACGTAATACTATGGTAAGAAGGTCCTAGAACATAAGGGTTCACCAAAATGAATAGGATAAAATATGGATGGGGTCCTAGAACAATGGTTTGCACATAAAAGAGACCCCAAAACCAAAATTATACACTTACATTTGAATTGTATTGATATGGAAAGTAAATATATATGTCTAATGTTGAAATGAAGAGATAAAGGTACTTACCTCTTAAAAAGAACCTGCTAAAAACCCTATCAAATAGTCTCATAAACTGTTGATTTTCGTGTTCTTGAACTGAAACTATGAGATCTACAAAACCCAAAAATCCTTTCCAATTCTAAGGGAGGTCATCTTTGACCTTCATAAAAGGTCAAAGGCTACATTTTTATTTTGAAGGTCGATTTTGACCTTGTTCGTAGATCTCAAAAGTTTTCCGAAAAGGGTATCCAAATCTACTCTCAAATCCCCAGTTCTACACCTGTACCTGCAAGAAAAATGGTTTTGTTTGTTTGTTTGGGGGGTTTGCCTTGGTCAAACCCTAGTTTGGAATCAACCTTAATATTGAAATTGAAATGGAGAATGCTAGCAAGTAGTAGAAGTAGATCTAACAATGAAGCTATGACATTCAATAGATATGAAATTGTATTTGAAATGTAATCAAGTCTGTTAATATGAAAGTTTGAACATAAGATCAATAAATGTAAATCAAACCTCCATGATTGTATGCTTGGAATCCACCTTGAGGGAAGAATGAATGGATCTTGAAGATGAATTGAAGGATCTTGAAGGAAGATCACACCACCATGATGTCTAGATCTAGGGTTTGAATGATGAATCACGCATGCTTTAACCAAATCCCTTTAAAGGCTTAAATGATTGAATCCTTGATCTTCAATGTAGAACTTGAATGGAGAAGAGGATGATTTCTTGAATGAATTCTTGCTTGATCACCTTGAGAGCTTGAGAGAGGAGATTGCAAAACTTGATGCCTTGATCATGAAATTGCTTGAAAACTTGATGGAGAAAATGAGAGAGGAAGGCCTCCTTTTATAGTGATCTAGGGAACAAACCTCTAGAGAAGGCTGACATTGAGGAATTAAATCTCAATTAACCTTAACCCCTAGAAATGGACCCATAATTCAAATTTTACCTTGAATTATGGTCCAATCACAATAACCAAGGAGGGAAAACAATTAAATGAATTTCAAATTAAAACCTTTCCGCATTCAGATCCGAGGGCCCGACATTGATTTTGGGGCCCGTTGGGACCAAATTTGAACAAGGGGCACAAATTTTAGAGAAGGTAAAAGACAACCTCAATCCTGACCTAGTCAGGATCGAGCTCGATTTTGACCTAGTTAGGATCAACCTCAACTTTGACCCTGTGGGCCTAGATCCAGCCAAAATCAGGACAGGAGGTCCCAGGGATGTCTGGAGACCTAGAAATGATACTAGAATAAGACAGAATGCCAGGGATAGGCATAAAATCTAATTATGACTATGATGAAGGCTAGGAGGACCTATTTCTAAGTCCTACCTAGAAAATAGAGCCATATGGAAGAGGGAAATTAAGGAGAATCCTCGAGATCCTAACCCCATGGAGGTGAAAACCCAACAAACAATTTGTTATATTTTATTAGGCCCAGATTCAGCCTCAAAATAGATCTGACCTAGAGATGTGATTTAGAGTGATCTGTATGTAATCAGATCTAGATGATAACTCAACTAGTCAATCATGGAGCAGAGGTAGATCAAATTTAGAGATGAATGTGTGTGTGTCAGATAACTCTTGATGTGGTCTCAGTCCTCTGTAGAAATTATTGTAGCTATAGATCAAATCTAGAGATGTCAGATATTCACCAGGGAGTATTTCAACAGGGCAGAGCAGAACTTCAAATCATGGATGCAATTTGTTGTGGATCATATTCACATTTGGCAGGGTAGAGCAGAGCATAGTCGCATTTCACTATAAATCAATTTCGCATTCGGTAGGGCAGAGCAAAGCATCAGATCACTAATGATTGTGGAGTGTACATTATGTTATGATGCTTGATGTGAATGAATAGACATAAAATGGAATTACCTCTATTGAATGTAAATGTATGGGGGAAAGATTAGATCAATTCCTAAACCCAAATTCCCAAAAGAGAGATCCAATTTGATCAACCAAAAGGTTAATGCACAATCGAATCAATCTATGGAGAATGTGAAAGAGAGAGAAAAACCCTATATTTCCATATGGAGAATTGTGCTTGAAATTTGAAATAATTGGAAAAGAAATACTAACCTCAAAATAGGGAAAATCTAGAAAATGCCAATTTTTGGTGTCTGTGTCTACTTTCAGGCAATTTTGCAACCTATTTTAGACTAGAAATACCGAGACGAAGAAAACCCAAAAATCTTTTCTCTTTCTAACAGTAGGTAGTCTTTGACCTTCATAAAAGGTCAAAGGCTAAATTTTGATTTGGAAGGTCAATTTTGACCTTGTTCATAGATCTCAAAAGTTTGGCAAAAAGGGCATCCAAATCTACTCTCAGATCTGAAATTCCACACTTGTACCTGCAAGAAAAATGGTTTTGTTTATTTGTTTGGGGGGTTTGCCTTGGTCAAACCCCGGTTTGGAATCAACCTTAATATTGAAATTGAAATGGAGAATGCTAGCAAGTAGTAGAAGTAGATCTAGCAACGAAGCTATGATATTCAATAGATGTGCAAATTGTATTTGAAATGTAATCAAGTATGTTAATATGAAAGCTTGAACATAACATCAACAAATGTAAATCAAACCTTCATGATTGTATGCTTGGAATCCACCTTGAGGGAAGAATGAATGGATCTTGAATATGAACAAAAGGATCTTGAAGGAAGATCACAACATCATGATGGCTAGATCTAGGGTTTGAATGATAAATCTTGAATGCTTGAACCAAATCCCTTCAATGTCTTGAATGCTTGAATCATTGATCTTCAATGGAGAACTTGGATGGAGAAGAGGACTTGAATGCTTGCATGGATGCTTGCTTGATCTTGCTTGAGGGAGAACTTTATTGCCAAAACTTGATCACCAATGTCTCCTTTAGAGTGCTTGGTGCATGAAGGAATGAGATGGAAAACTTGATTTGAAAATGAGAGAGGAAGGCTTCCTTTTATAGTGATCTAGGGCACAATCCTCTAGAGGGGCCCCCTTGGGGAATTAAATTCCAATTAGGGGCCCTTTAATGTATCATCTTAAAATGGAAGCACTTCCATGATAAGAGCATTTAGCCCTCTGAGTAAGTGGTATGGGGTCATGTTAAGCGCCTTGATCAGGTCTTTGTATGTATCTAGCTTTTCCCCCTGTTATGCTTTCCTCTGCACCTGATTTTCTCTTCATGTCTACATTTCTTAGCACTCTGGAACAGGATCCTGAGGTTTTTGACCATAAGGTCAAAGTCAACCTTATGGGGTCAAAGTCAACCTTGATCCTAACTAGGTCAAGATCAACCTTGATCCTGACCTAGTCAGGTTCAAGCTTGTCCTTGACCCCCCTATCTAGATTTCAAATTTCCTTGATTTTTGGGTATTGAGTTTCGGGGATATTTGTTTTCCCACCTCCAAGTCGGCCATTTTGGGTTTTGAAATGGTAAATCCTTAAAGTGCATTTAATCTAGGTATATTTTCTAAAGGTTAGGACCTAATTGGGATTTAATTCTCCAAGGTGGCCCCTCTAGAGGATTGTGCCCTAGTTCACTATAAAAGGAGGCCTTCCTCTCATTTTCTCAATCAAGTTTTGTGAGAACACCATCAAGTCTCAAGAAATTTCATGAGCAAGCTCTCAAGTGCAAGCAAGTGAATTCAAGCATTCAAGCAAGCCTTCAATCATTCAAGCGTTCAAGCATTCATCCATCAAGGAGATCCATTGTTAACCATTGAAGGATTCAATCTCTTTGGAGCCCCCTTGAAGATCCATCCTTCTACATTCATCCAAGCCTCCTCATATGCAAAGATCAATTCAAGATTGGTGTTGAAGATCAAATGTCATTGATTGGAGACATCTTACATTCATTCTACATCCATTGAAGCATTCCTACTTGTGGATTTGAGGATTCGAATCCTCTACAAGGACTTCAACATAAGTGAGGTGATTTATTTCAATTGCTTTGTTTATGCATACTAAATTTCAATTCAATTTCAAGGTTAATTCCAAAATTGGGGTTTGACCAAAGCAAACCCCCCATTTTTTTGCAAGTACAGGTGCAAAATTTTGGATCTGAGAGTGGATTTGGATACCCTTTTGGGTGAACTTTCGAGATTTGCGAACAAAGTCAGAATCAACCTTCAAATAAAGAATCTAGCCTTTGACCTTTTATGAGGGTCAAAGACTACCTGCCGTCAGAAAGATAAAAGATTTATGGGTTTTCTTCATCTCGGCATTTCCAATCTGAAATAGGTTGCGGAATTTCCTAAAAGTACACACAGACATCAGAAATTGGTATTTTCTAGATTTTCCCTAATTTGAGGTTAGTATTTGTATTTCAATTATTTCAAATTTCAAGCATAACTCCTTTATAGGGAAACATAGGGTTTTTCTCTCTCCTTCATATTCTTCATAGATTGATTTGATTGTGTATTAACCTCTTGGTTGATCAAATTGGATCTCTCCTTTGGGAATTTGGATTTGGGAGTAGATCTCATATTTCCCCCATACATCTATCCACACACATTTTTACATTTGAATAGTGGTGATGAATAGAGAATTCATAAAATGGGTTCACCAAAATGAATAGAGGTAATTTGGAATCACCTCTATTGGATGGATAGATGTAAGAAAATATAACATCTACTCTCAAATCCAAATTCCCAAAGGAGAGATCCTATTTGATCAACCAAGAGGTTAATACACAATCGAATCAATCTATGAAGAATATGAAGGAGAGAGAAAAACCCTATATTTCCCTATAAAGGAGTTATGCTTGAAATCTGAAATAATTGAAATACAAAGACTAACCTCAAATTAGGGAAAATCTAGAAAATGCCAATTTTTTATATTTGTGTGTACTTTTGGGCAATTTTGCAATCAATTTCGAACTGGAAATGCCGAGACGAAGAAAACCCATAAATCTTTTATCTTTCTGACAGCAAGTAGTCTTTGACCCTCATAAAAGTTCAACGGCTAGATTCTTTATTTGAAGGTCGATTCTGACTTTGTTCGCAGATCTTGAAAGTTCACCAAAAAGGGCCATATCCACTATGATTTAGCAGAGATTTAGATAGGTTGCTACAAAAATATTGATAAGAATTTAACAATTTCATATCCCAAACATTATGGAACTACTATGGAAGTAGAGAAATTGGTTATGAGGTTTCATGTCCTTATGGGATAGGAGTTTGAGCCACAATATATAAGGGAGATAATCATTCGAAGGATCTTGAGTTTTGTCAAAAGGACCTGGGTATTCGTCATACATGTATTTGTAGAAATAAGGGAGGATGCTACAAGTGGTAGAAATTGGTGATATTTGTGGCTCGAGTTCGAGTGTGGGTTCTTCCAATCCACCTATAGATGAAAAGGGGAAAGTGCTCACTGTGGTTTGAATAGTTTCTACTTTTCTTTGTTTTGGCCCTATTTTATTGAATTTATCATTCAAATCTTGGGTTTTAGCAGACAGAGACATTCTGATTTTTAGATGTTATCAATATTTTGGGGGTGATATAATCTTTATGTTTTTTGAATTGGTAGTTTTATATGTTAAATACATTTGCACATATAGAAACAAGGGATTGTTATATGGCTTAGGTAGTTATAATTTTGAAAAAATCAAGCAGTAGAACAAGATTCACCTTTACTTTTATAAACTATGTATAATTTTTGTAATATTTAAAAATGCTTAATACAAAATTTATTGGCCTCAGCCTTTGACCGATCAAATAAATAAATAAATAAAATTATATAAAATCCAAATCCAAATTCACCAAGATCATTGTGAAGTAGGTGTCCTCTTCCATCTTTGTTCCTACCCTTGGGGGGCAAGGATGCCATCTCCTTCTTTTTTGTCTTTCCAAGATTCACCTCTTTCCTTGGTTAAGAAGTATCTATCTATTATGTGATATCCAATCATACATGAAAATTTTGGTTTGCATTGAGGATCTATGTCCTTGATAACAACCTCTTTTGTTGTTTGACATTGGGTTTCCAGGGTTGATATATCTCTCACCTTGGAAACTGAATAGTGTGCTATCCCTCATTTGGGTTACTTTCTTTTCACTTCTTGCATGATATCTCTTTACATTCATCCCTTCCATGGCCTCATAGGAGCTGTGACCTTCTTGGCTTGGATTGGGTGTTGTCCATGGATATTGTCTTGATGTTGTAGAAGGTTTTATCCTTGTTCTTTTCTTTCCTTAACATGTCAAAATAGTATATTTTTGCCATATTAAGGAGGGGGCATATATAGGGTCTCCTTTGTACTATAGTTTTTTATTTATTTATATGCTAAATCTCATAAGGTAACACACATAAGTTGCTAAATCCTAAGGAGACATGCATTTTTCAATTTTTTTAATATGCTAAATCTTGGAAGGTAACACACATAAGTTGCTAAATCCTAAAAAGACATGCATTTATATGCTAAAAATTTTGAAGGTAACACACATAAGTTGCTAAATCCTGAGGAGACATGCATTTTTCAAAATTTTCAATATGCTAAATCTTGGAAGGTAACACACATAAGTTGCTAAATCCTGAAAAGACACATTTATATGCTAAATCTTTCAAAGGTAACACACATAAGTTGCTAAATCTTGAGGAGACACACATTTCATATTCATAGTGATACAAGAAGGTGGATCTATGAGTATTCCAAAAGTCTTCAGAAGATGCATTACAATTGCAAGCATAGTTTTTGGGTGAACCTATTGGGCTCTCCCTCCAAGGTGAATCATGGTAAGGTGGGCATCTTACTAGGTGAGGTAATCACTCTTTTCCATTTCTCTCTCTTCGCTTTCATGCTAGTAGGACTGGATCATGAAGCTATGTTATTTATAGTGTTGCTCTTGTCTTTCTTATGTAATCATTTATGCTTTTATGATAGCTTTCCAAATATGATATTAGTATGAGAAATATTTCTTAGCAAGGTTTCTTATGCTAATTGATTTGGGTTGTTTATACTAACCCTTGTTCTTTTGGCACCCTCGTACATGTATGTTGAGTTAGAATCCTTAGTCTAGGGGCTTGTATCCTTAGCTAAGTGGTATTTTATCTCTTTGTGAATCCACTTGGACCTCCTCTTTCTTCTCCTTTACCAAGAGTTTGCATCGAGTCCATACTCTTGCTAAATGTATCATCTTAAAATGGAAGCACTTCCATGTTAAGAGCATTTAGCCCTCCGAGTAAGTGGTTTGGGATCATCTCGAATGCCTTGAGTTGGTCTTTGCTTAGATCTAGCTTTCTCCCCGCTTTCCACTTCTTTTCTGCACTTGATTTCTTCATTCTAGGTGAAATTAAGGTTAGGATCTCAAGGATTCTCCTTAATTTCCCTCTTCCATGGCTCTATTTTCTAGGTAGGACTTAGAAATAGGTCCTCCTGGACTTCATCACATTCATCATAGGATTTTATGCCTATCCCTAGTATTTTGTCTTATTATGGTATCATTTCTAGGTCTCTAGACATCCTCGGGACCTCCTATCCTGATTCTGGCTGGATCTAGGCCCACAGGGTCAAAGTTGAGGTTGATCCTGACTAGGTTAGTATCGACCTCGATCCTGACTAGGTCAAAATCAAGCTCAATCCTGACTAGGTTAGGATCGAGGTTATCTTTGACCTCCTCTGGAATCTGTGCCCCTTATTCAAATTTGGTCCCGATGGGCCCTAAAATCAATGTCGGGCCCTCAGATCTGAATGCAGAAAGGTTTTAATTCAAAATTCATTTCATTGTTTTCCCTCCTTAGTTGGTTATTGTGATTGGACCATAATTCGAGGTGAAATTTGAATTATGGGCCCATTTCTAGGGGTTAAGATTAGTTGGGATTTAATTCCTCAATGTCGGCCTTCTCCAGAGGTTTGTGCCCTAGATCACTATAAAAGTAGGCCTTCCTCTCTCATTTTCTCCATCAAGTTTTGTGAGAACATATCTCTCAACCAAGTTTTCATGCTCAAGAATTCTCAAGAAGGCATTGGTGATCAAGAAAGCATTCATTCAAGCAATCTTCCATTCAAGCATTCAAGCAATCATCCTCTTCTCCATTCAAGTTCTCCATTGAAGATCAAGGATTCAAGCATTCAAGCCTTTGAAGGGATTTGGTTCAAGCATTGAAGATTCATCATTCAAACCCTAGATCTAGCCATCATGATGGTGCAATCTTCCTTCAAGATCCTTTTGTTCATCTTCAAGATCCATTCATTCTTCCCTCAAGTTGGATTCCAAGCATACAATCATGGAGGTTTGATTTACATTTGTTGATCTTATGTTCAAGCTTTCATATTAACATACTTGATTACATTTCAAATACAATTGCATATCTATTGAATGTCATAGCTTCATTGTTAGATCTACTTCTACTACTTGCTAGCATTCTCCATTTCAATTTCAATATTAAGGTTGATTCCAAACCGGGGTTTGAGCAAGGCAAACCCCCCAAACAAACAAACAAAACCATTTTTTTTGTAGGTATAGGTGTGGAACTGCAGACCTGAGCTTGGATTTGGATACCCTTTTCGTCGAACTTCTAAGATCTATGAACAAAGTCAAAGTCGACCTTCAGAACAAAAATGTAGCCTTTGACCTTTTATGAGGGTCAAAGATGACCTCCCTTAGAATTGGAAAAGATTTCTGGGTTTTGTAGATCTCACAGTTTCAGTACAAGCACATGAAAATCAATAGTTTCTGAAACTGTTTGACAGGGTTTTCAAAAGGTTCTTTTTTGGAGGTAAGTACCTTTATTTCTTCATTTCAATATTAATCATCTATATTTACTTTCCATATCAATACAATTCAAATGTAAGTGTAAAATATTAGTTTTGGGGTCTCTTTTATGTGCAAACCATTGTCTTAGGACCCCATCCATATTTTATCCTTTGTATCACTATATCACATCCATCATCCATATTTTATCCTTGAATTAGCTTATTTTATATCGTGTGTTGTAAATTTTATTTTCAGATCTAACTATTTACTGATAATAAAGAAATAAATGCAATGACAGATAACTAAAACACAAACACAACACATGATATACCCTGGGAAACCTTCCTTGTGGAGGTGAAAACCCAACAAACAGTTTGTTGTATTTTATTAGGCCCAAATACAACTTTACAATGTTCACCTCTGTTAATGATAAATATTGTGTTAATGTTTTACAGCTAGTTTCAGATTCTATCTGAATATTTAATTTGTATTTTAATTTATATCTTTAATTTAAATTAAATATTAAAGTTTGTTTAAGGGCTGGGCCTTTTAATATGCTCAAATGTCTATTAAATTAGGAGTGCTTGATGCATGAAGGAAATGAGATGGAAAACTTGATGTGAAAATAAGAGAGGAAGGCTTCCTTTTATAGCGATCTAGGGCACAATCCTCTAGAGGGGCCACCTTGGGGAATTAAATTCCAATTAGGCCTCAACCCTTTAAGAATGGACCTAAATTAAATATAATTTAAGAATTTACCATTTTGGAGACCAAAATAGTGGACCCGAAAGCGGGAAAATAATTATTTCCAAAACCTGACAACCAGAGATCCTGGGACCTTGAAATTTGAACCTAGGGTCAAAGACGAGCTCGACCCTGACTAGGTCAGGGTCAAGGTCAAATTTGACCCCTTTAGGTCAACTTTGACCCCTTTAGGTTGACTTTGACCTTAAGGGCATAGATTTCAGGGTCTCAGTCAGAGTGAGAAATAGGAGGTCCCAAGGGTGCCTAGAGACCTAGAAATGATGCCAGAACAAGGTGGAGTGCTAGGGAGAGGCAAAAAATCCTATGATGAACATTATGAAGTCTAGGAGGACCTATTTTTAAGTCCTACCTAATGAAGTGCAATTGATTTGGAACCAGAATGAAGAATTTGTAATTCAAGATTACTAAGGAGTTGATGTTTAGATAATGCAAGATGATTTAATTAGTTTTATGCTGTCATTGATGTCAACTATCTTGATAGTACTTATCTTGTAAGTTACTATACCGACATATCTGAAGAAAGGTGGAAAAGATGAAGAATAGAGAAATCTACATGAGGAAGATGTACATGTCAGATGAGGATAAAGAATACATTGAGTAACTTGTTGGTGAGTCTATGACTTGATGGAATTGACCTCATTATGTTGCATTCATCTATAATGAAGAATAGAGCTGAAATACACAAAGCAGTGTTGTTGGTAAACTAAAGCATTTCAGTATACACCGACGGAGTGTAGTGTATACCAAGCATAGTATTAACCGAGTGTGTGTTCACTGACGCTTTTCTTTGTTAACCAATGAAGATAGAAAGGAATTAAATGATCAGTTTAGCCAATAAGATTGATGAGTTGGAAAGTGTATAATTCTGAGGTAACGGATAATGTTTGTTATGAAGATCAATGGCTAACATAAATCAAACGGATCTAACGAAGTAGATTGAAATGAGTTATTGACACATCAGCCGAGGAAGCTTGAAGCGACAAAATATATGGAGATGATTAAGTGGCAAAATCCAATGGAGGAAAAGAAAATGTTTTACATGCCTATATAAGAGACTAGAGATTTCATAAGAAAAAGGCCAGAAGAAGAAGTTACTGCAGGAGTATCACGTGAAGAAGGTTTCATGCATTTTGATCATACTGGTTATTGAGAACCGAGCTGTAGAACAATTACCAAGCTACCGAGAGCAATTACCGACGGATAATAAGTTAACACAGTATTGAATCTGAAGTGATATATTGGTCAAAAGGATTTGTATGAGCAAAATATTGATCTGTAATCTGCAATTGAAGTTGTAATAAGGTAGATCAACTACTGTTACATATTTAACCATTGTACACAGTCAAATCTCTTAACCGAGTGGACTTAGAAAGTCTTATGATGTATCACTCATTAGAGTGAACATTGTTATCCTGTCAACCCTAGAGTGACTGCTGGTTGGACAATAACTTCTAGTCTAAAATCCTCTAACAAGGTCACACCTAACAGTGTGTTTGTAAACTTTAATAGGGTTGGGTCTTCACCGACCTCACTTTAGAAGAGTGAACATTTTTGGGTTGCCGGTCCCAGGTGGTTTTTCCCGTTACAGGGTTTCCACGTTAAATCTTTTGTGTTATGTGTTAATTGTGATATTTGTTTGTTATCATACTTTGCATATTACATGTTAGATTTGATCGGTAACTACTATAAGTTTAGAATTGACAATCGGTAAAAGCATAGACAGTGAAAGTATTTTTGTTTACCAAGCAGTAGGAATTGAAGTATTTGTTTTGAATTATACATTTTGATTTCGGACAGTGTTTAACTGATTCACCCCCCTCTCAGTTATTCCAACACTACCTAGAAAATAGATCCACATAAGAGGGAAATTAAGGAGAATCCTTGGGATCCTAACCCTAATTTCACCTAAAATGAAGGAATCAAGTGCAGAAAAGAAGTGGAGAATGGGGAAAAACCCAGATCAAAGCTGGGGAACCATTCAAGGTGCTTACAATGACCCCGAACCACTTACTCAGAGGGCTAAATGCTCTTAACATGGAAATGCTTCCATTTTAAGATGATACATTAAGCCCCCACCACGTCTTCCTAGCAAGGAGTATGATTTGATAAACCAATTGCAAAATACCCCGGCCAAGATTTCTTTATGGGAGCTTCTTCAAACTTCACCTACTTACTATGAAGTCTTGCTGATGCAGGAGCATCCTGGGTGTAAGAGCAATCTTGCATCACCCAAAAATATTTCTTTTTGCTTTTCAATAAGGGCTATCTTGTGCAGAGCTACTATTTATGGAAACTTACTATTTTTAGTAAGTTAGTCATATGATCTTAGAATGTTTTGATTACATAGTTGGAGGTTCATCCTAATCATTCCAGCCTACTAGTTGAGTTTCATTGCCACATCATCAGTATTGGTGAAGTTATTGGAGTTTTTGGGTATGAAATCTTTCAGGTCAATTTTGAAGGCCTTAGAGGCTCCGGATCACAATCAACCCCCGACTGACCAGCACTTGCACTTGTTAAGCACTATAGATCTCGTCATGGCGTTTCTAAAAAGTGGTTACAATAGAAAAATAGAGTTACGGTTAAAAATTTATGGCCTCCAGAAGTTGGGTTACCTAAAATCATATTTTGTATTTCTTTTGAGCCGACCCTATTGTAAAAATTGTGAAAATAAAATAATTCTATGTATAGTCGGCCTTAAGGGCTAAATTTCTGGAACCTTCTCGGGCGGTAGAAATTGCCTATATAAAGAAGGCCCGTAGTGTTGTCTAGGCAGTGCTGGGTAGTAGTTCTGGGTATTGATTCGAGGCTTTGTCTTATAGAATATTGTAAGGGAATGCCCATGTGGCTTTGCATATTGTAATTCTGAAAGTTTGTAATTCCACATTTGTGGAGATAATAAGAAGCCAATTTTTTGTTCTTGCATATTGTTGCTGTTGTTTCTCTATTTTTGTTATGTGTTTGTGGTATTAAGGGGAGCACCCTTCATCACTTACAAAAAGCTCTAGCAACTCTTCCTACTCCACCTCCTAATCAAGAGAACATCAATAACTTCTTACAATGCATGCATGCTACCCCAGGTCCTCCTGACATTATATTTACTCAAAAGGATTTACCTTCTAAAGAAGTTCAAAATCGATATGATGCTCTTATGGTTGTTGTTTCTATCAATAAGAGTATCATTCATAGGACCTTGATTGATAATGGATCTGGGCTTAATGTTTGTAGTATGGACATGCTCAAAGCGATTAACGCCGATCTTTCAACTATTTAACCTGACAATGTTCCTATACATGGCTTTGATAACATTGCTAAGAATACTTTAGGAATCATTACCTTACCTATCAAAGTAGGACCAGTCATCCTGAATACACCTATTCATGTTATGCCTGGACCTCTCAATTATAATCTTCTTTTGGGTAGACCTTGGTTGCATGAGATGCATGCCGTTCCTTCCACCCTTCACTGAAAAGTCAAGTTTATACATAACAATGAGATGTATACACTTCATGTGGATGATGCACCTAATCCTTGTCTGAATATTCAAACTCACACTACTCCTACTCCTAATAGTAATCCTTCTTCCTGTAATGCTCTTCCTGATGATGATTGGGGAACCTTGGATTTTAATCCTACCTTTATTGGAGAGTATAAGATTAATGATCTTGATTTTATGAAGAAACAAAGAGAATTTGAACAATGAGTTTTTGCTTCTACTTCTAATACACTTCATAATAACTTTGTCGCTGCTTCTACCCACAATGAATTTGTCAAATCTACTAAGGATGATATTGTAACTACTGAGGTTCCATTGACTCCTTCTGATATGGCTTCTTGTTATGGTCCTGGTTATCATTTCCTAGTTAAACAAGGATTTAATGGTCAAGGATGTGGTAAACATAAATAGGGAATTCACATGCCCTTACACACTAGGGGGCATGAGCATTTTTATGGATTGGGATTTAATCCTTGACAACAAATCAATGTTAATAACATCTCTAATAACACTTCAAAATAGGATGAAACTGTGAAGGAATTTGACCGAGAAGTTCTTTTGCATAAACTCCTTTGTGCTAAGATGATTACTAGACCTAGATGCAAAAAGAAACGTAGTCCACACTTGAAGACTCTTCCTTTTTGTTTATATCATAGATTTCATGATCACTCTACTAATGAATGTCATGCTTTGCATTATAAGATTAGGCAACTCATTGATAATAATGTTATTTATATATCATGCGGCAATGAGTTGTATTTCAATCCTATTTTCTCTAAATAACATTTATGTTCCTATTATGGAGCTCTGCATTATGTACACAATGTTAGCCTAATACTTGGGGGCTCATTGTCTTGCATAGCATTGAGAGAGATATAATAGGTCCCCTTTCATCTTTGTTCCTACACTTGGGGGGCAAGGATGTCATCTCCTTCTTTTCTATCTTTCCAGGATTCACCTCTTTCCTTGGTTAAGTAGTATCTATCTATTATGTGATATCCAATTATACATGAACATTTTGGTTTGCATTGAGGATCTTTTTCCTTGATCACAACTGATTTCATTGTTTGACATTGGGTTTCCATGGTTGATATATATCTCACCTTGGAAATTGAATAGTGTGCTATCCCTCACAAGGGTTACTTTTTCACTTCTTGCATGATATATCTTTGCATTCATCCATTCCATGGCCTCATAGGAGATGTGACCTTCTTGGCTTGGACTAGGTGTTGTTTGTGGATATTGTCTTGATGTTGAAGAAGGCTTTATCCTTGTTCTTTTCTTTCCTTAACATGTCAAAATACTATGTTTTTTCCATATTAAGGAGGGGGGCATATATATGGCCTCCCTTATTTTATATTAAGTATTTTTGTTCTAACCTTTTGTTTTGTAGTATGCTAAATCTTTCGATGGTAACACACATAAGTTGCTAAATCCTAAGGAGACACATTTTTCAAAATTTGTCAGTATGCTAAATCTTCTGAAGGTAACTCACATAAGTTGCTAAATACTGAAGGGACGTGCATTTCCAATTTCAAATATGCTAAATCTTGGAAGGTAACACACATAAGCTGTTAAATCCTGAAAAGACACGCATTCATATGCTAAATCTTCCAAAGGTAAAGCACATAAGTTGCTAAATCCTAAGGAGACACGCATTTCATATTCATAGTGATACAAGAAGGTGGATCTATGGGTATTCCAGAAGCTGTTAGAAGATGCATTACAATTGCAAGCACAATTTATGGGTGAACCTGTTGGGTTCTCCCTCCAGGGTGATCCATGGTAAGGTGGGTATCTTACTAGGCAAGGTAATCACTCTTTTCCCTCTCTCTCTTTTTGCTTTCATGCTAGTAGGACGGGATCATGAAGCTATGTTATTTATAGTGTTGCTCTTGTCTATCTTATGTAATCATTTCTGCTTTTATGATAGCTTTCCAAATATGATATTAGTATGAGAAATATTTCTTAGCAAGGTTTCTTATGCTAATTGATTTGGGTTATTTAGTACTAACCCGTGTTCTTTTGGTTTTCTCTTTTCACACCCTTGTGCATGTATGTTGAGTTAGAATACTTAGTCTAGGGGCTTATGTCCTTAGCTAAGTGTTATTTTATCTTGTTGTAAATCCACTTGGATCTCCTCTTTCTTCTCCTTTACCAAGAGTTTGCATCGAGTCCATACTCTTGCTAAAGTGGGCGCTTTAAAAAACATCTTAAAATCGAAGCACTTCCATGTTAAGAGCATTTAACCCTTCAAGTAAGTTGTTTGGGGTCATGTGAATGCCTTGAATTGATATTTTCTTAGATCTGACTTTTTCCCCACTTTCCACTTCTTTTCTGCACTTGATTCCTTCATTCTCCTTAATTTCCCTCTTTTATGGCTCTATTTTCTAGGTAGTATGTGCTATAAATGTGTCACACTTCTATGGATCATTACATGCAAGGAAACTCAAGAATGAGCCCTCACAAATCGATCCATAGCTCCCTAGGCATGGAGTGCAAGGGTTTTTAAGAATGCTCTCAGCTAGAGCTATTTAGCCTATAACCTTGCTAGTAAACCATGCAATGGGAGATTCAATGAAGACAAGGGAAAGAATGCCAATATCCTCAAGAATCAAGAATGAAAATGCAATGCAATGCTATGCTAAAAATGGAAATGCAAGCTAAGATATGAAAGGAAATATGCAAGTGTTACAACCCAAGCTAATTATTCTATGTGAGCTAATCTAGAGCATAGAAATGAAGCTAATCTAAGAAAGCATAAATATGAAGCTAAGCTAAGAATGCAAGAATGAGATGTAGAATGCAAGAATGAGATGTAGATGCTAAGAATGCTCCAAATCTTCAAAAGCTCCAAAGTGTACCTAGAAAACCTGCAGCATAATATTAGCATAAAAAGTTGGGGATCTAGAATGAAGAAGAGAACTCTTCTTTTATAGGAAATGAGAAGGAATGGACCATGGAGATTAAGAGGCAAAAGATTTAATCAAGGGTGGAGCTTGAAAGAGGAGCAATCCATGTGCACAAATATCCTCCAATGAGAAAATAGGAGTTGACTTTTGTGTCCATATGAGACAAAAAGTGCTTTTCCCTTTTTTATAAAATAAGAATAATGCTTTATTTGTGCAACTTAGGATAAGAGGAAAAGTGGGGGCTTTTTATTTATTAAAAGGGGAGGGAATTCCTTTTAAATAAATAAAAACTTAGGATAAGATGGTTAGCCCATAGAAAATAATCGAATAAATGATAGAACTAGGATTTGATCAAGAACAAGCAATTGATGATTTAGCAAAAGGGGCTAATAGTCTAGGTGACCATTTTTAGGTGTATACAGGTAGGACTTACAAATAGGTCTTCCTAGACTTCATCATGTTCATCATAGGATTTTTTGCCTCTCCCTGGCACTCTACCTTATTCTGGCATCATTTCTAGGTCTCCGGGCACCCCCGGGACCTCCTGTTTCTCACTCTGACTGAGACCCTGAAATCTATGCCCTTAAGGTCAAAGTCAACCTAAATGGGTCAAAGTTGACCTAAATGGGTCAAAGTAGACCTAAAGGGGTCAAAGTTTACCTTGACCTTAACCTAGTTAGGATCGAGCTCATCTTTGACCCTAGGTTCAAATTTCAAGGTCCTAGGATCTTCAGTTGTCGGGTTTCAAAAAATAATTGTTTTCCCGCTTCTGAGTTCGCTATTTTGGTCTCCAAAATGGTAAACTCTTAAATTATATTTAATTTAGTTCCATTCCTAAAGGTTTGATGCCTAATTGGAATGTAATTACCCAAGGTGGCCCCTCTAGAAGATTGTGCCATAGATCACTATAAAAGGAAGCCTTCCTCTCTCATTTTCACATCAAGTTTTCTCCATCAAGTTTTTGATCTCATTTCCTTCATGCATCAAGCACTCGAAAGGAGACATTGGTGATCAAGTTTTGGAAATCAAGTTCTCCCTCAAGAAAGATCAAGCAAGCATCCATTCAAGCATTCAAGTCCTCTTCTCCATCCAAGTTCTCCATTGAAGATCAAGGATTCAAGCATTCAAGCCATTGAAGGGATTTGGTTCAAGCATTCAAGATTTATCATTCAAACCCTAGATCTAGCCATCATGATGCTGTGATCTTCCTTCAAGATCCTTTTGTTCATCTTCAAGATCCATTCATTCTTCCCTCAAGGTGGATTCCAAGCATACAATCATGAAGGTTTGATTTACATTTGTTGATGTTATGTTCAAGCTTTCATATTAACATACTTGATTACATTTCAAATACAATTTGCATATCTATTGAATATCATAGCTTCATTGTTAGATCTACATCTACTACTTGCTAGCATTCTCCATTTCAATTTCAATATTAAGGTTGATTCCAAATTGGGGTTTGACCAAGGCAAACCCCCCAAACAAACAAACCAAACCATTTTTCTTGTGGGTATAGATGCAGAATTTTAGATCTGAGAGTAGATTTGGATACCCTTTTTGCCAAACTTTTGAGATCTGCGAACAAGGTCAAAATTGACCTTCATAATCAAAATATAGTCTTTGACCTTTTATGAGGGTCAAAGACTACCTACAGTCAGAAAGATAAAAGATTTCTAAGTTTTCTTCATCTCAACATTTCCTATTTGAAATAGGTTGCATAATTGCTTGAAAGTACACACAGACACTAGAAATTGGTATTTTCCAGATTTGCCATATTTTGAGGTTAGTATTTCCTTTCCAATTATTTCAAATTTCAAGCACAATTCAACCATAGGGAAATATAGGATTTTTCTCTCTCTTTCACATTCTCCATAGATTGATTCGATTGTGCATTAACCTTTTGGTTGATCAAATTGGATCTATCCTTTGGGAATTTGGATTTAGGAGTGGATCTCATATTTCCTGTTATCATATTTTTACTCATTCTTTGATTGGTGACCTAATTACTAGCTGAGGCTATAGTACACTAGTTTGTGTTATTAGGTGATCTTATTTTAATTTTTGTTGATTTCATTACAAAGTACATGAAAAGGAAAGGAAATGAACTGCATCTAAGATTACATGTGCATATATCAATGTTAAGTATGTTGTACAAAAGGGAAAGAACTAAAAAAAACATTTATCCAAGCTCACACATGTCGTGAGCATAGCCATTGCAAGAATTGCATAAATGAGTGTTAAGTATGTATTTTAATGAACATAAATACAGGGGTACCAGACATTTCCTAGTAATGAGTCTATCTCCACCGTGTTCCCAGTGTGCTCCTGTGATCCTGAACATGCATATAAGAGAAGAGAAGTGGGTTAGATCTAATGGATCTAAACAATGCCTGGTATCACAAGTACTCACAAGATACATACATGCACTCAGCCATACATCTCTGGGAAGGGTTGTTCTCAGGGCATGTGCATAAAAGAGGCTATAGAAACAAAAGAGTACCATCATTTTCACTAATGTATGATCGACCTTGACCTGTGATGTACTCTATGCCAGGAAAACCTCAATTTCCTTGGCAGTGGCTACATCACAGGCCAAGAACACCCATGATCAATAGGGAAACATTCAGTATCAATGGGACACTCAAGAACCATAAAGCCAAATCAACTGAAGCATGGTTGAAGCACTGGAAAATAGAGCACCGATAGTTTCAAGGGATCAAATCATCAACATGATAGAGAATAGGGTACACAATTATGAACCAATTATAAAGGGGCTAGCTTGGGTCTTGGAGAATCCATCTCAACAAGCTACCAGATAGAATTATCCATAAATCGTCAACCTATTGTAACATCAAATGGAGCAGCATTAATCTAGTTACAGCCGGTAAAAAGAGCAACAATGATATTTTTCATCATAGAGCCTCGAACTAATGTAGTCACTACAATGGGGACCAACATGAAGTAGCATGAAGGAGATGTAATGGGAAAGAAATAAAGCCACCCTAAAATTCATGTAGCAAAGCATAGACACAGTGATAACAACATTGATATAGGTTAATAAATGCATATAGTCCATGGGCATTGAGGGATTCAAATCAGTGAGCAAACTCATAAACCAAATGCTAATAGCTCATGGGGTTCTCTGAGAAGATCAAATAAGGGGCATTGACAATGAGGTGATGGGTCCATCCAACCAACATGCATCAAAAAATATGCAGTTAGAGATAAATGGCATCTTCATGGGCCCCAGAAATAGTGAGCGCATCATGTCAGAATGGCATGACAATGAGGGATGATATTGTTCAGATCAATAAACATATAAACACCATTCCCTGGCCTGCAAGCCTCAAAAATTTAAAGGAAATAGCATCAAGCAGTGAACATTATACACTCAAAATTGAGTATGAATGGCATGAATACAAACCAGTAAAGTATCAAGCATGAGCATTATGTGCCCGTGAAAATAACAGAGATACCACAATGAATCTCCACAGGCCCCAAGTCAGTCAAAATAGCAAATGGAAAATAGTGGATGTTAAATGAAACATCAAATATGCCAAACAATAATGTGATGCTTCGAATGTTCATAGAACCATGCTATCAACAATAGATAGTGAAGGATCGTAGGATGTGTCATGATGAACAATAAATAAGAAATTAGTGACAAAGCAACATGGCATGGTGTTACAACATGAATCCAAAACCATGAATTCATGAGCATTTACCCTTGTCCACAGGTTGTGGAAGGAAGACAATGAGCATTTGGCAACATGCCATCAAACAACATGACAAACAGTCGAGTGCATAACTCGAACATTCATTTTAACCCGACCGCGGCATCTGCCAGTGTTTCAACATTCAATGATTGAGGATTGTATGTTCATGATGCCTTGAGTTCAAATGAAATACAATGGATAGGTCCATGGGTCAAGCCATGTGAGCAAACAAGAATGAAACATGAGGATGGTGCCCATTTTTGCAAAGAAATAAAAGCTACACCATGCCCTCAAATTTTAGATGGATACATGCAATGGTGTCTTCAAACACAAAAGATAAATAAGATCTCACAGAACAAGGCCAAGCACACAACAAAATGAATGGTGTTACGATTCAGAAAGGCATCCTTGAGCTAGCAATGGGTCCAATACATATGCACCTTAATCAAAGAAAACAAAGAGTAAGATAGTAGACATGCAGCATAAACAACCAGTGACAAACTAATAGCAAGATGCAACATTAAACAATATACAGTGCCATAAAAGATTATGCCCTCAATATGCAGAGGTTTACATTGAATCAAGTGCACAACACCCTCAAACACAACATTTCCCTCATAGGGAATCAACAACAAACCACAGAGTTCATGGATCATGTATAAACAAAGAAAATAGTGAATCAATGCAATGAGCAGTAAAGTGATATGATTTATAGGATGACATACAACATAATGAAAAGCAAACACAAGTATCAACAAAATGTGCCAGCAAGCATGGAATATATTGATGCCCTAAGGCTGTGAACATGATGAGATATATGGATTAAAATATGAACATCAATATACAGAGGCTATTGAATCCAGCAGCAGACCCAATAAACATCATGATGCCCTAGTTCATAGCAATTACCAAACCCTCAATAACAAATATAGAGATTCACAATGCCCTTGATTTACCAGAAGAAATACAGAGATAGCAACATTAAGATCAAATGCAGAGAATTTCAAATGAATAATGTTAGTGTCGTGCCCTAGTTGAGAATGAAATGTTTGCAAATTAGTAACAGTAAGTCCATGCTGTGAAGTTCCATATTCATGAGACCGAATACGCATTCACAAGCATGCAAATACCAAGTACCATGATAAAATACAATGAAGATAGCAGAAGCATAGTTGCCCTCGACCTTTCCAATTCAAGAATGAAATGTAGAATAACATACACCAGTGCCTACCTCGATAGCATAGTGCCGAGAGCTAAATGTTTCCAAAGCCAGACTAAAGGATCATAGGGAAACTTGCCAAATGTCAAATGAGAAAGTCCACAATGCCAGTGGCAGAAGATTTTTGATAAATGACTATTGAATTATTTTCTCCCCTTTTGTAGGGTCATGATTTTAGTCATTTTATTTGTTGATATGTATTCAGGCTTGAGCATGGGAGTTTTGATAGGATATTTTGAAAACATTAAGTTGGGTTCTAGATATCCTAGGTCATGTGCTAGGTATAGATGGATTTGATCTATTAATGTGATGAGTCATCAAATGTGCTTTCCTCTTAATTGGGTTGAGAGTCATTTGTTTGACTTAGGATAAAAGTTAAATCCATGGTAATTATTTGGCATAGGGGTTAGATTCTAATGTAAAAGTCATGGCTTATTATTTGTTGCAATTTTGACAATGGTGTTTTTATAAGCCACTATCAGAATCCCATTTTTGGTACATGACTTAGTGGGTAGAATGGTCTTCTTTGAATATCTATTTTTAAGGACCCCACTTTTTCCACCCCCCTAGAAACTTGAGAATCTGGCATTCAAATTATGATGTAGCCTCATGGGTCTATTATTGATCTTTTTCTATTCTTAGGAGGTAGTGGAATTTGAATGCAGATTCCTAGGTTTTAGATATATACCTCTCACTTTTGGTGATAGAGGTTAGCTCTTTATTCTATTCTCTCTGATATGAGTGTTGTAGCTCTAAGAGACACAATTGTACTTAGTTTCTTTTCAGAAATAAAAAATGATCCTTCTTGTTTCCCTATAATTTTGGATTTTCTTTTTGAATCACATGCAGGATTACTGTGATATCCTTGTATCCTTAATCCGCATGTTGATCCAAGTTGGTTTTTAGGAATTCATCTTAGCTCAGTAGTGTAATTTGTGTGCAATTGAGAAGATCAGAGTTGTGGAGATTCCTTCCTCTTCTATATTTCAAGTACCTTATTTCATTAAGAGTTTAAGGAAGTAGAATCAAGTCGTGAGTCAAGTTTTGCTTTGCTGTTGGAGTAAACTTGTTTTAGTTGTGGATCTTCTTTTGAATTTGATGGATCACCTTTGTTTTCATTCAGTTTCAGTTGTTTGTTTTATGCACTCTCTCCCTTTCCTCCTAAAAGTTAGTAAGTTTTTCAAGTGATCCAAAGGGATGTCTGCCCTTAATTTGGAGGTCTATTCTCGGATAGGTTAGCCACAGCCTGAGAATAGTCCCATGTTTCATAGGATTGCTAGGTTTTAACACTCAGTAAATTGGGTGCAATCCCTAGTGACAACAATTTTTGGCACGCCCAATGGGACTACTTTTTTTCCCATCATTCACTGAGATTTTTGGTGTGATCCTTAGTGCAATCAGCCTTTAAGAGGTATTTTCTTTCAAACACCATGGTGACTCTGAGAAAAATCTATTGTTTTAAGCAGTTCAAGTGCTAATAAGTTTTAGAAAAATATCTTTTTGCCAACTCATTTGATGAGTAAGCATGTCAATTCCTAATGCATATTATCCCTATCACCCCCCATATCATGAAAAAGCTATGCATGTGCCAACATTCATGCCATATCAAGCTGGCCAAGCAGCAGGATATAGCCAAAATGGCCCACAAATAGCAGGTTACCAGTATGCACCACCATACCCTCCCACCTAGCCTCAAGCATCTAGGAAAAATTCCTATGAACAACCCTATGAGAGACATTATTATAATCCTTAGAATCAGCCCAATACCACTTCAGATTTAGACTCCAATAACTGGTTGGTAAATTTTGGAGAGGAGGTGAGCTCTTTCATGAAAGATTATGTAGAGATGAGGTCTCAAAAAGAGGAGCTCTCAAGGCAGTATATGGAGTTGGTGGCCCAAAAGGAAGGAATCTCACGACAACTAGAGAATAAGATAGCAATTTATGAGCAGACTCTTGAAGGGATGAACCTGAAAGACAAGAACCATGAAGAAAAGATTGAAGAGTATCAAGAATTAATAAGGGCCATCTATCTTACAACTATAAGAACTAAGAAGGATCTCCGAAAGGATTTAGAAGAAAAGGATCAGTTGGTGAAGAATCTATTGGCACAGGCACCAAGGCAAGGAGATTAAGAGGTCATTGCTACCCCTACACAAGAAAGCTCACCAGATCCACTAGAAGGCAATGAAAACTTAATGCAGTCTTGGTGCCCCTTATGGACTATGTATTTAGGTTATGAGATGATAGCTCTTTTTAAGGAGGAGATCCATAAGGAGATGCCCCATGCTATTGAAGAGAACCTAGAAGCTTTGCAGACTAGATAGGAGATTCACAAGGTTCAAATCTCAAGTTTCTTGCTTGAGCCTATTCATGACCCCATCTCAGTCTCTCAACTACTCCATCCTATTCCTATAGAAGAGACACCTAAAAGGTTTGACTTCCTAAGTGAGAGTGAGCCTATCTTGTAGTAGATTAATCCCTATGAGCCAATTCCTAAAGAGACCCCTACACCTCATAGCATTTTAGACCACTAGGAAGAAGATTATTTTTGTCCTTTAGGTGCTCTCTTTCATGATGATCATGAGGAAGCAGTGGATTTTCTACATGTTGATGAATTAGGACAATAAGACAAAGATCAGGAAACAAGTGAAGAAGGTGAGAGCCTAGTTGATCCATTTGAGGAGATGCCTTCTTATATTGAGCAAGATGAGGTGGTGCAAGATTTACTTGTTGAGCTCTCTGATTATGATAAGAAAGACAAAGTTGCTGCTAACTTAGAACAACAAGATGATTTTGATTTGATAATCAATTCTTTTTGCTCAGCTCTTGTTGATGTTCCTCATCTTCCTGAAAATGATAATGGCTGGCATGTTCTTGAAGAAGAGTTTGTATTTCAGGAGGGCAATGGTGTCTCAGTTGTAGAATCTAGACCTATTAGCAATAAAGTGGTGGATGGATATCAAGAGCCATGTTTCCTGGACCATGATAAGGGGCCAGTGATTGTTAAGGACATGATTTGATAGCTTTGATGATCTATTGGCTATTCCAACTAATGAAGAGGATGGTCCTCTAACTGCAGAACAAGAGATGGTATGGCAGACCATCATGGAGGGGCAAATTTTTTATCAGCATGCTAAAGTTATCAATAAGATGCATATAGAGAAAGATAGGCCTAGTTTCATACTCTCAAGGGGGTGTCCTATCAGATATCTAGCTCAGAGGGGGTCAAACAAGATATCCATTTTCAAAGACTCAATGGAGGGTGATGTCAGAAGTCAATTCCTTGGTGACCATGAGCTTATTCAGTCTTATCAGCTTCCTTGGAAAGACAACACCTATGATCTTATTGAGGTTATTTATCTAGACTACCAATTGCAAAAGTTGATATGCCAGGTAGCTCAGTGCATTTTTGTATTCCATATTCTCTTTATTGGCATCAAATATGCAAAGTGTAATACCCTAAGGAGAATGGGAAGCTATTTCAATAATCCAGTTAATGGATTCATTTAACCAGTTTGCTGATACTGGTTAGAGTAGGGTAGGATAAGAGTTTTCAATTTTGTGTTTCCTAAGTGTCTTAGCACAAGTTGGCTTATGGTGTTGCTTTCAGCTTTCAATTTTTAGTTGGTTAGGTTAGAAATAAGCCAGAGTAGTCTATCTCAGGCAATCGACTTTAGTTTTGTTGGAGGGAAGGAGGTTGTTTTGTTTGGGAGCCGAGTTTAGTTTTGAGCCTTAAGACTTTGTACCCAATGGATCTTTAAGGCAACTGGTCAGGATGCTTAGTAGGTAGGCACTCAGTTCAGGTCACCAGAATGTTATCATATTTTTACTCATTCTTGGATTGGTGACCTAATTACTAGATGAGGCTATAGTACCCTAGTTTGTGTTATTAGGTGATCTTATTTAAATTTGTGTTCATTTCATTACAAAGTACATGAAAAGGAAAAGAAATGAACTACATCTAAGATTACATGTGCATATATCAATGTTAAGTATGCTGTGCAAAAGGGAAAGAACTGAAAATAACATTTATCCAAGCTCACACATGCTGTGAGCATAGCCATTGCCAGAATTGCATAAATGAGTGCAAATATACATATATAATGAACATAAATATAGGGGTACTAGACATTTCCTAGTAATGAGTTTATCTCCACTCTGTTCCTGGTGTGCTCCTATGATCTTGAACCTATAGATAAGAGAAGAGAAGTGGGTTAGATCCAATGGATCTAAACAATGCTTGGTATTACAAGTACTCACAAGATGCATACATGCACTCAACCATACACCTCTGGGAAGGGTTGTGCTTAGGTCATGTGCATAAAAGAGGCTCTAGAAATAAAAGAGTACCATTGTTTTCACTAATGTGTTTGTTCCATGTGTAGATGAGCGACCTTGACTTGTGATGCAGTCTATGCTAGGAAAACCTCAATTTCCTTGGCAGTGGCTGCATCGCAGGCCAAGAACACCCTTGATCAATAGGGAAACATTTAGTATCAGTGAGACACTCAAGAACCATAAAGCCAAATCAATTGAAGCATGGTTGAAGCACTTGAAAATAGAGCACCGACAGTTTCAAGGGATCAAATCATCAGCATGGCAGAGAATAGGGTACACAATTATGAACCAATTATAAAGGGGCTAGCTTGGGTCTTGGAGAATCCATCTCAACAAGCTACCAGATAGAATTATCCATACATCATCAACCTACTGTAACATCAAATGGAGTGGCATCAAACTAGTTATAGCCGGTAAAAGGAGCAACGATGATATTGTTCATCACAGAGCCTCGAACTAATGTAGTCACTACAATGGGGACCAACATGAAGTAGCATGAAGGAGATGTAATGGGAAAGAAATAAAGCCACCCTAAAATTCATGTAGCAAAGCATAGACATAGTGATAACAACATTGATATAGGTTAATAAATGCATATAGTCCATGGGCGTTGAGGGATTCAAATCAGTGAGCAAACTCATAAACCAAATGCTAATAGCTCATGGGGTTCTCTGAGAAGATCAAATAAGGGGCATTGACAATGAGGTGATGGGTCCATCCAACCAACATGCATCAAAAAATATGCAGTTAGAGATAAATGGCATCTTCATGGGCCCCAGAAATAGTGAGCGCATCATGTCAGAATGGCATGACAATGAGGGATGATATTGTTTAGATCAATAAACATATAAACACCATTCCCTGGCCTGCAAGCCTCAAAAATTTAAAGGAAATAGCATCAAGAAGTGAACATTATACACTCAAAATTGAGTATGAATGGCATGAATACAAACCAGTAAAGTATCAAGCATGAGCATTATGTGCCCGTGAAAATAACAGAGATACCACAATGAATCTCCACAGGCCCCAAGTCATTCAAAATAGCAAATGGAAAATAGTGGATGTTAAATTAAACATCAAATATGCCAAACAATAATGTGATGCTTCAAACATTCACATAACCATGCTATCAACAACGGATAGTGAAGGATTGCGGGATGTGTCATGATGAATAGTAAAGAAGCAATCAGTGACAAACCAACATGGCACGATATTACAACAAGAATCCAAAGCCATGAATTCATGAGCATTTACCCTTGTCCATGGGTTGTCGAAGGAAGATAGTGAGCATTTGGCAACATGCCATCAAACAACATGATGAACAGTTGAGTGCATAACTTGGGCATTCATTTTAACCCAACTGTGGCATCTACCAGTGTTTCAACATTCAATGATTAAGGATTTTATGTTCATGATGCCGCAAGTTCAAATGAAATACAACAGACAGGTCTGTGGGTCAAGCCATGTGAGCAAACATGAATGAAACATGAGGATGGTGCCCATTTTTGCAAAGAAATAAAAGCTACACCATGCCCTAGAATTTTAGAGGGATACATACAATGGTGTATTAAAACATAGAAGATAAATAGGAGCTCACAGAACAAGGCCAAGCACATAGCAAAATGAATGGTGTTACGATTCAGAAAGGCATCCCTGAGCTAGCAACGGGTCCAATACATATGCGCCTTAATCAAAGAAAACATAGAGCAAGATAGCAGACATGCAACACAAACAAACCAGTGACAAACTAACAAGATGGGGCTAAACAATATACAATGCCATAAAAGATTATGCCCTCAATATGTAGAGGTTTACAATGAATCAAGTGCACAACACCCTCAAACACAACAGTGCCCTCATAGGGAATCAACAACAAACCACAGAGTTCGCGGGTTGTGTATAAACAAAGAAAATGGTGAATCAACACAATGAGCAGTAAAGTGATATGATTCACAGGCCAACATAAGACATAATAAAAAGAAAACACAAGTATCAACAAAATGTGCCAGCAAGCATGCAATATATTGATGCCCTAAGGCCGCGAACATGATGATATATATGGATTAAAACATGAACATCAATATACAGAGGCTATTGAATCTAGTAGCAGACCCAATAAACATCATGATGCCCTAGTTCATAGCAATTACCAAACCCTCAATAGAAAATACAGAGATTCACAATGCCCTCGATTTACCAGAAGAAATATAGAGATAGCAACATTAAGATCAAATGCAAAGAATTTCAAATGAACAATGCTAGTGTCATGCCCTAGTTGAGAATGAAATGTTTGCAAATTAGTAATAGTGAGTCCATGCTATGAAGTACCATTTTCATGAGACCAAATACACATTCACAAGCATGCAAATACCAAGTTCCATGATCAAATATAATGAAGATAGCAGAAGCATAGTTGCCCTCGACCTTTCCAATTCAAGAATGAAATGTAGAATAACATACACCAGTGCCTACCTCGATAGCATAGTGCCGAGAGTTGAATATTTCCAAAGCCAGACTCGAGGATCAGAGAGAAGCTTGCCAAATGTCAAATGAGAAAGTCCACAATGCCAGTGGCAGAAGATTTTTGATAAATGACTATTGTAGATCTCATATTTTCCCTATACATCTATCCACACATTTTTACATTTGAATAGTGGTGATGCCATTTTACCCCTATTTTCTCATTGTATATCATTTAGGGAAGGTGGGTAACTCACAAGAGGGACTATATCCAACACAGTAGGAATGATAGCCAGTTCCAAACAAGGATCCTCTTGAGAATCACAATGTTTGACACCACCTAGCTTTCTTAGGATTATGACTGCCGTGTAGAAACTTAGAAATGGGATCTACTTCTACCTCAATCATGGACATATCTTTTCTTCTTCTCAATAACCTCCTTGACCCAAGGGGAGTAAGTAGATGATATGTAATTAGGAGCATTAATGATAGCATTTGTAGGTGGGGTGTGTTGAGCTGGATGAGATGAGGGCCACTAAGGACATCAAATTCAATATTATAAAAAATGGAATTGGTTATGTCATCACCATCAATTTTGTGAAAGATGAGGGTATCACCTTCTTGATTACCACTATCAGTACAAGGTAAATTAGAAGTACCAGGGGAGACTGGAATACAAACTTTCTCATCAGTACTTTTCTTTGGAGTAGGTGGTGTACTTCACATTTTGACTTTAATTTTTCTTGCCTCTCTTGTTCTTCACCATCATCGCCTAATTGGGAAGCTCCTTCTAAAGGTACAGATGTTGGGGTGGAAGGAGTAGAAACAGGTTCAGGACCTTGTGATTCACTTGGTTTACTACCCATAGAACTTCTAGGGGTTGAAGATCTAGTGCATTCTCTTACTTTCTTCTCAATCCACCTTTTAGTTCTTTCTATTATATGAGTAGTTCTTTTCTCTACATTTGTATCTTCTCTATTATGTCAAGTCAATAATTGTGTGGAGGATAAGAAAACATTCTGGCAAGCTTCATCAACTAGATCAAAGTCATCATCAATCAACTCAATAATTTTAGGATTATAATTTCTATACTTCTTTCTAAAAGGGACAATATAAGTTTTAGTGGAATGTGGTGTTGTACCTTATCACCTTTGAATTTCTTCAAATAATCATAACACTAGGAAAAAATATCTTCGTAGCAAGTTAATAGTGTAATCAATTTTTTATTTTCTTTAGGAGTACAAAAATTTCCTACATACATTGATTTGGGCTCTCCTTTAGTTCCAATATTAACCTTCTCATATTCAGTGAATGCCCCATTAGATTCTCTCCTTTTTTTCTACTTGACATATCTCTTGTGTTTATCAAAAAGGCTTTTAAAAGAAACTATCCCCTTTGGTATTTTGTTCCCCTTCAATTGAATTACTTTACTCCCTTCCTCTTTCTTAGATAACCTTTCCTCATTAGTGATATCATCATCTCCTTCATTTCCTTTTTCAAAGAAGTGGTTAGTAAAAGAGCTAGCATACTCAAGAAATTCTATGATATGTTTATCATTGTTAAAAATATGCTAGTGATTGATATTTTCACGGACACTTGGTCTACATATTACCTCCATGCTAAGTGTTTTGTCCTTAAAATTTGGGTGAGGAAGAAGGAGAGATGAAGAGATGAACAAGGAATCAACTCTAGTATTTTGATCTCTAGGAACAACTTTGATTCCAAAAGCATCAAAGCCTTCTATTCAATCCCATACTTTGTTCCTATAATATTTTAATCTACCATTCTTGGTGGTATAATCTATTTTAATCTACTTGAAAATGAGTTCAACATCCCCTTTGACTTTTGGATGTTTAACACCTTTCTCCTTTGTTTTTGTAAGTCCTAAGAGTAAGACCTTATATTTCACTATATTATTTGTGTTTTCAAATTCTAATTTGTACATAGAAGGACAATCATATTCATCTAGTGAAATATAGACTATACCTGTGCCAAATCCAAAGGAAGAACAACTACCATCAAACTTGAGTGTCCACAATTCATTACATAGAATAGAATTAGTCTCAACATAAAAGATTTCTACCCTTGGATCTCTATATTTTTGCATTGTGAAGGTCTCCTTGGGATTGAGTTGCAAGAAAAACTTCTTTCCATCTACTGGTATAGTAGTATATGGCCAATCCATTTGAATTTATCCTTCTAGATCCTTACAAAATCTTATGCTCAATAACATTTTTAGCTTATAGGGACATCAACCACTAAAATTGTAAGTTTCAACCTCTTCTTTGGGTGCAGGGATATGGATACTTGAGCATCTTTAATTTTTCCAATAATAGGCACTAATGAGGAGTCAATAGAGTAATGATTCCCATGAGAAGAGGTTATTGTCAATCCTAAGGCCTTGACTACCTATGTAGGCATCACATTATCAAAGGCTCCTGAATTTATGACATAATTACTCATTTTATACCCATCTATATATAAGGAAACAAAGAAGGGATTAGGATTTTCATTTGAGATATTAGGAATGCTAGGATTCAAAGAAGACATGGTGCAATTTCAATCTTCAATGGGTGTAGATGTCTCATTTGATACTTGGGCATTAATGGAATTTCTTGAGGTTTCGTGTTTAATGAATTCAACCAGCCTGTCAAGATTTCATGGGTTTAACCTAAGGTATTTAACCTAAGATATTTGAACTTTTGTATTTTTACAATATTCAACAATATCAAAAGATCTAGATACATACATATTTATGGGAACTATGTGGTACCTCTCCATGTATTATTTTTAGAGTTTTGGTATCTCCTCTTTTGTGTTTAGAGGTCAAATTATTGGTTAGCAAAAATTTGGGTACTAATGAAGAACTAGCATTATGCCCCTTTGATTCTTGGTCTTTCTTTCATGACTACTGATTTTAGGTGAGCACTACACAAATTGACCTTTCTAGTTGAATACAAATTTCTTTGTCTTTTTCTCTATATGATTCATATTCCAAGTAGTTTACCCTTTGTATTTAGTTCGTCAATTGCATACATCTATACTTCTCTAGCCATTTTAGGACAAGAGGAAACATCATGATTAGTTGTGAGATGGAAGATACACACCATGTGATTACCCTTAGTAGCATAGGGAGGTGCCTCCATATCTAGCCTCTGAGCTGGGTTGACTATAACTAGTTGCCTCTAATTTGTCCCTTGGGTATTGTTATCTTTTCTTGATATGTCTTGATACATGGGTTGAATAAAATTCTTCAGCACATGTCTCTTCAAGGTTATCATATCATTATCTAACCTTTGAATCATAGGGTCAATGGAGGTAGTTGGTTGACATTTCCTAGTTTGTAGTTCTTTCTTCCATTTCCTAGCAGTAATCAAATCATATTATATTTCTATTACCACCCTTTGGATTTCAGCTAAATTTGGTACACCTTCTCTTTTAAGGGGAAATCTAACATCTAGGCAAAGGGTGTTGATAAAGAATTTTTTTGTAAAGAATCCCTTTGAGTCATGTTTTTGGGAGTTCTATTGACCAATTTATTGAATCTAGTTACAAAATCTCTCATTAACTCATGTACCTCTTTCTTCATGGTAGATAATTGAGAAATCAATGTATTCTCATTTTCAGTTGTGTTGAATCTATTCTCAAATTGAGTATGCATAATTTTTCATGAGTTGATTAATGCATTTGGTAAATGATAGAATCAATCAGTTGCTTCATCAACCAAAGATTCAACAAATAGTTTAACAATACATTTCTCTTCTTGGACTCCCAATATGGAGATGACTCCAAAAAAGGTACAAATATATTCATCAAAAGTAACTTTTCCATCTCCTTTAAATTTAGGTATGACCTTTCATGATCCTCTAGGTAGAGAACATAACTATGCACAGAGATTATGGTGGCTCCCCAAGGTATAGGTGGATTTTGAGCCATGATTTGTAGGGGCACTGGTCTTAGACTTGTAAAGGTAATGAGACTCCAACAAGAACAAGGGCTTTGCAAGATGAGCTAGGGGATTTGTTGGATGCTTGGGTGAGGATGTTCTACTCAAAGAATGAACCTTACAAGTATGAGGGTAAAGAGAAAAACCAATAGATTGCAATAGGTCAAAATTTGGGTCTACTGTGCCTTTCTTTCTATCTCCCATAGTATACTTCTTAGTAGCTAGTTTAAATCAAGAACCAAGAAAATGGAATATAGAGTCACCAACCTCTATTTACTTATGGAAAGAGGATTTAATAATTATTGGGGTTTATTGATGGAGCTACAGTAGGATTTTCTCTTACCCTCTTTAGAAATAGTCTAGGGTTTTGAGTTATTTCTTTTTCTTCTTCTAGCACTCAATCGAATCTCCTATAATCCTCAATGTTTTTCCTAAATCTCTAAGATGCAATGTTTAACTGTGAGATAATATATTCTTGATCATCTTGAAAACCAAAGTTTGGTTGCAATACTAGGAAGATATTTTAATGATGAAGTGACATTTTGATACATTTTAGGCAACTAGTTTATAGACTACAAAGACTTCAACAAATAAATCTATTCATTCAACACAACTAATTTCTTTCGATATTCCCAATAGAGTTGCCAAAAATGTGTTTTCTTATGATTAAAATAACCAAAACTAAAAATAAATATGTATGCTTTTAGCTAGAAATAAAGTAAGGAAAATAACTTTTAACCCAAAATTTTTGGAAAGGCAATCTTTTCAGATATCAAGATAGGTCATTAGAAATCAAATTTTCTCCATAAATGCAATACAACTAATTATCATCTATTTTCTATTTAACTTCAGACAAAGTTGATCATGAAGAAATATTCTATAATTCAAAATCACAATTTAATTTAAAAATACGATGATTGATAACATCCTACAACAATGCATTCAACATAAGAAGAATAAACACTAATAAATTGCAACAAATAGTCCATAATTTTTAGCATTACTTTTAGATGTTATTCCATTAAACTTTTCAAAATATTTTCAGTCTTGTCTTTGTCTACTTATTCTAACCCTTAACATCACAAAAAAATTGAAATATATAAGCATTGATTACATAACTGACTTTGGTAACCAATGATTTCTTGAAGATAGCTGCCCTAAAGATCAGTTAAAGTTTTTAACATAAAATTGAAAAGAAATATGGCCCTCTAGAGTTCATAGTTTTTGAATTATCACTTAAAAAGTAATAAAATTATGGAGAATATTAATCAACCGCCACTGGCTCATTTTCTCTAATCATCTGGGCCTCAACCCCTTGGATCATGGGAGCCACTTCTCCTTCCAAATCTGCTGCTTGGACTTGAGCTTCTTGTTCTTGCACTTTTTCCTGTTAAAGCCTATACTTGGTGATAACTTTAGATAATGCTCTAGATTGGGGTTTACCTATTAAACTCACCCTCACCTTATGCTTCTCTATATTTCTCACCACCTCCATGATTTTAGGATAGATTTCTTCTTATTCCTCTTTAAAATTAGCAACATTATCTGCCAAGTGCTACAAATTATTTATTTCCTCTTCATTTATATTTTCTTGGGACCAGCTTTCCCGATCCCCTATCCCTAAGTTCATGGATTATCATGACATCAATTTTTAATTTTTCATTCCCCTCCTCAAATATCTCAATATCCAGTTGTGTGAAACAAGGCATTAGATTCTTGACATCATGCTGGAATTGAGCTAAGGTATGCCATACATATTCCTTTGATTCCTTATTGTTAGATTAAAGTATTAATTATATTAATTAACTTTACTCCCCTCTTAAGATGTCAACTCTTTTGCTTTAGTTGTTTATATTTAAACACACATGCACTAGTTGTTTTAAACTCATGCACTAGTTATTTTAAATATAAACTTGCATGCATTAGTCTTGTAATAATTTAACTAATTACTACATGCACTAGGGTTTGCCTTTCAAGGCTTTCGATCTCCTTTATAAGGATGATCCATTGTACATTTAATTCATTCATTATTTGAGGATGTTTTCTTCTTCATATTTTTTAGTCAAACCCTTACCCTCTTCTTGTCTCTACCTCCTTGTAACAGGTTTTTGTATGCAGGTGATCTTCAGGTTTTGTGGATTTGTATTGCTCAAATCCTACATGGTATCAGAGCCTAATATGCGACAACTTGTTCACGTTCAAAGGATTCGGAGATAAGAAAATCATCTGATTCAGATTAGGGATTTTTTGGTTATTTTTTATTGAATTTAGGATGTCTCTAAATTTTGGTGCACTTTGAGCTCAAATGAACCTCACCGTTGAGCTCGCAGTGCCCAAAAACCCTATTTCAATATAAAACATGTCCAATTTGGACAACTTTGCATTTTGGGGTTTTTTTTGGGTACCAGAGGCTTGGCACGCTTCCTGAGATGGAATTTGTATGGATTGGCATGCTTCTCGAGGTGAAATTTGTACTGATTGACATGCAAACTAAGGTGAAAATTTTATTGTTTGGCACACAAATCAAGACCAAAAATTGGCATGCATATCAAGGTAAAAATTCATAAGGGCTAGCATGAATCCTAAGGCACGCATGTGATTTTGATTTTTTTTGTTGACAGTGACAGCCATTTGGCCGTCAAATTTAAGCCCCTCATTTGATGATGTCAGCATGCATAATCAACATTTGCACCATTTTTGGGCCCTCCAGCGCATCAGTTGGTATTTTGCTCATAACTTGAGCATACGGTGTCGAAATCGGGCAAAAAAGATATTGTCGGAAAGCTAGTTTCGAGCCTGACACTCTCATGCATGTTAATCTACTTTTTTTTTTTATGACATCTAGCTTTCTATTTCTACTGTCAAAGCTAGATTATCCTTTTTGCATTCCACGGGGGCTAATTTGCTCAAATTAGCTCCTTTTTTGGATCTAGAAGAAGCGTCGGAAAGCTCTTCTTGAGCACCATCCAAATTTTTGTCTATTTTCATCAGAATTTTTTCAAGGTACACAAGATTTAGATTTAAATTTTTTTTGCCCTTTTCTTGATAAAGCATATCATTCTAGGCTTAGGGGTTTGATATTTGGATTGTGGGGGGGTGTTATTTTCTTGTTTCTATCAGTTAAACCAGATATTTATAAAAAAAAAACCCCTTCTAAAAAATATGGCCAAGACCTCTTCTTGTCTAGAACTTCTGACCCCACATAATTATCACACATGGAAAACCCTGATGATATGGCTTCTCCATGCAAAAGGGCTCTGGTCTTGTCTAGATGCAATGTAGCTAGTATTACAAAGACCCTTTGAGATCATGTAGCATCGAAACAAGATGGATGAGGTAATGGGGTTGATTTCTTTATAGGTATTAGACAGCTTACAGTTTCATCTTGATGGGTGTAATACCCCTCTAGAGATGTGGGCTAAATTTGAGACATTATTCAGTACCATCAATGAGTTTAGAGCACTTCAAATTGAGGTAGAGCTTACCTCTCTTGTACCTGATTCTTTTCCTTCTATTGAGGACTTTTTGATGAAGTTGAAACAATAGAGATCTTTGTTACATGGATGTGGAAAGCAAAAGGCTGATAAAGAGTGCATTTATCTAATTTTGTCTAAGCTTCGGGGAAAGTTTCAGATTTTCTCTTCTACCTTTCATTCTACTATGGATGCTTTGGGACCTAGATTCACCATGCCCACTTTTGAGGTGTTCTATGATTTCTTGACTAGAGAGTAGGCCAAACGTACTCAGTTGGACTCTCTAACAGGATCAAAGAACCAAGCATTGGTTGCCCAAATATCCAAGGGAAAGCAGAAGTAGAAGCCCAAGCCCAAAATAGATTCAACTGGCAGTGAGAATTCCTCCAAGCCACCTCCAAAATTAGATCCAAAGAAATCTACTCCAAAAGGAAAAACTTCTAAGTCTAGTGAGTCTTCCTCCAAGACTATGAAGTATATAGGTGATCCTTGCAGTTTTTGTGGCAAGGAAGGGCATCCAATTTCCAGGTGTTGGAAATGACTTAAGGCACTAAAAGAAGCCATGTAGAAGTGTAGTCTTGCTCCTCCAAAGCCTCCACCTCCTCCCATAGGGAAATTTCATGCTCTTTCTGCTCGAGCTTTATCTTCCACTTCTCCATGGATTATTGATTTAGGTACTTCACACCATATGTCACACTCACCTGGATTGGTTACCTCAATTGCTCAGAGTGTTACTACACATAGTGCCATTGGTGACTCAACACTACTTTTAGTTACACAATCTAGAACTATTTCATTAGATGGTGGTTCTCTCCAGGATGTTCTTTTGGTTCTGACCATTTGTATGAACCTCCTGTCTATTTATTAGATTTGTCATTCTGGCTTTGGTAAAACAATTGAGTTCTCACCACATGATGTGGTTATTAGAGACCTCCATGATCCTGACTTGGTTATTGCCACTGGGAGTGTTGATTTAGAGACACACTTATACCGGTTTGATGGCTTTGAGAGCTTCGATTCTACTGGTGTTTCTCTTGTTGCTCATGCAAACATAGTGAGCAAGCTTTGGCATGAGCATTTTGGCCATGTCAACTATAGATATTTACAATAGATGAGTACATAGGAGCTAGTGATTGGGCTACCTTAGATCTCTTGTACTAATGGTGTTTGTCAAGGTTGTGTGCTTGGAAAACATCACAAAGATCCATTTCCATCTAGTAGATCCTCACGTGCTCTAGCACCTTTGGAGTTGATACACAATGATCTTATGTCATTTCCCACTCCTTTTTTTGGTGCTAGATATGTACTCACCTTCATTGATGATTTCTTTAGACGCACATGAGTGTACTTGAAGTAAAAGTCTAATGTCTTTGATTCATTTTGAGTCTTTAAGACATTTGTAGAGAAACAATCTGGTCTTTCTATCAAGCATATACACACTGACAATGGGAGGGAATATGTGAATTAGACTTTCAAATATTTTTGCATTGAGCATGGTTTACAACATCAGTTCAGAGTTCCTCATACCCCTCAATAGAATGGCATTGCAGAGAGAAAGAACATAACATTACGAGAGATGGCTAATTGTAAGCTACAATCTCAAGCTATGAGTGCTTCCTTTTGGGTTGAGGCTATCAATTGTGCCAACTATATTTAGAATTGGATGCCTCATAAAGCATTGCGACATTTGACTCCTGAGGAGGCTTGGACTCATGTCAAGCCTAGTGTTTCTACATTCTAAGTATTTGGTAGTGAGGCTTGGGCATTTATTCTAGATGCTTAGAGGAAAGCCATGGAGAGGAAAAGTTGACCTCTCATATTTAAACACACATGCACTAGTTTTTTTAGACTCATTCACTAGTTGTTTTAAATATAAACTTGCATGCATTAGTCTTGTAATAATTTAACTAATTATTACATGCACTAGGGTTTGCCTTTCAAGGCTTTCGATCTCCTTTATAAGGATGATCCATTGTACATTTAATTCATTCATTATTTGAGGATATTTGTTCTTCATATTTTTGACTCAAACCCTTGCCCTCTTCTTGTCTCTACCTCCTTGTAAAAGGTTTTTGTATGTAGGTGATCTTCGGGTTTTGTGGTTTTGTATTACTCAAATCCTACACTTCTAAACAACAACTTTCCATTCCAATGCATTAATCCATGTCAATAATTTAACATCAACATGTTTACTTAGTATTCGACCTTATCCTATAGTAGTTGTAAGGGGCATATTGGAAACTTCATGAACTTCAAATAGGACTACCGACAAATTTCTATGTTCCCTCTTTAGGGCATGTTGATCATTTCTCTATTTTTCCAACTTCTTGGTTATCAGGGAATACATTTTCAACCCCTCTTGAATGAAGGAAATAACATCCATTACTAATATTTCTATCCATTTATCTAATTCCAAAGCAATATTTTGAGCCCTTTTAATTTTCCTTAACTTTCTAAAATCTAGTCCTTTAATATGAACTCGCATTGTTCACTCAAAATCTGCATCTTCTTCATGTAACATAGATCGAAGGAAGGTGACCAAAGAATTTACCTACCTTAGTAGCTCTATGTTCGTCCATCTTTAACCTTTGAGACAAAGATTCAATAGAGGTAGTGACATGGTAAATATCTCCTTTAGAGGTAAGAGAACCCATATTAATTTTTCTCAAGCTACAGTATTTATCTATGACTTGATGTTCATTCTTATCACTGATAGGATCTGTAATCTCCAAGAACCTTTGATCATTGATCAGGTCTATTACAACCCTATACATCCTCCTAGATTTCTTAGGCTTACAGATCCCCTATAACAACTTGTAAATATGATCTGCTTCTACCTCAATCATGGAAATATATCTTTTCTTCTTCAAAATGACCTCCTTGACCCAAGGGTAAGAAGTAGATGTTGTATAATTGGGAGCATTGATGATAGAATTGCGAGGTGGGGGTGTGTTGAACTAGGTGAGATAAAGGTCACTAAGGACACCAAATTTAGTATTATAAAAAAAGGAATTAGCTATGTCATCTCCACTAATTTGGTAGAAGATGAGGGTATCACCTTCTTGATTACCACTATTAGTCCAAGGGAAATTAAAAGTAGCAAGAGAGACTAGAATAGAGGCTTTCTCATTAGTACTTTTCTTCAGAGTAGGTGGTATACTTCTTCACATTTTGACTTCAATTTTTATTTCCTCTCTGGTGCTCCTTCTAGAGGTATAAATGTCGGGGTGATGGGAGTAGCACCAGGGTCAAGACCTTGCGATGCACCTATTTTAGTACTCATGGAACTTTTAGGGGCTAAAGATCCAACACATTCTCTTAGTTTCTTCTGAATCCACCTTTTAGGCATTTCTATCACATGAGCAATTCTTTTCTCTACATATGTACCTTCTCTATTATGCTAGGTTGGTAACTATGTGGCAAATAGGGAAACATTCTGATAGGGTTCATCAACTAGATCTGAGCCATCATCTGTCAACTCATCTAGTATAAAGATTGATAACTCAAATATTTTGACCTAGTCTAAGGTCAATCTCATGAAATATCTCCTTTTAACTTCTCTAATATCTATACAATCTACTCAATAATCTTCAATATGGGATTGATGCAAGTAAGATTTACCTATGTGGAAAGTGTTATAAACATACTTCTTTCTACCAAAGGGAACTCTTGGGATAAAAGACTGGAATTGATGCTTGGAAATAATTTTTTCAGTGGTGGTAGTAGTGTAAAAAATCTTACAAGTAAAAAGGGACAGGGTTACGTAAGAATTGTGTGTGCTAAAATGTTGTCACACTTCTATGAATCATTATATCCAAGATCTCTCAAGAATGAGGTCTCAAAAATTGATCCATAGCTCTCTATTCATGGAGTGCAAGGGTTTGTAATGGAGGCCCTCAGATTTGACCTATGTTTGTGCCCATGCAAGTACACCATAAAATGAGAGATTCAAAGATGCATGCAAATAGAAATGAGATCTATTCTGTATGATAACAATGCAAATTAATCTATGAAAGAAAATGCTTGTGCAATATTAATCTATGAAAGGAAATATGAATCTAATCTAATATGAAAATGAAAGATTAATCTAATGGATTGCCATGGGACATGAGAGAAGAAGACAAGAAAAGAGAAGTTTCAATATCCAAGCTCAAGTGCTCAAGTATCTTCTCCAAAATTGCTCTTCAAACTTGTAACATAACAATTCGCAAAATGCACATATATGAAAATGAGAAGGAGAGGGCTCCTTATAAAGAATCTTGGATGGTCAAGATTAAGAGGCAAAAAGAAATGAGCAACAATGGAGATTAAATTTTGGTTGATCCATGTGCTCAAGATTCTCAAGAGGCAAAATCAATGGACATGGTTAAGAGGCAAAAAGATGTGTGGAAGAGATTAAGAGACAAAAACCTTTTTCAAAAGTCAAAAGATTCTATCTCATAGGAAAGTGCACTTTTCTTTTTCTTTTTATTTATTTATTATTTTTAGCAAAGTGGGTTCCAATATTTAATTAAAAGATTTTTTATTTATTTAAAAGAGATTTATTCATTTAATTAAAATGAGATTTAAAATAAATGACTTGATGATTTAATTAAATAATTTTTATTTAATTTAAAAGAGATTTTTATTTAATTAAAAGGGAGCAAGTTCTCTCAATTAAATAAAACTTGGGAAATATATTAAAATATTTGAATTAATTACAATTTGATCAAATAAATTGATTTGAATTAAAAATATTAAAAATCATTGATTCAGAAAATTGATAAAATTGTTCCAACATTGAATAAATTGAAGAATGGGGCCCAAAGTCTAGGCGACCATTTTAGGGTGCATACATTTGCCCCTCTTTGGGTAATGTGTGATCATTCTGGGAACACATGTGGCCAAAGAAAAATTGAAATGTGAGGTCAATTTGGGATCACAAAATAATCCAGACATGTGATCATTCTGGGAACACGCCAGGACAAAAATAAGCTGAAAGACAAGACCAACACCCTTGCTATTAAGTGATAGTCAAGTCTCAAAATAAGAGATAATAATCTCAAGCAAAGATTGAATTGATAAAACTAAATCAAAGATTGAAGTTTGATAGGTACTGCCCCCTCATGATCGAAATCAAAATGAGATAGAGGAGAAATAGTAAATCGATAAAATTGATCAAATTGAACTAAAGATAAGGTTCTTGATGTAAGATGAAAGATATAAGAATCACAGAACCAAGGTAGATCTTGAAAGATTATGCCCCAAGGTTGAATCAGAAGAAAAGAAGTGAGGTGAAAGCCAATGAAAAATCAAAGGTTTGAAGACGTGAAAAAAAATGGAGAGAAGAAAGAGAATTTGCCTCAAGATAGAGAACACCTCAAAAATCAATCAACTATTTAAGATGGGAAACTTCAATTGAGATCACGAAAGAAGATAATGAAATGAAGATCAGAACGTGATCACAACTGATTAAGTGTCCAAAAGAAAGATGAAGTAAAACCCTCTCAAACTCATAATGCAGCCTAAAAATGCAAATTTAACATGAAGTCTAACAATGCAGGCTACATGAAAATGCAAAGGTGTACTTGCAACAAAGCAACTATAGGATCTTGTGTTCATCATTCATTAGAGAATGTCAAAGAACTTATTTTCATCATCAGGCCATTATTAACGGACATCAAAAAATCACACAACCATCACCAGCCACGAGTGCAACTGTGAAGATATGAATGCGACTTATATCGGATTGGAATGTGGAAAGATTTTAACATAAGCATCAAAGACATAAAGGTCAAGATGACTTGGATGTTAGCTTACCCAATTTAATGTAGCAAAACCATGCTTGCATCAAGGCAAAGATGCCACAATGACCATAAGAACAGTTGTGCAAAACAATCAAGGATGATGCCTCAAATCTCCTAAGTGTTTCAAGGGAACAACAAGAGACACTCAAGATCTTCAAGAACACACCCACAAGTAGAACATAAATAAAAACATGCCCCATGCCCCAAGTCCTCTAGTTATGCCTCCCGGAGAGACTTATTAGACAAGGACACTCAACAAAAATCAATAACAGTTAGCACACAAAGAAAAGATCATGACATAGCTCAAGCATTAAGTGTTGTGTTTAAAAATTTAAGTGTGTTAACTGATATTGAGTTCCAAGGATAAGGATCGAATGCTTGCAAGCAGGTAAGATCACATGACAAAACTGGGTAAGACCAAACTGATAAGTGTTGAGAAACACTCAACGTCGGGGTTGTGTTGAAAAACACAGTTGGGGTGGTGTTGAAAAACACCGTTTGCGAGATGTCCTAAAGACAAACGCATCCAAGAGACCAAAGCTAACATAGTTATGCCCCCTAGATAAAGACAAAGACCAATTCCAAACCAAGGCAACAAGAACAAAGCATGATGGAGAAAGGCTAAGTGTCGAGGACGCGTTCTAAGAAACAGGGGTGCAAAGGCCTCAAGTAGCGCCTGTTTTCAATTTTTCACCACTTGGATTTATTGCAATTTTTTTTCTCTTTTTATCATTTTTTTTTTGTATTTTTGCTACCAAGGCGCCTGTTTCCAGGTTTTCACCAAGGCACTTTTTCTATTTTTTTTGAATTTTTTGATTTTTTTTGGTAGTTTTTGCAATATATATTTTTTTTAGAGATACATCAAAGTGTCTATTACTATATTTTCACTAAGATGATCATTTTTTTTAGGACATTATATGCTTTTTAGAAGTTTTTCAGCATTATATATGAATTTTTTTGGAATTTTTTCAGGATTAATAAATATGTACAAAGGATGCCCCCAGACATAACAGGCATCAAACTCAAGAGCAAGATCACATCGTATAGTTCCAAAATGTGGAAAGGTTAGGGACAAGATGGATGAGCAAGCTGGTGAATGAGATGGAGGAAAGGAGAATGAAGGTGAACAGAGGGAAGAAATCCTCAAGGTCAAACTCCTCAAGAGTACCCAAGCTAGGGAAAAATTTGTCATGTAAAGCACATTTAGAAAAGCAATGAAAGGCCAGCATAGGATAAGTCATAAAAGCGTAATAGAAAAGAAGGAAAGGATGCAGTCCAAAGGAGTAGACATGTCAAGAGGCTTCATAGCATCATGTTTTAATCTTTTTTATTAGATCAAGACCAAAGGGAAAAAGAATAGCAAAAGGCTAGAATAAATGGAGGAAAATAAATATGAAGGCTAAATATGAATGGAATGAAATCAAGATCATCATAAGATAACTCACAAGATAGCCAAATGTTCGTGTATAGGTCAACATTGTAAAGATCAAAGAGAGAAGATGGAATGGATGAAATATGTAGAAGAACTACGCATGATACCTGATTTCCAAGTTTTCATCATGGTACTTATCCAAGGTGCCACAAGGGAGTGGTTTTCACCATAGGATGAATTTATTTCTCTTTACTTTTGCTACCAAGGTCCCTGTTTCCAAGTTTCCACCAAGGCACATTTTTAATTTTTTTAATTTTTTTCTTTTTTTCTTTTTTCTATTTTTTGAAATTTTTCTTTTGGAAGAAAGCAAGCTTTTTAGATAATGCTCCTTGAAAGGATAAACAATGATATGCCAAGGATTCAAAATGATATTCTTAAAGATGCTAATAGGAAAAGGAAGATGGAAAAGAAAAATGGAGGATAATGAATAGAAGGTAGAAGGATAATGAATGAAAGGATTGTGAAAGGGTAGATGAAAAGGAAGGCAAGATCAACATCAACACACACACTTTGAAGGGTGGTGAGAGGGTGAAGGAAATGTGAATGAAGGAATATGGTGAATGGATAGAAGAGGTTGCGGTTTAGGCGCATGGAATGGAATAATGTTTTTAGAAGAAGATGAAGTGGAAGCCTTTGGAAGCTTGAATGTCAACTTCATTTTTTGCTTAACATCAGAATCTTTCAAGAGAGACTTTAGAATCCATATAGCCATAGGCTTTTGATTTTTTTTTTATGATTTAGAGAGAATATCTTCAATGATGGATTTTGGAACCCATACTTGTCTTGTAGTTTTCTTCTTAGATATCTCTTTTGACTTTATGCCTCCATGTCGATTAGAGGAGACATGGTGATCTTATTTTTTCAATGGATTCTTGTATTGCTTCCTTTTCTTATATTGAACATTCAAGTTACTTCCAAGAGACTTGGGACTTGTGGAAGAAGGAGGATATGACTGGTTTAGATGGGTGGGTGGATGAAAAGGATTCAAGGGTATGCATCTATGTTGATCTTGAGGAAAGATAGGAGATGGAGGGACGTAAGGACCCAAGATGGATGATGAATTAGGAGAGTTAGGAGGGGAAAGTGAAGGGACATAAGGGCCCAATATGGAAGGTAGATGTGAATTCTTTACCATTGGTAGAGGAGGTCCAAGGATGGATGTGGAAGATGCAAAAGGATAATCAATAAGTTCATCAGCATCTATATCACAACCAAGGACATCAACATCTTTAGAGTGAGCATCAAAATTTTCAATAGGATCATGAACATCTTGAATAGGAGAAACTTCTTTGATAAGATTGTTCGGACCTTGCAAAGACTTAGGAAGAGTAGAAAGTGAAAGTGAACATGGAGTGGTAGAATAAGAAGATGGAAGACTTTGATCTTGACAAGTAGCTTTGGATAGCATAAGCGTAAAATTTTTCTCTTGATTTTCAATAGGCTTAACATTGGAAGTAACAACACCATTTTTAATAACCTTAATGGAAGTATCATCTTTGGAAAGCACAAGTGTAGTAAGGTTATTTTGTTTATCAATAACCTCAACGGTGTGAGTAGTAGCTTGACCTTGCTTAGGAGAAGTCTTAAGACATGGTGGAATGAATGAGGAAGGGTGTAAAGGATCGAAAGAATCATGAAATGAATGAGAGATATTATGAACAAGATTGGATGACATGAAAGGTTCTTGATCTTGATCTTTCTTTATGTTCTTTTCTTTATCATTTTTAGAGTCCTCTTGACATGGAGCCACTTCTAAGGACAAGGAAGCATGTTGGAACTATATGGAAGACTTTGGAAGAGATGGTGAAGGATTAGCTAAAGTAGGCATTATAGCAGATAAAGGATTAGGCTCTTTAGGTTTAGCATTATTGAAACTATTCGCAACCAAGTGAAGGTTAGCTTGAGTTTCTTTAAGAGGTAGCCTTTGAGAACAACTATAGGGAACTGCATGAGAAGTATTAGGATCTTTGTTGGATGAAGGATTTGTGAAAGTTTTGAAAGAATTGGAAGCTTTAGGAAATGTATGGTTATTGGAGGAAGTAGGGGATGGAAGGGAACTATCACAAGACAAAGGTTTAGCATTAACATGATCTTGCTTGAGAGTGCAATCTTTATTTTTAGCATGAAGATTCTTAGAGGAGAAATGCTCATAGTATCTACGTTTATACTCAACATATAAAAATTTCTCCTCCTTAATAGTAGCAGATGTATCATATTGGTCACAACAAATATCATAATCCCTTTCAAAATCAGAATCATATGGATCACCATCACAATCTATCCAATAGGATGACCCTTTAGTAAGCCTAAGCACATGATGAGGAGGACTCTTAGGAACAAAGATGTCATAGGTATCATCACGTTGCTCATTATGATATGTTTTGATACGAGGAGTAAGACTCATGGGAGAAGTAGAAGATGAACGAGATTGTGAAGAAGAGGAAAGTGAAGACCTAGTGGATGAAGAAGACTTGGATAATGAGGAATGTGAATAATATCTAGAAGAGTCATGATGAGACTTGGGAGGTGAAGAATTTGAATAATGTCTAGAAGAGTCATGATGAGACTTGGAAGATGAAGAATTCAAATGAGAAGACTTAGATGATGAAGAATGTTTGGAAGAAGGAGGTCATGATATGATCATGTCTATGATCCCAACAAAGGCGTATGATTTAATCATCTTTTCTTTTATTTGTGCCTTAAGTTTGTCACCCATGAGATATCTAGAAAGACTATTGGAGGAATAAAATTATTCAAATTGAGCAATGAGTTCAAGATCATCTATTCTCAAGAGAGGTTCCATAACAAGATAGTTGAAATTCATGATTCTAGAGGAAAAGAATCAAGCATGGAAGTGATAGAAGAGATTAATAGAAGAAGGTAGACTAGATAATAAGAGAAAAAGAATCAAGAAGATGTGAAGAGGTTAGGAAGAAGAGAAATGATGAAAATGGGAGACTGCTCTGATACCATGTAGAAACTGATGAAATATCAGATTCAACTCCAAGATCTAGCTGCATGCAATAAACTTGTTACACAGAATGAAGCTAAAATTGGAAAAAGTGAAACCCTCTTGTGCTCAAAAAAGTTAGAGCTCAAAATGTATTAAGAGTGAATGACAGAAATAATTACAAAAGTGGCTTATAAGGACAGAAACCCTAAAGCCCAAAAAATCTAGGTTGTGCAATAATAATTAATAGAAATATTAATTATTATCCACCTAAAAGAGATAGCTTAAGTGAAAAAGAATAATAGAGGACTTAAGTAATTAAACCAAAATGATTTAATTATAAAGTCAAATATAACTATTATTCTAACAAGGAAGATATGGGAGATGTGGAAGAAAGAAGACCAAGAGCTATTTTGTGTAAATTGATATCATTTAAGTTCATTTGGATGTTGAGCAACATGTCATAGCACCTAAGATTTAAGATCTAGACTGACCAAGGAAGACCAAGCTTCTAAGAGAACTCACTATAGCATGACGGAACTCAGTTTCGGTAATCCAATTAGATTTTTCAAAAGATTTCACAATGATGATCAAGCACATAGAACAACAATTAGGGAATTCAAGAAAATAGTCTTCAAGTAATGGGCAAGGGACAAAGAAACCTTACACATGAACAAGAATAGTGACTTAGTATTTCTACTCCCTAAGGACTCTACTTGTGTATGTTCTTGAGAATGTTTTAGCAGGCACTTAAAACACAACAACATCCTAGCAAGCTATCTACAAGGCTATATATAACTCTTCTAAAGGGAGTCTTCAATATACGCAAGGTACGTGAGGCCCAAATCTATAGATGAGAAGAATTTGAAATCACACAGCCAGGGGGAGACGGTAACCCAAATCTCCTCCTTCACTTCTCAAAGATATAAAGCTCTTTGAGGCTTAGCCAAGAGTGATATCTAACTTATTCCCAAGAGAGGTGTCTTTCTATTCACCACTTGCTATTTATAATTCGCCAGAACACAGGAGTTAAGGTCATCCCTTGAGGTGATGTGTCCTCAAGTAGGCCTTCTAAAAATAAAAAGTAAGCAATTCTCTATCAAAAGTATTTGAAAGTACTAAAGGTGGTACATTTAACTCTTCAAGTGAATGTGAAGTGAGTCCACAAAGTGGTACATTTAACTCCTCACACAAACTCAAAGTAAGTCCACACCTTAGAACACTAATGAGATCAAGAAAGCACAAAATGAGAAAAATTTTATGGAGCACTTAATGCTTTTTTAGGTAGACCCATCCCCTGAATATGGTGCTGAGATTGCATCCAAAGGGATGAATGATGGGTGATTAAAAAAAGTGAGTCCAAAAACCCAATTTAGCTAACAAGATCAATCAAAAGTACTCTCACAAGCACAAAAGGGTTTGAACCATGGAATATTTAACTTTCCAAGTAAACATGAAGTGAGTTCACAAAGTGGTGCATTTAACTCTTCATGTAAACGAGGAATGAATCCATGCCCTAAATTAATCAATGAGATTTTTGATATTGGAACCAAGAATTACTTAAGGTGTAAACACAAGCATTCACTTACACAAACTTTTATGAAAGCAAATCTATGTTCATTCATTTCCCATTAAGAGCATCAATTGAAATGTGTTCTATGAAAGCATGTAAACACTCAAGCCAAACACATGAGAGGTTCATTCTTATTTTCAAAATCTAAATTTTGTAGAGATGTAACAAAATACCTCAAGTACAAAGCAACGCGCTTAGTAGATTTTTGTTGACCTTTTTTGTGCAATCAAGCCACGAACTCTCCAACAAGCAAATAAGCAAACAAACAAACAAGATATGCAATGCATACTCAACTTATGCAAACCCTAAGGTGGTTAGATTTGAAAATAAATTGTTAGGAATAATAATAGCTAGAAAATAATCCAAATGACAACTCATATCATGCATTGAACCATGAAAAATAAGTGCATACTCATCATAAAATTTTATTTTTTTTGCATTTGACCTAGTCAACAAGATCTGATTTTTTTGATATGATTTTGGTCAAAAAAATAGAAATGAAAAATAGAGATCCCTAATAAAAAATAGAGATCTTTCTAAAAATGTAAAATTTTTAGAAAAATTTCATCATTTGTGCCCTAGAGACCCATTTTATGAAAATAGACCACTTTTTGTAAATCAATTATTTGAGCTATGATATTGCATCCAAATTCAAATCACAAAGAATTGTCCCCTTATTAAATTAAAAGATCTTTTCGAAACTATAATTTTTTTTGAAAAATATGCTAATTTGCACCAAAAATTTTTTTTTAATGAAAAATCAAGAAAAAATTATAAAAAATAAAAAATACATCAAAAAATTCTTAATTTTTTACTGGAGCTTCTCTGATATGTCACCAACTTACAAAAACAATTTTAGAACAAAAAATGAAGCTATTTGGGAGATATGATCAAATATTTGAAAATCTAGGGTTTTAGCCTCCAAGCAAATCTGCACAAGGGGGTTAGCTCCAAAAATAATCAAAATTAGTATGTAAAAGTGGGTTGCCTCACGGTGGGCACAAAAAAAATGTGTGTGCTAAAATGTTGTCACACTTCTATGAATTATTCTATCCAAGATCTCTCAAGAACGAGGTCTCAAAAATCGATCCATAGCTCTCTATTTATGGAGTGCAAGGGTTTGTAATGGAGGCCCTCAAATTTGACCTATGTTTGTGCCCATGCAAGTACACCATAAAAGATTCAAAGATGCATGCAAATAGAAATGAGATCTATTTTATATGATAACAATGTAAATTAATCTATAAAAGAAAATGCTTGTGCAATATTAATCTATGAAAAGAAATATGAATCTAATCTAATATGAAAATAAGAGATTAATCTAATGGATTGCCATGGGACATGAGAGAAGAAGACAAGAAAAGAGAAGTTTCAATATCCAAGCTCAAGTGCTCAAGTATCATCTCCAAAATCACTCTTCAAACTTGTAACATAACAATTCACAAAATGCACATATATGAAAATGAGAAGAAGAGGGCTCCTTATAAAGAATCTTGGACGGTCAAGATTAAGAGGCAAAAAGAAATGAGCAATGGTGGAGATTAAATTTTGGTTGATCCATGTGCTCAAGATTCTCAAGAGGCAAAATCAATGGACATGGTTAAGAGGCAAAAAGATGTGTAGAAGAGATTAAGAGGCAAAAACTTTTTTCAAAAAGTCAAAAGATTCTATCTCATAGGAAAGTGCACTTTTCTTTATTTATTTATTTATTTATTATTTTTAGCAAAGTGGGTTTCAATATTTAATTAAAAGATTTTTTATTTATTTAAAAGAGATTTATTCTTTTAATTAAAATGAGATTTAAAATAAATGACTTGATGATTTAATTAAATAATTTTTATTTAATTTAAAAGAGATTTTTATTTAATTAAAAGGGAGCAAGTTCTCTCAATTAAATAAAACTTGGGAAATATATTAAAATATTTGAATTAATTACAATTTGATCAAATAAATTGATTTGAATTAAAAATATTAAAAATCATTGATTCAGAAAATTGATAAAATTGTTCCAACATTGAATAAATTGAAGAATGGGGCCCAAAGTCTAGGCGACCATTTTAGGGTGCATACAAGAATACCCTTTCTTCTTCATCTTAGTGACATATTTGGTAGTAACCCCATTCATCTATCTCGAAATCTCTAGCGGTAAAAAATAATCAGACAAATACCTAGGTAGTTTATAAGGATTTTTCTCAAACCATCTGATCCTCAGATAGGAGAAATTATCAAACTGGATGAAAAAGATACCCTTGTAGATTAATAAGATCGATAGCTGTGTTGGAAATTATTCTCTTTGACGACCCCTTGATTTTCTTGATAATTATCCATAGGAAGGAGTCATTGACATAATAGAATTCACTTGTCCTGAAGCATTTCTATAATTGAGGGAAAATCTTTAAAAATGGAAAGTTCTGAGTTGAAGATCCTAGACTGCAAAGAGTTGGCTAGGTGGCTTGGGTGTCACCATTATATAAATTTGCACAAAACACATGTGGAAAGCACTGGTTCATTTGAAGTGCGTTAATTGGTCATAAAAGTTTTTTCTATGTATCTCTCCCAAATTAGTGTATTGGTTGTCACTACAAATAATTGAGAGGAACTTATACATACAACCCATGAATTCTTCAACTACTTGGTTACCGACAAGACAATGCAATAAAACAATAACATCTTTAATGTCTTTAACAAAAAGTTCTTTCTGGAGAATTATGGGGAGTTGACATTTCCCTCTGTATTTTACTTTGAACCAGGTTGTGGAAACTCTGTTTAAACACCAGTCTTCCTTATCCTGAAAATGCTCCAAAGCTTCATTAATAGATACATTCACAAAAACCTCTCTCTCTAGTATTCTTAGGGCACAACTTACAACTTGAGAGTCAATCTTGATAAGAATATTATTGTCAAAGGCTCAAATTTCACGAGATTCAGACCTATAATTATCCACATAGGTAGAAAATTGTTCTTATTATAAAATTGCTTTAGGCAATTCGATGGCTTCTAGAAGCCCACTCTCAATAATTTTCTTCGCAATAGGTGAGCTAGATTTTTCCCTAAATCTATCTATAATCTCTTGAACTTTTGCATGACTTATATTTGTGTCAAAAATCCTACTTGAACTATTATCTATAAGTATAGGCATGATGTTTGCAAGGATTTAAGATAGCAAGTACAATGAGTATACAATATGATTTTCTGCTATCTGGGTTGGCTAGGCATAAGAGTGTGAAACGTGAACAAGAATTCTATTGGACAAGCTCATGGAGAGAATAAATTTTATTTCTTTATTTCAAATAGTAAGCCAAATAAAAACTACAATTGCATTTCAAACTATTATAATAGGGAGAAAGATCTCACATTCATCTAGACTATATGCATGTACCTTTTCCTTCTTCCAATGCTTAGACGTTATAATTTTTTTCTCTAGGCTTCACATAATGAAAAATAGCTCTAACCACACCACCTTTTAAATGATATATTTAACATTGGTTCAATTTAGCATCAGTAGTACATTTAAATTCATGCTAGTTTGATAGATATACTCCCCAACTCAAGGAACATTTAATGCTCCTTGTGTGCCAGTTTTGTGTAAATGTAACTTTTTGATAACTGCACTTTGTTCATAGTTGAGAAGTCAGAGACTAACCCAAATCTTAAAAAAAAATTGATAGTTTTGAACTTCAACCAACTTGTCGACAACAAAGGCACTATAAACAAATCTTACTTCAACAAGGCTTAGTCGACAAAGTTAGAAACTTTACGAATTCTCTTTAAAGATAAAGAAGTTGGGGAGTTTGGAAAAGCTTCAAACACACCAACAACAAGGGACTCGAGTACAAAAAACACAAGCAAGGAAGACAAGACTTATATAGTAAAGTCTGATAGATCAAAGGTTTCAGAAATTGCACAAGGTGAAACTTTTAAGTATTGATTTATGTGAAACTAATGTAGATGCCTAAAATCATCTGTGTACACTTATATTAATTTAATTAATATTCCCCTTAGCATTAAGGTTAATTTGAATTAATTAATTACATTGTTATATTCAACTACCTATTTAATTAAATTTATTTAATTAAATAGTTTTTCCACCTTTTGTGTTTAAATTTAATTTAAATAACTCCCCTAATGTATTAAATCTATTTAATACATGATTCCTCCATAAATCCCCCCTTTTTTAATAAATTCATATTTATTAAATTCCCTCCACATTCTAATATTCCTCTAAGTTGTGATTAATTTGAATTTAATTTGGATTAATCATAAAACCACCTAAAAGGCCTAGTCTATACCCATCACTCTCATCCTAATAAGCCTATCCACTAATTAATCTTGCTTAATTAGCCTAAAAAGGCGATTCCTAAATTTTTAAGTGCTAATGAGTTGCTCACACATATGTGAGAAAATTATCCCAAGGAAGCCACCAAACTTCCTTAAATTCTCCAACTCCCTTCTTACACCTTTTTACCCCACTCCTTTCTCTTGTGTTGCTCACATGTGTGAGCAACCTTGAGCCTCTCAACCTTAAATGCTTTAAGTTGACATTTTGCATGGCATGTCCTTTCACCCTTGTGCCTCCTATGTGGATCTTATGTGGATGCCATGGTGCTACCTCATCCAAGCCCTTCCCTTCCCTTTAGAAATATATAAATAGGAGGCCTCACTTCTTGCAAATCATCTCTTTTTCATGCATTATTATCATGTTAGTATTGCTCTAGAATTTTATAGTTATTTTTATTCTTTTTAATCTTAGTTCATTGTTGAATCTATAAATCACATGCTAGGTTAATGGTGAATGAATCTTAGTTAAGTCTTTCATTTCATATTAGTTTAATAGTTTGAATCTTCATTTTGCATCAATGGTGAAAACTTGAGACAAGTTCTTCATACTTGTTCTTGAGTCCATCAAATCCATTAGTTGCATTGTAGAATCAATCACCTTAAGAAATAAAGCAATAGTGGGGCTTTTATTTTGTGTTGGGAGAGCACACCCACATTCCTCTCTAAGAGAAAATCAACAAGGCTTGAGTGCACTTTTTTGGCTCATCAAAGGTTATGTTGGAAGCCATTGTGTAGTTGCAAGTTTTATGAATATGTTAGATTAGTTTGAACTTGATTTATACCTAACGTTTGCATGTTCGAGCTTGTTATACACAAGTAGTGTTAGAGAAATAAAGTGTTTTCTTATTAATTAAATCATGTTTGATTTAATTACTAAGTCACTTATTATCTCTTTCTGCTTAAGCTAAACTTTAGGCATATAATAATTAATTACTTTATTAATTATTATTGTGCAACCTAGGTTTTACATTTTTAGGGTTTTTGATCTCCTTTTATAATGATTGATCTCTCTTGTAATCTTATTGCGAAACATTCATTTTATTGAATTGTAAATTTTGTTTTTGTATATTAAGATTGTCTCCTCTTTCATGGATCCATGCGTTCAGGCCTCTCTAGCTTCCTACTTCTCTCTCTTTCTGTGATAGGTTTTTGCATGCAGGTGTTCTTGGGACTTGTGGGTTGTTTACTCAATCAAACTCCAATATGGTATTAGAAAAAAAAACCAACATCTAGGATGGAGGGCCCAAAAAAGGTGTTTGGAAGGGCTGATGCAATGCTGATGTCAGTAAAATACGGGCCTAAATTTGACGGTCGACTGCCCGTCACCGACAAAGCCCAATAGGCCCCTAGGGCTAAACAATTAGGCCCTAGACACCATATGACAGGGGCTAAGGCTACATCTACTAGGGGATTAAATTTGATAGCTAACTGGTCATCGCTGCACAAAAAAACATGAAAAAATTGCATGCGCACCTCAGGATGCGTGCCAGGGTTGTACAACCCTAGTATGCAAAAATAAAATTATCTCAGAATGCAATGGTGTCTAAATCAGACATGCCTTATATGGATTTGGAGGTTCTTGGTCACTCTGAGCTCAACAGTGAGGCCCTTTTGAGCTAAAAATGCTCCAAAATACCAGTGAGCACCTCAGGATTCATGTCAGGACTGGTTGCAAAATTATTTTGCCACAGGTTCCAACTTTGTCCAAATTAGACAAATTTTATATGGATCTAGGGGTTCTTGGATGCTTTGAATGCAATCGTGAGGTCCGTTTGAAGCCAAGATGACCAGAAAGAGAGGTCACCCCCAGATTCAATAGAAAAAAACCTTTAAAACACATATTTGATGAACGTGATTGAATCTCTCAGAAAGAGGATGAGGGAAAATAGATTTGAAGCTTTGGCATTAGATATGTTTGCCCCTATCCTCTTTTTGAGAGATTTAGTTGTGTTTTTTAGATCTATGTTTCAAAGGTTTTTTCTGTTGAATATGGGGGGATCTCTCTTTTTGGTTATTTTGGCTTCAAATGTACCTCACAAATTGCATTTAGAATGCCTAAGAACCCCTAGACCCATATACAATTGTTTCAATTTGTATGAAGTTGGAATCTGAGGCAAAAAAAATTATAACCAGCCCCAACATGGATCCTGAGGCAGTCACTGGTATTTTGGAGCTTTTTGGCTCAAACAGACCTTACTGTTGAGCTCACAGTGGCCAAGAACCCCTATTTCCATATAAAGAATGCTTGATTTGGATGACATTGCAAATTGTGGGAAAATTGTTTTGGGTACCAGGTTTGGATGACCTTGGCACATAAATCAAGGTAAAGTATAACGTACATAAAAATAAAATATAAAAATTTGGGTGGGGCCCACTTGGGCACCACCTAGTAGCCACTTGTGTGCTAGTCTGGCTGGTTCATGACCACCCCGTAGTAATTGTTGGGGGCCCATGGTCATCGCTAGCGGCCCATAATGATGTCACCTCTGGAGTCACCAAATGCTGACTGCTGCAGTCACTGGTGATTGTGCAGTCATTGTCATGATGACTGGCGTGATAGCCAGTGACCGCTAGGGGTTAACCATAACCGCTAGACTGAGCCCCCTTCCTACAAGTCATTGGTCATATGTCAGGTGCTAAGGAGCCTTTTTTCCAGCCCCCCAACTGTAGCCCCCTGGTCACCCATATGACCAAGGACCCTAATTTTTTGGCCCAAGGGGCCTATTAGTTTTTGCTATGATGATCATACAACCATCTATTTTAAGCTTGTGAAGTGCTGACATCAACACATGTCCAGCACTCCTACACACCATTTTTGGGCCCTTCAGCATACTTATGGTTTTCTACTCATATCTTGAGCATATAGTGTCAAAATTGGGAAAATGAGATATCGTCAGAAAGCTAGTTCTGAGCTCTATCTAGATCTAGAGGTTTGAATTTCTTATTTTTCTTTTTTATGGTGTTTTTTACTGTCAAAACTAGATGTTTAGTTTTGTACTCTAGGAGCTCTATCTTGCGTATCCAGAGTCTATTTTAGGCAAACAATATATCATTAGAAATCTTGTTCTGATACCTTTCTAGTGTTATGAGTCATTTTTACAGATTCTTCTCTAGGTATATTTTATTCAGTTTCTTGCATTTTTGCAATCTGGTGGATATCTTGGATGTTTTAGGTCCTGAGATCTTTTCCTTTTGAGGAATGGCTTGTCTTAGGCTATTCTTTAGTTTCAATAGGCTTCTTTCTTCTTTAAGAAGTGTATAATTCACTTTGTATCATTCTTTTATGCACACGTACTGAGATAAAGTGTCATTATATTGCATGTATGAGATCTTACACATGTTCATGCTCTATGTACTCACACTCCATTATAAAGTGCCAATGGGGGTTTGATGTCTGACTTTATTTTCCATCTACTTTTTTCATGTGAGCATTCCTCCAACAACATTAGCCTCAGGTATCTCTATTTGTGTTTGTACTCTCTTTGCACCTTCAATGTTCCTGGTATCATGCAGTTCATATTGGATGATCTTTTCAATGTATCTATCATTACTCCCTTGTTGACATTATAGGGGAGTTTCTATTGTTGGTTCTACTTCTTCCTTGGTTTGATAGTGTGAGCTATGTATTAAATTTTTTATTCTATGTACTAGGCAGATGCAGTGGCTGGGTACCTATGCATTTCGGTGAGATGGATCATTTATCATATGGACACTCTTCTCTTTCTTGTTTCTGGATGCACTCTTCCAGCTTTGATTGATCAGTTGTTCAAACTTTGGTGTTTTTATGCCATCTGTATTTTCAAGTTCAGGTGTTTACCTTTGTTTGCCCCCTGATTTGAGTAGTGTCATTTGAGGGCACTCGTACATATTACAGTATTCTGTATCTTCTACTTCAGTTGTTTTCATTTGTTTTCCTCCTGATTCGAGTAGTGTCATTTGAGGGCACTCATGTAGGTTATAGTCTTCTCTACCTGGTCATATTTTAGTGGAGGATCTTTAGATCAGTAGTTACTTCTTGACAAAGTTTGCAACTTCTTTCTTCAGTGATGTTGTACATGTTCATCCTTGTTCCTATTTTCTGGAATATTTCCTAGTTTTGGAGGCTTCTTCAGTCCTTCAGGCTAGTCTTCATCTCTTTTTGGAGTAGATTTTTCCCATGTTGTTTTCTCTATTTCTCTACTTTATAGAGACTCTCTTTTGTACTTGGGTACCTGATTAGGCCTTTTGTTGTCAAGACCCATTTTCTTTCAGTAGTTCTTTCTAGGTTTTTAGCTTCTCCCAAAGTTCAGCTTAAGGGGGGGTTTTAGAGTAATAAAGTGTTTGCTTATTAATTAAATCATGTTTGATTTAATTACTAAGTCACTTATTATCTCTTTTTGCTTAAGATAAACTTTAGTCATATAATAATTAATTACTTTATTAATTATTATTGTGCAACCTAGGTTTTACCTTTCTAGGGTTTTTGATCTCCTTTTATAAGGATTGATCTCTCTTGTAATCTTATTGAGAAACATTCATTTTATTGAATTGCAAATTTTGTTTTTGCACATAAAAAATGTCTTCCCTTTTCATAGATCCTGTTGGTTCTTCAAAAGATTTTACACTCTAAGAGACACCAATATACTTATGACTGATATTAAGGAGTGGTTAGTTCCAAATGTGAGAAATCTATAAGTAACTAGACCAACTATAGGGACAAGACTGCCCTCTTCACTTCTGGCTCTGCAAAACCAAGGTGGGTACACCTGATCCAATAGATACAACTCTATTCCTTACTCAATACTGGATCTTACAACAGATAACAGTGAGAAAGTACTAAATAACAACCTATTATTCATTGAATCTCCATCACTAGGTAGAACAATTGTAAATGTAAATAAGAAAAATAACTGGTATTGATTTATGTGTGTGATTGTAATGATTTCAATCATTTCCCATAAAACATAGATAGGAATATACCGGTCAGTGCCTTATCCATTGGGCAAGAATATCAGAAGACAGAATGAATACAAAGATGCTTAAGAATAACTGGACTTAAACATAAATACAAACACCCCAACTCTTTCCTACTTATAGAAAATCCTCAAGTAAATTTAGTGAACATGTATCCCACTCTGAGCAATATTTAATCCAATCCTAGATCAGAAATCAAAGCAAAAACACATTCATACAAGTCTCTGAGAACTTAGAAAATTCACAAAATGAATGCAAAGGAGAGATAAAGATTTGAGATTTGTATAAAGTATAACCTTGATCGTTTGTATACATCATATTATAAATAGAAAGCTTGCAAGATAATAGTAGCAACCTGTACTTCTTCTCTATTGCTTGATAAGAAATAATACAAAATGTTACAATCTTTGATTGAGGGTCAGGGTTTCAAAATTTTTATTTTCTCAACACCTAGACTCTCAATGCCTAGAAAGATCGTGGAAAATCCTTTATATACAAGGAAATGCAACAAGCTACTGATCATTCTAGGGTTTACAAAACTTTAACCTAAAAACTTTACAACAACCCTATTGGGTTTTCAATAAATGCATCAATCAGATTTGGAGAGATATTTGTAGATGAGTCACCCTACTTTATGTCTTCAATTTTGTCCTCGACTTCTTCCAACAAATTTGATTGTCATATCTTCACTATCATCCCTGCAATAAATACCTCTTTACATCTCAACAATCTTCATGACTCAAAAAGTTACAATCTTCAATTGTCGTAAGAGGTAGGCAGAGTATCTACTTTTTATGCATGAGGTATGTACTGATATCTCCATCTGTTGTACACCTCCTCACTTGGGAACTCAAAATTTGCAAACTCTGCACCTTTGCCAGATAATTGTTCCCACTTGTCCTCTAATTGAATGATTTCTCACTGAATGAAATCAAATTTAGACTTGGCAGAAATTAATGTCTCAATAGTATGTATAAAAAATAAAGTATTATCCAAAGTTAAAATGCTAGTCATTCTAGCAGAAAAATTATCATCTATTTGTGCTCTGCACTTGATCAACTCCTTAAGTTCACCATTTCTCTTGAAAACTCCTGGGATCAAATTATAGCAAGGGAGTGTCAATTCTTTCTTTAAAAAATTGGATTTTATCTCAAAATCACCCAAAAAGATATGATGCTCCACAAGCTTCTTCACACTTTGATGCAATGGTTTGATCAATGGATCAGGATCAACTTGAGACTTAGACAACCATCTGAATAACCTTACATTTGGAGATCTCTCAATCCATTTACTAAAAATTGGCCCTAATTCCTCCTTATGTTTGTTCAAAGCTGCAAGCAATATCTTTAATCTCCTAGCATGGTCAAACAAAATTGTAGGGTTTAGATTGGTAGCAAACTGCATCATGGCCTCTGTAACCTTTTCCTCATATCTTTTCTCTAACAAGCTCTTAGCTTTCAAATGTTCTTCCCTTAACCTGTCCAACTTTGCCCTTTTTCTTTTGAAATGACTTGTTTCTTCAAGCAATTATTGTTTTTCCCAGCTGACCCTTGCATCTATATTTTGTCTCTGGGAACGGTGATGGTGGAAATTCAATGATAGGACTAGATGAAGAAGCCACTATAGGTTTATCAGCTATCATCAACTGGCGTGTCCTATGATCTTATGGTCCTGACAATTTTGCAATCAATTTTTCCTTCTGAATCAATTCTATTTTGAGCTTATTATAGGACTTAAGGATAGTTTCAAACTTAATCCTTAGCTCTTCTCTTTCTTGTGCTTCTTTCTTTTCTATTTTCACATTAAATTTAGCAATTTTGAAAATGAGACTTGAAGCTTCAACACCATAGGTCTCACCTACTCTTTGCACTAATACATTTCTAGTATACTTTGAAGAGAGAGCCTCTCTTTTTCCTTTGTTTTCTTCCCTTTTAAGGGACCACATAACTAGGGCAGCATGATCATCTGAAAAAGCAATACCTCTAGTAGCTTGTTGTGCTTGTTTTGCTATGGTGAGGGTCTTTACCTTACTCTTCCCGACTTGATAAAAAATTATTGCATCTGCAATATCCCATTCTGGAAGAATCAAAACTCCTGTAGTGTGGATCATGGCCCTTCCCTCCTCAGGAGTGATATTCTCAAATTGTTTTATCATCTCACCCTTGGTTTCATTTTCAATCTCTATTATGTGCCTATTAGGGAACTCTTCCTTTTTCTTTTCACAAATCTCTTTAAACTGATTTATTTTCATTCTCCATAAAAACTTTGAAAAAATGCCCTAGTCTTTACAAACTTGTCATCAGCAACAAAAGAATCACTAGCTTGTTTCAAAATAGGGTCAATTTGCTTACCCTCAAACTTTGCAATAGTTAGATCCATTGCTACCTCCTTGGGTGCCTCTGGCATTCCCTCTTGTAATTCATCATTGGAAACAATGATGTTCCCCTCATTTCTCATCTATACCAACTGGTCAGCAACCCCATATTCATCCAACTATAAGGGGGACTGAGAAGGAGAATACACCTTCTCTCCTAATCTTGACTCCTCCTACCTTTGCCTCTTTGGGGAGGGTTCTAGTGCTGCTGGGTCATCCATAGGTCTCTTCCCCTTAGAAGTAGATGGAAGATTCACATCCCTTTGCTGGGCTGGGAGAAAAACATTGTACCCCTTTCTCTATTGGACAGTATAGGTTCCTTTTGGGGTTAATTTTATGTATCCAAGTTGGCTCAAAATCTATTTGGCTCTTTCTAGATCTGCCTTGCTGACCATGGTTCTCTTCTCATTTACTACAGGCATGACCCCTTCAAAATGCTCCATAAGAGAATCTACTTTTCTAGCCCATGGCTCAAAACCCTTCAGTGGTTCATAAGTTTTATCAAAATTCTTGATAAAATCTATAGTCTTTTTGTAGATCACCCACTTTTCCTTCTTAATCTCTTGAGTTTGGAGATCAAACTCATTCCTTATTATGTCCTCAAGAAAATTGAATTGGTGTTCCATAAGAGCACACCTTATCTTATCCTTAAACATTCCTGATAAGAAACCCTCATTGTCTGCACATCTAACCGTAGCTGTAGGCATCTTGTAGGGTTGTAAGACTTGGTTTAAATGCACCCATCCTCCTTTAGTAATAACATATTGATGTGCAATTGTGATATCTAGGAACAAAGTTCCCCTTCCTTTACCAGTGAGAGTAGTTTCTTGTAGGTCACCAATCTATCTTAAAATTTACGCATATCCTATCTTCAATGGAACCTGGTAGGGAAAAATGTATGGTGCCACCCTACAACCATATACCCTAAAGACTGTTGAAATTGGATACAAAATTATGTCACCAAAATTATGAACTATGGAAGTATCTTGACAATACTCCTTTGGCCTAATCAATCTTAACAATTCTCTTGGAATTCTAGGATTGTCAAAAAACAATAATGTTCTAATCCTTGAGGCAAAATCTCTGTCAAACACAATGAAACTGGCATCAGTTCTATCCCATGACAAAATTGTGGTCCATAGCTGAACTAAGAGAGTTTCCCCATTCCTCTCTTTGACAATGTTGACTGTTGAACTGAAAAATTACTCACCTTTATACAAGAACATATGCATCAGCATAGAGTACCACCCAAAAGGTCTACTAACCTTCATATTTTTTATCCCCATTAGTCCCTCATGGATTAGGTCAGCTAAGTGAGAGGCAAAATAAAAAATTAGTGCTAGCTGGGGATGTAGAGACTGCACCATCATAAACATGTATGGAACTGGCATATGGGTTGCCTCATCATGCCCTAGGATATGAGTTAAACATTTGTAAAAAACTTGTGCATGTTTTCTAAACAAATCTAGCCTAAAAGGCTTAGGTGTACTTGGGCTAACAACACACATTGATCCAATCTAGCCAAGGAAATCCCTCAGAGGCCCCATCCTTAAATAATCTTTCCGAGCTTCATATATCTCAATGAAATCATTAAAATCTATCTTTTCTAACCCAATAGAAGGGTCATTCAATGAGAATACTTCCTTGATCTCATCTTCCATAATGCTAATTAAATCATTTCCATTCACATCCTTGACGCATCTAGTCACAGTATCATAACACTTAGCAATTTGAATCAACAATTCTACATCTGTAAATACTCTAGGGACAACCAACTTCCCTATATCAAATTGCCAAATATTACTAAGGGGGGCACATGAATTTATCTATGAATACACTAACCTGAACAAAATAAGACCATTGTGATCCTTTCCCACCCTAGCATCCCTCATCCAGTTTCCTCTATCATGAAGCCCATCATTTACATAATGCCTAGGGTTTCACATAAACAACTCCTTCATCTTTGCTGCCCCATTATCTGAATGTGGGAGAAATTGCATTATGTCCTCAAAAACAACCCTATCTTTATACTCTATTTTCCCAGACAACCCCCTCTTTGGCAGCATCTTAACTAGGTTTTTCTTTTTTACAACAAGCAAACACCAGAAAAAACCCCTAAAATTACCAGCCAACAACACAATTCCTTTACAATTTCTTCAAAGCCTCAAATAGTTATTGAGTTAGAAATATGACCTACCAGGTGCCTACAAAACTCTTCTTGATATCGCTCCAGAAAATAATCCAGTTTGCCAAGATGCTTTGAAAGAGGTAAAGAATTCAATGATCAAATTGGGGTATATAATGCCTTGCCAACCGTTTACAATTTATCCGCATGAAACTCATTAAGTTCACCATTACTGAGAACTGGTGGCCTCAACATTCACAAGACATGAGCAACGTCACAGAGCAAAAATTCAAATTTGAACCATCAATCCTTTCTACTTTTCGTTGCATCAGATGGTTAACAAGCTTAGTAGCGTAATCCTATGTTACTTTTCCCTAGATTAGTTCTCGACCAATGAGAACATTTTAAAATAGCATGTGTAGAAAAATTTAACTTATCTTAAACCTTGACTGGGGTGGACAGGTGTCAACCTATCGCTAAAGTGCTAACAGAAACATCTCAGGGTTGCTTGGTTGAAACACAGTGACAACCATTGATACAACTTAATTGGATGATCATCACAAATCTTAAAACTTTGGTCCCACTTTTACTTTACAAACCTTTCATCAAATCAACAACTGCCACATTTCATTGATCAACACGTGGGTCCCTAACTTCTTCCTCGGTGTCAAACACACTGACAGCTGACAAGTCATCTCTTACTTAGACCAATAAAAAACAAACATGTCAACACGACTTGGTGATTGAGGACCCACTTTTCAATCCACATCTTACAAACAAGATCGAATGGCTGTCACTATACCACAAGCCTTAAACATCATGCATCTTATCCCAATGGTATACCAACAACCATAAGATCTACTTGAGCTTTAATTGTCTAAGAAATTTGACCCCACTACTCTACATCACCCAAGATAAGTGTCAAATAAAAGAACTGCCATGAAAGAAAAACTGTCGGAACACTGCAATGTCAGAAAGGATGTTGATCAGACGCTTGTTGCTAAAGCACAATGATTAAAAGGCAGTCATCTTGACCCAACGGTATAACAACAACTGTTGATTGATCTCAATGTTTAATTGATAGTAGGCTTTTGGAGACAGGCCCTGTTGGACAGATGTCATACTATCGCTAAAGCACATATCATAAATTCTGACAACCGGGAGCTCAAGATTTAATGACAACCACACATTTTTAAAGATTGGTCATTTGAAGACTTTAGCGGGAAAACTTAGGCTTGAAAAGAAATATTAAAAAGGGGACCCCATTTAACAATCTAATGACATAACACATAAAGTGGTTACTTTTAAAGGGGTCAATATTGCACATGCTCATTTGGAAATTTTAATGAGCAAAAAGTAATGCTCAAACATAACAAAGGTCAAGTCAAGCTAGGGTTTAAGCCATAATGCTTCAAAATTAGGTCTAAGAACCTCATTTTGCAAACCCTCTAAAATATGAGGACAAAAATTTAAAAATAGTACTAACAGATCCATGCATTCAGGCCTCTCTAGCTTCTTGCTTCTCTCTCTTTTTATGACAGGTGTTTGCGTGTAGGTGTTCTTGGGAGATGTGGGTTATTTACTCAATAAAAATCCAATAAGTAGGGGTTTCCATCATCCTTATTTTGGCATGTGGACCCATGTCCCTAAACTATCTTTCAATTTTTTTAAAATCTATCATTCACATGTCTAGGTTGTGGAACACTATCTATGATTACACAGGGTTGTCTCCACTCTAGTTTCACCATGTGTATAGATCACCATTTGTGCAAATCAATTTCTTTACTTGGAAACTAACATCTCACTCTATTGACAAAAGTCTTCGATTTTTAATGTTTTAAGCTAGTTTTTGTGGTATTCTAACATGCTAGCATTCAATTTTTTGATAGTAGTACAATTTTATGAAATTAAATGTTGCAAAAAATTTGAATTGTTTATTGCTATAGGTAGCTAAATTTTTGTCTATAGATCATCATCTCCTAACTTAAATCATCTTCTTTATTCCTTGGATTGTGTGCAGGTAATGTTGATACATGTTAGTCTAGTTTCTTTACCTTTTCTATTAACCTTCATCTGCATAGATCATCGTCTGTGTAGATCATCATTTGCATAGATCACCATCTCTACTTTGAGATTGACATCTCCTACCTGGCACAAGGAACTTTAAATTTTGTTGGATTTTTTGTGTTACTAATCTACTATTTATTGCATCATTTCAGGTTGAAGATTTTGCTAAAACTACTGACATTGTTTTATGTAGGTTCCCCTTGAAGACTGACCTTTAAAATGGCATAAACATTGTCTTTGTAGGATGGTTAGATGAAGACTTGAACAAAAAACTACTAATTCTTATCTTGCAGGTTGCCTAGGAGGTACAAATAAACTTCATGTCTTTTATTAGCTCATTTTTATTAGGCACATAATTATGGGATTCACTTGTGGTGGTTTTTCGAGCAGTAGGGAAGTATGATCTTGTCTCTTTGAGACAATAAAAAACTTTGATCTACTTGACTCATTACTTAGAAAATAATCCTAGGTAAATGAATGTGTGTTTGGAGTTTTTGGGAGAAGCAACTTTGGTAGGAGTGTATGCTCTTGTCTCTTGAAGACAACTAGAAATCTCGACCCCTAGTTGTCATCCATTTTTACTTCATGTTTTCCTTTTAGAGGGTCAGTGAGGAAAAAATCTTGTAGGAATGATCCAAGTGGGAACAAGCTAAATCAAATCTCTTTCAGCCCATTATAATCAAATGCCTTCTTGAGATTAAAGTATCAAAGGGAAAAAATATTTGGTGGCTAGTCTCCTCTAGGGTTTATAGGACCTAAATAGTGTTTACGCTACGATGAGGCCTTTTATGATTCACAAGATATCTTTGAAAAAATGCACTTACTAGGCACCCTAGAGTTGTAGCTACCTAGTTCACCTCTGAAAGTGTCATAATCTTTGTGCAAGGAGGGGGAATAATCTCTCCTAAAGACACTCACCATAATTATCCCCTTGAGTCTTTTAAAGTGGATAATACAACATTGGAGGTCTCATTGTGTAGTCTCCCTTGATCATATTCTGCATAGCTCTTGCAAAGACAAAAACATGGGTTCCCTCTAGGGGGTGACACGACTGTGTGAGATGAAGGGATATCAAGTTGTGGGAAAAAGTTTTTTTATCACTCTACTAATTCCTTAAGGTAGGAACTTCTTTTACTATCTTTTTTGTTAGAAACCACATAAAAAAATGAGGTGTCTTAAAAGGTTGTTTCAAAACATACACAAACAAAGTTCTAAAGTTTTATCAATTCCCCAATATCATAATTGTTTGTCTCCTACAAGGTTGCTTTGTCCCTTATAAGACTATTTTCATACATGTGTTTGCAAAAAATTGAATGATCCAGTTTGAGTCAAGGTATACTTAGTGTAGTCAATGCCTTCGATGTGTGATTAAAATTAGTTCTTGCCAAGGAAAAATCAAACCAAATTAGTCAAAGATTAGTCCAAATTAGTCAAAACCTCAAAATTCCACCTTTTCTCCAAATTTACATCTATGTCTAAGAATCTAACGTAGACCAAGGGATGGTGGATCTAGTTAAGGACAGTCCAAACCTTGTAGCTTTAGAATTACATAGCGAAAATACACAACACAAGATGTTTCAAATCAATTTTTCATTAACATGCTTGGTTGTAAGGCCTTCCAGGTTAGGGCCAATTACAAACAATAGCAATTCTGCAAGATCCACACATAGATCCAATACAATCTCAACTAGTTCAAATCCGAAGATGATCAAAAGCTGATGGAAACCCTAAGGCAGATCTAAAATTGAGCTCGCAAGCCTCTAATAAATCTCCTTGTTCCCAAGTGTGCAAACCACTAGCTCTATTATTACAAACTATCAGATCACAATCTGATCTGCAAGATCATGCAAGATCTTTTCCACAACTTTGCCAACTTCATCTTTCAGGCTTCTCATCTAATATCCTAGATTTTCTTTGTCCTCTCCTAAAACATCTACCCAAACACCCCTTAAATACTAGTCATCAGCCACAAGTCGGCTGGATGAAACCATTAACTCTTCCTAAAAAATATTAAATGCCATACAAGTCATCTTACAAATTGTATTATAAACATTTAATTTAGCATGTCGGCCTGTAACAACAACTACCAACAATAAATGCATGAAGTCAGTCCAACAAATTATACAGAACTCTAGTCGATAAGCCAGAACTACCGAGCAACAATGAAATAATCGAGCATTCCAAGCATCACCGAGTGCTAGTGTCGACCAAGCACCATAGACATGACCGAGTAACACTTTCACTAAGCATCAAAGACTACCGAGTTCCTTCAGTGATCGAGCTTCCTTTAATGACTGAGACCATCGGTTAAGGATGCAACCGAGTAATACCAGACAAAATACAAACACCCATGCAGTTTCACCGAGGAAAAATATTTCCCTTGCATCACTCCAGAATGCCCCTACATCAGAATCGATGTCTCCACCTGAAAATAGTGACCTAACAGACTTTTCCAAAATCTATCATGTTCAATTTCCTAGAGATCCATCAAGACAATTTTCTTGAATTAGGCCTTTTTTCTCATTCATTTCATCAATTCTTCACCAATCTATTCTTTCACAAAATCTTCCAAAATTTTGACATAGAAGCACCACCATCCACTTGGAATTTATCAAAGTGTCATTAAGATCCTCATCCTTAGCAAAAATCTAGTCAAATTGTATCACTTAAGAACATTGTCCATCTTAAGTGCTTTGTTTAATTAGTCATGTCCTATCTTTCTTGAGATCACTAGTCTATCTCAATGAGGATAAATATACCATCCATATCCAAATCATTGAGCTTTGATAGGATCTAATTTCACTAAGGTAATCAAAAACCTTCATCCAAACATCAAAATAATGACAAATCTAACCTTGAGGCCTTGTCCTCATAATCAACATCAAATCAAATCTTGAGGCCTTTCCCTTGCATCCAATAATGAAATCCAACACCTTTGAGGCCCTTCCCTCATAATCAAAACAAAAATACAAGTATTTCTCCTAGTCCTAAGTTCATATCTCACATTTGACATCTTTCACCTTCATTATTCTATCTTAATCATCCCTAATCCATCTCAAATTTTCCTAATCCATCTAATCAAGGTCTTATTCATCATCCCAATCCTCATCCTAATCATCCATTATAATACACATCAACATAAATGTTTCTTCATAAAATCTCATCATTCATCCTTAATCCAATATAATCACATCATCATCATTCTAATCCAATCCACCACACCTAATTCAACCATCATGAATATGGATTTGTTTCAAAAAATGGTTGAGGACTTTCAAATTCCAAATCTAAATCCTCCAACCATACCTCCAATCCAACCAACCTATCAATCACATCCATCCAACTCATACATTCATTTTAAAACAATCTAACACCTCACTACTCATATCTCTCACCTCAATCTACTTACCAAATTAATCACGTAACTCCATATCCATCTATCATATCCCCATTCTACATCAACACATCATATCCAATCCCAATCCATCTCACATTTCCTATCCTTCTTCTACCTTAGACAAGGGAAATCTATCTCATTATCCTTCACCCACATGTGCTTCCCTCCACCAACATAATTCCTCCAACATACCGAACCTTTCCCAAGAGATTGGAGAGTTTCAAAACATTGTTCTTAGCTTACAAATTGGGGGTCAAAAGAAAAAGTTTGCATTTCAAGTCATATATATATCCTTCCCCCTTTCTCCAAATCCATAATCCTCATCCCTCATCCAAACCCAATGCTCCATCAAATCCCCCACATTTTCATCTTAATATCCAAAACCATCATCCCATTTCCCCACCTAATCCTCCAACTCCACATAATCCTAATCCTCCAAAATCCACATCATCCCCACCTTGCAAGAAGTTACTCATTAATTGGGATAAAATAATAGCAAAGGATTCTAAATTACCCACTGTAAATAAAGTTTTCCAATCACCCCAAGTCATGCACCCACCTTCATCCCATTCAAATCAAGACACAACTAAATCTCCTAAGTCTCATGAGTCTTCCATCCCTCCATCCACCCAAGTTGAAGCTTGTACCTCCTCCCTAACATCACCTCCACAAGTCCACACATGCCAAGACCTTGTCCTAAAGAAAGCTACCATGGATTCCTCTCCTCCTCTAGATCTAAGAATTCCACCATCCCATAATCCTCTTATATCTCAAGATCCACTTATCCCTCCTAATCCACCTCACGATACCATTACTAATCAAGATAAAGACATCCCTTGTATCTCATTCATTAATGATCCACCTCCATGGCAAGATAAAATTACTCCATCTCATGATCCCATCCCCACTACTTCATCCAATTATTCACTTCCATCTCAATGATTAACATCCACTTACCCTCCACTTCATGAAGATATTCCTTGTATCCAATCCACTCATTCAACTTCATGTCAAGATAAAATCTGATATAGGAGCATCCTAGGTGTAAGGGAAATCTTGCATCACCGAAAAATATTGTCTGGTTTGTCAATAAGGGCTATGTTTGTGCTACTATTTTTAGTAAGTTGTTAGTTTGAGCTCAGAATATTCTAATTTCTTCCTTGTAGGTTCACTTTGGTTATATCATCCTACTAGTAAAGTTTCATTGCAAGATCAAGTTTGGTTTTGAAGATATTAAAAAATTTCAATTTTAGCATAAGGGTACAAAAACTTTGTACTCAATTTTGAAGGCTTTAGAGGCTCTGAAAAGGGGTCAAACCTTGCCATGAGTGGCACTTCACCACTCAATCTTGTAGAGAACTTTGTATCATTTCCTAAATGGGGTTATAATCAATCAGGATAATGGGAGAAGAGTTATGGTCTCCAGGATTTGACCTACTTAGGATAGAAAAATAAAATTCCTTCAAAAACTCATTTGAATTTTTAAATTTGTTTGGGGACTATGCCAATGCAATAAAAGATAAATAATAATATCTTAGGGATGGTCAACCTTAAATTTTAGGGTTAGAATTTATAGAACCTTCTTGGGGGGTTAAAATTCCCCCTATATAATAAAGGCCCATAGGGTTATCTAGGGTAGTTCTGAGGATGTATATGCTGGCTCTAGCTTGCAGAATATTCTAATGAAAATGCCCATGTGGCTTTTCATGTTATATTTCTGAATATTGTAATTCCATTTCATTAGAGATAATAGAAAGAAAGTTTCCTATTCTTGCATTCATTTAGTTCTTGCAATTTGTTGTTATTTCTCTATTCTATTGTGTGTATTTGTGTTGATAAGGGGAGTGCCCTTCATCAAGGGGTATCAAAGCATGAGTTCCTAAGTTTGTAGACAAATCACCAACTATGAGGTAGTTTACACCAGGATTATAGTTGTGGGTTTGAGAGCTAAGTGTAGAAAAAAAATGCCTCCATGAAGGAACCGTGGTGGGAGAGTTGCAAGTGTGATAGAAGAGGGTTTTAGAGCCTTCCAAAGACAAGTGTGAGCATTGTAAGAGGAGATATGTAGGGGATTGAATTTTGTGGTAAGAGACAAAAGTGAGGAGGAATTTGAAGAAGGACAAGATGAACAAGAAGCACAAGAAAAGGCTAGAGATCCTGAGGATATGTTTTTGAGTGTTATTTACAGGGTTGGAAAGAGACCCAATATTTAAGTCCCTACATTTTGGGAAATATTAGCCAAAAAGAACTAATCGATTGGATTAATGATCTGGAAGAATATTTTGAGTGTGAATATTTCAAAAATGTAGAGGGTCAGATTTGCGAAGGCCAAATTGAAAGGTCATGCAAAAATTTAGTGGCAAGAGATTCAGTTGGAGAGGAATAGGAGAGGAAGGATAAAATCATAAGATGAGACCAGATGGTAGATAAATTGAAGAGACAATCCATTCCCATTGACTATGAGCTTGACCTTATCAAGATAATGCAAGGGTTGAAGTAAGTGGGAAGATATATTCAAGAATATATGAAAGAGTTCTATCGAGTCCTCATCAGAATAGGTCATGCAAAAGTTGACAAGGAAAATGTTTCCCATTACCTTAATGGGTTAAGGAAAAGTATCCAATAGGAGATGAGTTTGGTTAGAATGACCAATATTGAAGAGGTGTACCAATTTTCTTTAAGGGTAGAAGAGAAGCTGAGCAAGAGATTTGAAGAAAAGTAAAGAGATCGAAGTTAAGGAGGAAGAGGTGGTGGAAGACCCTTTGGGAATTGAAATGAGGACCAGAGAAAAAATAAAGAAGTGGATACAAAATGAAATCCAAGGAATGAGGGTTTCAATAGCTCTCATGATCAAAACAATGGATAAAAAAGAGGAAGAGGGAGAGGAAGGCCTGGACAAGGATCCGAGAGAGTTGGTTATAGAGGAACTTGTTTCCATTGTGGTGAGGAAGGGCATCGAGCCTATGAATGTCCACAACACCAAGGAAGGATGGATAGAAGGACTAAAGGTGAGGAATGAGTTGTGCATGCATATGAAGAAGCTCAATCAGATAAATTAGATGATTCTAAGAGTGGAGAAACCCTCATTGTTAGAAGAACCCTATTAAATGAAGAAAAAAAGTTAGTTAAGAGGAAGAGCCTTTTTCGTACTAGGTGTAAGTGTGAGGATAAGTGTTGTGATGTAATTATTGACAATGGAATCAATGATAACCTAGTATTAAAAGAGAAGGTTCACAAAGATAAAGCTCAAGAGGGAGAGACACCTACATCCATATCAGATTTCTTGGGTGCAAGATGACCACAAGATCCTAGTTAATGAGTAGTGCCTAGTGAAGTTCAAGATTGAGAGCTACCAAGATGAGGTACTATGTGATATCATACCCATGGATGTATGTCATATGTTGTTAGAGAGGCTATGGAAGTTTGATAGGCATGGCATACATGATGGTCGTGCAAACACCTATTCTTTGGTAAAGGATGGAGTTCGTCATAAGATGAAAACCCTAATGAAGGTGGAAGAAAAGGTATGCAATAATGCTAGTATATGTTTAGTTGATGGAATAAAGTTTATAGAAGGCATGAGGCATGAGTATATGTGTTTTTATTTAATTTTAAAAGTTATTAAAGAGGAAGTAGAAGATGTACCTACAAAAGTTATAGATTTTTTGGATGAGTTTCAAGATATTGTGTCTGATAATATTCCTGATGTTGGAAATTTGGCTGAGTTAAGTACATAGATGTTGTCATTATGGAAACATATGATTTAGATGAAGAGTGCACAAGTCAGAGAGAAAGTATAGCAGAGCACATTGCAAATTTGTCTAAGTGTGAGACAGTGTTTTCACCAGTGCACCCGGACACAATTTTTGTTTGCGACATTGACTGGAGAAAGTTTAGTGCTTGTGCACTTGAACATAGACTCTATAATGTCTATTGGACACCCATCTTAGAGCACAAGTTAGTATGGCATGGTACGGCATGTACAGAAAGAGTTATGGTAGTTTTACCAAAGACAGTGTTAAGCCAATAGGACAGAGTATGAAGATAGAATTGGTAAAGAGTTAAGGGATTATTTTGTTTATCAAAATAATGTCTTAAAAATATAAAGGGATGACATCCTAGATGTTAAACCTTGGATAAAATCATTTTGTAATATGGCAGCTGACCATGTAAAGTTATTAGCCTTAATAACTTGTATAAATGTAATTGTGAAGGAGTAGAAAATGTAATGAACTATAATGGAATGATGCGAAGTATGATAGCAGTGAAGTGATATTGATGCAAGCAGCATAAGGTTATGTACCTTGACCCATTTTTGTAATCAATATACATTTTACATTACTTGTTTGGGCAGTGGGCTCATCTAGTAATCAGATTTTGTATTAACAACTCCTAATAGAGTTGAGGCTTCTAACAAGGCCTATAGTCCCTTAATCAGGACTGATACACTATATGATTGTAATAAACTCCTAACAGGGTCAACATCCTTAACAGGATATTTTTTATTAGTGGATCTTTGTGGGTACCATTCCCACCGGGGTTTTCCCTTGGCCAGGGTTTCCTCGAGAACAAATAATGTGTTATGAGTTCTTTAGTTTTATGCATGTTATTTAGCTTCTTATGTTATGCATTTGTAAAGATAATTTGTTATATCCATAATTGGGCAAAAGTTAAAGTTTGTGGAATACTGATTCACACCGCCCCCCCCCCCCCCCCTCTTATTATTCCCTATTTCTAACACCTGATGGATTTCCACCAGTGAGAAATATTACTCATCAAATGGACTTGATTACATGAGCCAGTTTTCCAAATAAGGCAGCCCATAGAATGACTCCAGTAGAGAGTGAGGAGTTGAACATGCAAGTGCAAGAGTTGTTATAGAAGGGGATGATTTGAGAGAGTTTGAGGCCATATGTTGTATCAACAGTACTAGCACCAAAGAAAAAATTTGAATGGAGGATGTGCATAGATTCTCAGGCTATCAAAAAGATTACTATCAAGTATAGATTTCCTTCGCCAAGGATGGATGACATTACGAATTGTTTGAGTGGAGCTGTGTACTTCAAAAAGATGGATCTAGAGAGTAGATATCATCAAATCTAGATTAGAGAAGGGGATGAATGGAAGACAACCTTCCAGAAAAAGGAGGGCTTGTATGAGTGGTTAGTCATGCCTTTTGGGCTAACCAATGCACTAAGAATATTCATGTGACTCATGAAAGAGGTACTGAAAGAATTTATGGGTAAGTTTGTCATTCTTTATTTGGATGATATTTGGATCTTCAATAAGACATTAGAAGAGAATACAATGCATATTAGTAGGGTCTTTGAGAGGTTAAGGGAAGAGAAGTTGTTTATTAATCTGAAGAAGTGTAGCTTTGTGATGGAGTTAGTGTGACTGGGAGTTTTAGTTTCAACAAATGGTCTTAAAATGGACCCAAAGAATGTGAAGGCTATCCTTGAATGGCCTAACCCAAGGAGTGCTATCGAGGTAAGATATTTTCATGGTTTGGCTAAGATTTTATAGAAAGTTTATCAAAAATTTTAGTAGTATCTGTGGACCCTTGACTGAAACAATGAGAGGGGATAGGAAAGAGTTTAACTAGACTATAGGAGCAGAAAATAGTTTTTATTTATTGAAAAGAAAAGTTATAGAATGGCCTATTTTGACACTTCCATATTTTAATAACGTATTTCAAGTAGATTGTGATGCTAGTGGTAATGCCATTGGAGTTGTTTTGAGTTAGGAAGGTAAATCCATTTCTTATTTTAGTGAGAAGTTGAATGATGCAAAAAAAAATTATTCTTTTTATGGTCACAAGTTCTATGCTATAGTTCATGCATTGAGGAAGTGGAGACAATATCTTTTTCCTAAAGAGTTTGTTTTATTTACTAATAATCAAGCTTTTCAATATTTGAATAGTCAAGGAAAATTAAATTAGAGGCATTTGAAATGGGTCAAGTTTTTGCAAAGTTACACTTTTGTTTCAAAGTATAGAAGTAGAAAGTCTAATGGATTTTGCTGATAGATATGCAGATTGAGGTCTTTGGGTTCAAGGAACTCAAGAGTTTGTACCTAGAGGATCCTAATTTTGGTAAAGCCTAGAGAGCTTGTACAAAATCTATTACTCTAGATAGAACTAGATGGTTGGACTTTATAATCGATGATGGTATGATATTCAGAGGTAGTTAGTTGTGCAATCCAAGGAGTCCTATGAGGGAGAATATCATTAAAGAGAAGCATAGTGAAGGGCTAGCTGGATATTTTGATCGTGATAAAACCATTTCTTTGGTTAGTGAGAATTATTATTGGACATAGTCACAACAAGATGTCAAGAAGTTTGTACAAAGTTGTAGAATATATCAGATGGAAAAAGGAACAAAGAAGAATATAGGATTGTATCAACTATTACCTATAATAGAGAAGCCATGTGAGGATATTATTATGGAATTTTTTCTTGTCTTACCAAGAACTCAAAGAGGGCATGATTCCATTTTTGTGGTGGTAGATAGGTTTTCAAAGATGACACATTTTATTCCTTGCAAGAATACCAATGAAGATGTCCATGTTGAAGAATTATTTTTCAGAGAAGTGGTGATACTACATGGTCTACCAAAGAGCATAGTTTCTAATCAAGACACCAAGTTTGTTGGGTACTTTTGGAGAATATTGTTGAAGAATTTAAAGACTGATTTGAATTTTAGCTTAGCACACCATCCAAAGATTGATGGATAGGCATAAGTAGTAAATAGGAGTTTGGGAAATCTATTGAGATGCTTGGTTGGAGATAAACTAAAGGAGTGGGATTTGATTTTACCATGTAGGCAAAATTTGCATACAACAATTCTTTCAATAGGAGTATTGGTAAATCACCATTCTAAATAGTATATGGAAGTAGTCGAATGAATGCTTCATAATTAAGGAATTTGGACAAAAGAGAGACAAGTTGTACTGAAGTTGAAGACTTTGCAAAACACTTGAAAAATTTACATGAGGAGGTGAGGAAGCATATTAATAAAATGAATATGTAGTACAAGGCTAAGGAATATGAGAAAAGGAAACATAAGGAATTTCATATTTGCCATGAATTCATGGTTCATTTGAGAAAGGAGATATGTCTAGTGGGAACATATAATCATTTGAAGATGAAGTTTGGGTCATGCAAAATACTGAAGAAGTATGATTCATGAAATGATTATGAAGTAGAGTTACCCAATTAACTCAATATTTTAGATCTAATGAAGTATTATGAAGGAAGTGTTGAGGATGAGGTAGCAAAAAAATAGTGGAAAATTCCAATAACTACTTCATCTACAAAGGAGATTGAAGACATCTTGGATAGCCATGCTAGCAGAAACTCAAGAAACATAACATATGAAGAGTATTTGGTCAAATGGAAAGGGAGGCTTGTTGAAGATTCATTGTGGCTATCAAAAGATAAGGTTAACCACCTTGGTTTTCCTCTAAACACTTGAGATGTGATAAGGCCACTTCTCAAATTACCTTGGGTGTCTAATGCAGGAGCATCCTGGGTGTAAGGGCAATCATACATCACCCAAAAATATTGTTTGGTTTGTCAATGAGGGCTATCTTTGTGCAAAGTTACTGTTTCTAAAAAATTACTATTTTTAGTAAGTTTTTCATTTGAGATCAGAATATTCTAATTTCTTCATTGGAAGTATACTTTGGTTATATAATTTTCCTCATAAAGTTTCATTGTGTTGGTGTTTGAAAAATCTTATGCCACAAGGCTGCCAGTATACCCTCAGATAGATTTTAGGGGTGGTTAGCTCCAAAATGTAATGAGGTCTTAGGATAACTAGACCAACTTTAGGGACAAGACTACCCTCTTCTACTTCTGGCTCTGCAAAACCAAGGCGGGTGCACCTAACCCAGTATAAACTATACTTCACACACTAGAGACTGGGTTTGAATAACAGATAAATGGATAGCAAGAAAGTATTGAATGTTAACCACACACTCATTGACTCTCCATTGCTATGGGGTAGAACCACATACAACCAAATACTGCAAACTTAAGGAATGGTTCTTAATTTTATGTGTTTGAATCATAACAAATCAATCAGGACATGTCATGATGCAGGAGCATCCTGGGTGTAAGAGCAATCTTGCATCACCCAAAAATATTTCTGTTTTTGAATTCAATAAGGGTTATTTTGTGCAGAGCTGCTATTTATGGAAAGTTACTATTTTTGGTAATTTTCGTATGTGCTCAGAATGATCTGATTTCTTTCTTGGAGGTTCATTTTGGTCATATAAGTCTGCCAGTAAAGTTTCATTGCCAGATCAAGTGTATATTAGAAGATATTGAAGATTTTCGGTATTGGCAGCAGGGTACAGAAACTTTGAACTCAGTTTTGAAGGCTTTAGAGGCCCCGGATGAGGTCGAAAATTTGCGTGACGGGCGCTTGCGCTGGTCAAGCCTGTAGAGCGCTTCGTGGCGTTTCCGAAATGGGGTTATAGTGGCCGAGCGGGTCAACTGGTGATGACTTATGGTCTTCGGAAGTTGGGCCACCTGAAATGGCGAAAAATAATTTTCTTCAAAATTTCTGTTCGGGTTTCAAAGGTTATCTTGAGCCGACTATGATGTAATAAAATGTAAAATAAAATAATTCTAAGTTTGGTCGGCCTTATTGGCTAAAATTCTGGAACCTTCCCAGGCGGTGGATAATTGCCTATATAAGGAAGGCTGTATTATTGTCTTAGGCAGTTGAGAATAGTTCTGGGTAGTAGATCTGGGTATTGATTCGAGGCTTTGTCCTACAGAATATTGTAAGGGAATGCCCATGTGGCTTTGCATATTGTAATTCTGAAAGTTTGTAATTCCACATTTGTGGAGATAATAAGAAGCCAATTTTCTGTTCTTGCATATTGTTGTTGTTTCTCTATTTCTGTTATGTGTTTGTGGTATTAAGGGGAGCACCCTTCATCAAGTGGTATCAGAGCAGGTTTTCTTGAGTGTGTAAACAGATCGCCGACTGTGAGGCAGTTTGCACCAGGACCGTGGTTAGGGTTTCAGTGCGCATCGCGAAAATGCCTCCACGAAGAGAACGTGGCGGAAGAGCTGGTGCTGTGACACCTGAGGTTAGAGAGCTGCAGAGACAAGTGCGAGCATTGCAAGAAGAGATTCGCAGAGGAATGAATCTTAATGTCAGAGATGAAAGCGAGGATGAAGCCGAAGAAGAATATCAAGAGGGAGAAATTGAAATTGTGAACCAGGAGGAAGAAAGACTTTTTCGGGCGATTTCCAAGATTGGGAAAAGACCTAAGATTGAGGTTCCTACATTTTCTGGAAATCTTAACCCAGAGGAATTGATCGACTGGATCAATGAATGTGAAGAATATTTTGAGTATGAAGATGTTGAGGATCCTGATAGGGTCAAATTTGCGAAGGCTAGACTGAAAGGTCATGCGAAGATATGGTGGCAAGAGATTCAGTTGGAGCGAAATAGAAGGGGAAAAGATAAAATCACAAGATGGGATCGGATGGTGGATAAATTGAAGCGACAGTTCATTCCTGTTGATTATGAGCTTGACCTACTAAAGAAAATGCAGAGTTTGAAGCAAGCAGGAAGATCTGTTCAGGAGTATACAGAGGAGTTCTATCGACTTCTCATCAGAACAGGCCATGCAGAAGCTGATAAAGAGAAAGTTGCCCGATACCTTAATGGGTTAAGGCCAAGCATTCAGGAGGAGCTGAATCTGGTTCGAATGAATAGTATTGAAGAGGCATACCAGTTTGCCCTAAAAGTGGAGGAAAAGCTGAACAAAAAGTTTGAGAGCAGACAAAACGGAAGAGGTCGCGGTGGACGATCTGGTGGACGGTCATATGGTGGCCGAAATGAAGATCCGAAAAAGAAGGATGAGGCCAGTAGCAGTCAAAATCAGCGAGGAAATAATTCCAATCGCTTCCAAGATCAGAATAATAGAGATCAGAGAGGAAGAGGAAGAGGACAAGGATCTGGAAGAGGTGGCTTCCGTGGAACATGTTTTCACTGTGGAGAAGAAGGTCATAGGGCATTTGAATGTCCTCAGCGCCAAGGCAGAACAGACAGGAGAAATGAAGGCCAGGCCAGAGTTGCACATGTCGATGAAGATGCCAGATCATCAAATTCTGAAGATGCTGAAAGAGGAGAAACGTTGATTAACAGAAGAGTCCTGTTGAGTGGTGAGAACGAACCTGAGCAAAGGAGGAGCCTGTTTCGCACCAGGTGCAAGTGTGAAGGTAAATGTTGTGATGTGATCATTGATAGTGGAAGCACTGACAATTTGGTGTCAGAAGAGATGGTGACAAAGTTGAAGCTCAAGAGACAGAAACACCCACATCCATATCGGATTGCCTGGGTACAGGATGACCACAAGGTCATGGTCAATGAACAATGCCTAGTGAAGTTCAAGATTGGCGGATACCAAGATGAGGTATTGTGTGATATCATATCTATGGATGCATGCCATATGTTGTTGGGTAGACCCTGGCAGTTTGACAGATGTGCTGTACATGATGGCCGTGCGAATACCTATTCCCTGACAAAGGATGGAGTGCGACATAAGCTAAAACCGTTGAAGGAGACTGAAGAAAAGGTATGTGGTAATGCAAGGATAACTTTTGTTGATGGAAGAAATTTCCTAGATGGTATGAGGCATGAGCATGTATGTTTTGCTTTAATTCCAAAAGCTGGTAAAGAGGAAGTAGAAGATGTTCCTGTAGAAGTTGCAGATTTGTTGAATGAGTTTGAGGATATTGTATCCGATAACGTGCCTGATGGATTACCACCAGTCAGGAAGATCAGTCATCAGATGGACTTGATCCCAGGAGCAAGTTTGCCGAATAAGGCAGCACACAGAATGACACCTGCAGAAAGTGAGGAGTTGAACAGACAAGTGCATGAACTGTTACAGAAAGGATTGATTCGAGAGAGTCTGAGTCCCTGTGCTGTACCAGCGGTATTAGCACCAAAGAAGAATGGAGAGTGGAGGATGTGTACAGATTCCAGAGCAATAAACAAGATCACAATCAAGTACAGGTTTCCATTGCCACGAATGGATGATATCATGGACTGTTTGAGTGGAGCTGTGTATTTCTCAAAGATAGATCTGAAAAGTGGATATCATCAGATTCGGATCAGAGAAGGAGATGAATGGAAGACTGCCTTCAAGACAAAGGAAGGACTGTATGAGTGGTTAGTCATGCCTTTTGGGCTAACCAATGCACCGAGCACTTTCATGCGGCTCATGAACGAGGTTCTGAAAGAATTTCTGGGTAAGTTTGTCATTGTTTACCTAGATGATATTTTGATCTTTAGTAAGACATTGGATGAGCATATGATGCATATTCGTATGGTATTTGAGAAGTTGAGAGAAGAGAAATTGTTGATTAATTTGAAGAAGTGCAGTTTTGTGAAGAAAGAGTTAGTGTATTTGGGATTTGTAGTTTCAGCAGAAGGTCTAAAAATGGACCCAGAGAAGGTACAGGCTATCCTCGAATGGCCTACTCCAAGGAGTGCTACTGAGGTAAGATCTTTTCATGGTCTAGCTAGCTTTTACAGAAAGTTTATCAAAAATTTTAGCAGTATTTGTGGACCCTTGACTGAAACAATGAGAGGGGATAGAAAAGAGTTTAAGTGGACTAATGGGGCAGAAAAGAGTTTTCAATTGTTGAAACAAAAAGTCACAGAACAACCTGTTTTAGCACTTCCAGATTTTAATAAGGTGTTTCAAGTAGATTGTGATGCTAGTGGTACTGCAATAGGAGCTGTTATGAGCCAAGAAGGTAAACCTGTTGCTTATTTCAGTGAGAAATTAAATGATGCCAAGAGGAAATATTCTATTTATGATCAGGAATTTTATGCTATAGTTCAGGCATTAAAGAAGTGGAGACACTATTTGCTTCCTAAGGAGTTTGTTTTGTATACTGATCATCAAGCTTTGCAATATTTGAATAGTCAAGGAAAATTGAATCAAAGGCATTTGAAATGGGTTGAGTTTTTGCAGAGTTATACATTTGTTTTGAAACACAGGAGTGGAAAGTCTAATAGGGTTGCAGATGCTCTTAGCAGAAGGCAACTATTGCTGACAGAACTGCAGATTGAAGTGGTTGGGTTCAAGGAACTCAAGAATTTGTATCCAGAGGATCCTGATTTTGGTGAAGCTTGGAAAGCTTGTACAGAACCTGTTACTCTAGACAGGACGAAATGGTTGGATTTCATCATCCAGGATGATATGCTATTCAGAGGGAGTCAGTTGTGCATTCCACGAAGTTCTATGAGGGAGAATCTCATCAAGGAGAAGCATAGTGGAGGATTGGCTGGACATTTTGGTCGTGATAAAACTGTTGCTTTGGTTGGTGAGAATTATTATTGGCCACAATTGCAGCAAGATGTGAAGAAGTTTGTACAGAGTTGCAGAGTATGTCAGATGGCGAAAGGAGTGAAGCAGAATACAGGGTTGTATCAGCCACTACCTGTACCAGAGAAGCCTTGGGAGGATATCAGCATGGACTTTGTTCTTGGTTTACCGAGGACTCAGCGGGGACATGATTCAATTTTTGTGGTAGTTGACAGATTTTCAAAGATGGCACATTTTATTCCCTGCAAGAAGACTAATGATGCTGTTCATGTAGCAGAATTGTTTTTCAGAGAAGTAGTGAGACTTCATGGTTTGCCAAAGACCATAGTTTCAGATCGGGACACTAAGTTTGTTGGATATTTCTGGCGTACATTGTGGAAGAAGTTGAAGACAGATTTGAAGTTCAGTTCATCACATCATCCCCAGACTGATGGACAGACAGAGGTGGTGAATAGGAGTTTGGGAAATTTACTGAGATGTTTGGTTGGAGATAAGCCAACAGGATGGGATTTGATTTTACCACAGGCAGAATTTGCATACAATAATTCTTTCAATAGGAGCACTGGTAAATCACCATTCCAAATTGTATATGGAAGTAGTCCAAGGAATGCATCTGAATTGAGAAAGATAGATAAAGGAGAAATAAGTAGTGCTGAAGCTGAAGATTTTGCAGAACACTTGAAGAACATCCATGAAGAGGTGAGGAAGCATATTACCAAGATGAACGCACAGTATAAGGCTAAGGCAGATGAGAAAAAGAGGCATAAGGAATTTCAGGTTGGTGATGAAGTCATGGTTCATTTGCGGAAGGAGCGGTTTCCAGTTGGTACATATAACAAGTTGAAAATGAAGAAGTTTGGACCATGCAGGATATTGAAGAAACATGATTCAGGAAACGCATATGAGGTAGAATTGCCTAGTGAGCTAAATATTTCACCAGTGTTTAACATTTCAGATCTGACAGAGTATCATGAAGGAGGTGTTGAAGATGAGATCACAGCAGCACAGTGGAGTATTCCAGCAACTAGTTCAGACACTAAGGAGATCGAAGACATACTGGACAGTCGTGTTGGTAGAAGCACAAGGAATAGGACATATGAAGAGTATTTGGTCAAATGGAAAGGACGACCTGTAGAAGATTCATCGTGGCTAACAAAGGAGGAGGTTAACCGTCTTGGTTTTCCTCTGCACACCTGAGTCGTGACAGGGTCACTTCTCAAATTACCCTGGGTGTCTGATGCAGGAGCATCCTGGGTGTAAGAGCAATCTTGCATCACCCAAAAATATTTCTGTTTTTGAATTCAATAAGGGTTATTTTGTGCAGAGCTGCTATTTATGGAAAGTTACTATTTTTGGTAATTTTCGTATGTGCTCAGAATGATCTGATTTCTTTCTTGGAGGTTCATTTTGGTCATATAAGTCTGCCAGTAAAGTTTCATTGCCAGATCAAGTGTATATTAGAAGATATTGAAGATTTTCGGTATTGGCAGCAGGGTACAGAAACTTTGAACTCAGTTTTGAAGGCTTTAGAGGCCCCGGATGAGGTCGAAAATTTGCGTGACGGGCGCTTGCGCTGGTCAAGCCTGTAGAGCGCTTCGTGGCGTTTCCGAAATGGGGTTATAGTGGCCGAGCGGGTCAACTGGTGATGACTTATGGTCTTCGGAAGTTGGGCCACCTGAAATGGCGAAAAATAATTTTCTTCAAAATTTCTGTTCGGGTTTCAAAGGTTATCTTGAGCCGACTATGATGTAATAAAATGTAAAATAAAATAATTCTAAGTTTGGTCGGCCTTATTGGCTAAAATTCTGGAACCTTCCCAGGCGGTGGATAATTGCCTATATAAGGAAGGCTGTATTATTGTCTTAGGCAGTTGAGAATAGTTCTGGGTAGTAGATCTGGGTATTGATTCGAGGCTTTGTCCTACAGAATATTGTAAGGGAATGCCCATGTGGCTTTGCATATTGTAATTCTGAAAGTTTGTAATTCCACATTTGTGGAGATAATAAGAAGCCAATTTTCTGTTCTTGCATATTGTTGTTGTTTCTCTATTTCTGTTATGTGTTTGTGGTATTAAGGGGAGCACCCTTCATCAAGTGGTATCAGAGCAGGTTTTCTTGAGTGTGTAAACAGATCGCCGACTGTGAGGCAGTTTGCACCAGGACCGTGGTTAGGGTTTCAGTGCGCATCGCGAAAATGCCTCCACGAAGAGAACGTGGCGGAAGAGCTGGTGCTGTGACACCTGAGGTTAGAGAGCTGCAGAGACAAGTGCGAGCATTGCAAGAAGAGATTCGCAGAGGAATGAATCTTAATGTCAGAGATGAAAGCGAGGATGAAGCCGAAGAAGAATATCAAGAGGGAGAAATTGAAATTGTGAACCAGGAGGAAGAAAGACTTTTTCGGGCGATTTCCAAGATTGGGAAAAGACCTAAGATTGAGGTTCCTACATTTTCTGGAAATCTTAACCCAGAGGAATTGATCGACTGGATCAATGAATGTGAAGAATATTTTGAGTATGAAGATGTTGAGGATCCTGATAGGGTCAAATTTGCGAAGGCTAGACTGAAAGGTCATGCGAAGATATGGTGGCAAGAGATTCAGTTGGAGCGAAATAGAAGGGGAAAAGATAAAATCACAAGATGGGATCGGATGGTGGATAAATTGAAGCGACAGTTCATTCCTGTTGATTATGAGCTTGACCTACTAAAGAAAATGCAGAGTTTGAAGCAAGCAGGAAGATCTGTTCAGGAGTATACAGAGGAGTTCTATCGACTTCTCATCAGAACAGGCCATGCAGAAGCTGATAAAGAGAAAGTTGCCCGATACCTTAATGGGTTAAGGCCAAGCATTCAGGAGGAGCTGAATCTGGTTCGAATGAATAGTATTGAAGAGGCATACCAGTTTGCCCTAAAAGTGGAGGAAAAGCTGAACAAAAAGTTTGAGAGCAGACAAAACGGAAGAGGTCGCGGTGGACGATCTGGTGGACGGTCATATGGTGGCCGAAATGAAGATCCGAAAAAGAAGGATGAGGCCAGTAGCAGTCAAAATCAGCGAGGAAATAATTCCAATCGCTTCCAAGATCAGAATAATAGAGATCAGAGAGGAAGAGGAAGAGGACAAGGATCTGGAAGAGGTGGCTTCCGTGGAACATGTTTTCACTGTGGAGAAGAAGGTCATAGGGCATTTGAATGTCCTCAGCGCCAAGGCAGAACAGACAGGAGAAATGAAGGCCAGGCCAGAGTTGCACATGTCGATGAAGATGCCAGATCATCAAATTCTGAAGATGCTGAAAGAGGAGAAACGTTGATTAACAGAAGAGTCCTGTTGAGTGGTGAGAACGAACCTGAGCAAAGGAGGAGCCTGTTTCGCACCAGGTGCAAGTGTGAAGGTAAATGTTGTGATGTGATCATTGATAGTGGAAGCACTGACAATTTGGTGTCAGAAGAGATGGTGACAAAGTTGAAGCTCAAGAGACAGAAACACCCACATCCATATCGGATTGCCTGGGTACAGGATGACCACAAGGTCATGGTCAATGAACAATGCCTAGTGAAGTTCAAGATTGGCGGATACCAAGATGAGGTATTGTGTGATATCATATCTATGGATGCATGCCATATGTTGTTGGGTAGACCCTGGCAGTTTGACAGATGTGCTGTACATGATGGCCGTGCGAATACCTATTCCCTGACAAAGGATGGAGTGCGACATAAGCTAAAACCGTTGAAGGAGACTGAAGAAAAGGTATGTGGTAATGCAAGGATAACTTTTGTTGATGGAAGAAATTTCCTAGATGGTATGAGGCATGAGCATGTATGTTTTGCTTTAATTCCAAAAGCTGGTAAAGAGGAAGTAGAAGATGTTCCTGTAGAAGTTGCAGATTTGTTGAATGAGTTTGAGGATATTGTATCCGATAACGTGCCTGATGGATTACCACCAGTCAGGAAGATCAGTCATCAGATGGACTTGATCCCAGGAGCAAGTTTGCCGAATAAGGCAGCACACAGAATGACACCTGCAGAAAGTGAGGAGTTGAACAGACAAGTGCATGAACTGTTACAGAAAGGATTGATTCGAGAGAGTCTGAGTCCCTGTGCTGTACCAGCGGTATTAGCACCAAAGAAGAATGGAGAGTGGAGGATGTGTACAGATTCCAGAGCAATAAACAAGATCACAATCAAGTACAGGTTTCCATTGCCACGAATGGATGATATCATGGACTGTTTGAGTGGAGCTGTGTATTTCTCAAAGATAGATCTGAAAAGTGGATATCATCAGATTCGGATCAGAGAAGGAGATGAATGGAAGACTGCCTTCAAGACAAAGGAAGGACTGTATGAGTGGTTAGTCATGCCTTTTGGGCTAACCAATGCACCGAGCACTTTCATGCGGCTCATGAACGAGGTTCTGAAAGAATTTCTGGGTAAGTTTGTCATTGTTTACCTAGATGATATTTTGATCTTTAGTAAGACATTGGATGAGCATATGATGCATATTCGTATGGTATTTGAGAAGTTGAGAGAAGAGAAATTGTTGATTAATTTGAAGAAGTGCAGTTTTGTGAAGAAAGAGTTAGTGTATTTGGGATTTGTAGTTTCAGCAGAAGGTCTAAAAATGGACCCAGAGAAGGTACAGGCTATCCTCGAATGGCCTACTCCAAGGAGTGCTACTGAGGTAAGATCTTTTCATGGTCTAGCTAGCTTTTACAGAAAGTTTATCAAAAATTTTAGCAGTATTTGTGGACCCTTGACTGAAACAATGAGAGGGGATAGAAAAGAGTTTAAGTGGACTAATGGGGCAGAAAAGAGTTTTCAATTGTTGAAACAAAAAGTCACAGAACAACCTGTTTTAGCACTTCCAGATTTTAATAAGGTGTTTCAAGTAGATTGTGATGCTAGTGGTACTGCAATAGGAGCTGTTATGAGCCAAGAAGGTAAACCTGTTGCTTATTTCAGTGAGAAATTAAATGATGCCAAGAGGAAATATTCTATTTATGATCAGGAATTTTATGCTATAGTTCAGGCATTAAAGAAGTGGAGACACTATTTGCTTCCTAAGGAGTTTGTTTTGTATACTGATCATCAAGCTTTGCAATATTTGAATAGTCAAGGAAAATTGAATCAAAGGCATTTGAAATGGGTTGAGTTTTTGCAGAGTTATACATTTGTTTTGAAACACAGGAGTGGAAAGTCTAATAGGGTTGCAGATGCTCTTAGCAGAAGGCAACTATTGCTGACAGAACTGCAGATTGAAGTGGTTGGGTTCAAGGAACTCAAGAATTTGTATCCAGAGGATCCTGATTTTGGTGAAGCTTGGAAAGCTTGTACAGAACCTGTTACTCTAGACAGGACGAAATGGTTGGATTTCATCATCCAGGATGATATGCTATTCAGAGGGAGTCAGTTGTGCATTCCACGAAGTTCTATGAGGGAGAATCTCATCAAGGAGAAGCATAGTGGAGGATTGGCTGGACATTTTGGTCGTGATAAAACTGTTGCTTTGGTTGGTGAGAATTATTATTGGCCACAATTGCAGCAAGATGTGAAGAAGTTTGTACAGAGTTGCAGAGTATGTCAGATGGCGAAAGGAGTGAAGCAGAATACAGGGTTGTATCAGCCACTACCTGTACCAGAGAAGCCTTGGGAGGATATCAGCATGGACTTTGTTCTTGGTTTACCGAGGACTCAGCGGGGACATGATTCAATTTTTGTGGTAGTTGACAGATTTTCAAAGATGGCACATTTTATTCCCTGCAAGAAGACTAATGATGCTGTTCATGTAGCAGAATTGTTTTTCAGAGAAGTAGTGAGACTTCATGGTTTGCCAAAGACCATAGTTTCAGATCGGGACACTAAGTTTGTTGGATATTTCTGGCGTACATTGTGGAAGAAGTTGAAGACAGATTTGAAGTTCAGTTCATCACATCATCCCCAGACTGATGGACAGACAGAGGTGGTGAATAGGAGTTTGGGAAATTTACTGAGATGTTTGGTTGGAGATAAGCCAACAGGATGGGATTTGATTTTACCACAGGCAGAATTTGCATACAATAATTCTTTCAATAGGAGCACTGGTAAATCACCATTCCAAATTGTATATGGAAGTAGTCCAAGGAATGCATCTGAATTGAGAAAGATAGATAAAGGAGAAATAAGTAGTGCTGAAGCTGAAGATTTTGCAGAACACTTGAAGAACATCCATGAAGAGGTGAGGAAGCATATTACCAAGATGAACGCACAGTATAAGGCTAAGGCAGATGAGAAAAAGAGGCATAAGGAATTTCAGGTTGGTGATGAAGTCATGGTTCATTTGCGGAAGGAGCGGTTTCCAGTTGGTACATATAACAAGTTGAAAATGAAGAAGTTTGGACCATGCAGGATATTGAAGAAACATGATTCAGGAAACGCATATGAGGTAGAATTGCCTAGTGAGCTAAATATTTCACCAGTGTTTAACATTTCAGATCTGACAGAGTATCATGAAGGAGGTGTTGAAGATGAGATCACAGCAGCACAGTGGAGTATTCCAGCAACTAGTTCAGACACTAAGGAGATCGAAGACATACTGGACAGTCGTGTTGGTAGAAGCACAAGGAATAGGACATATGAAGAGTATTTGGTCAAATGGAAAGGACGACCTGTAGAAGATTCATCGTGGCTAACAAAGGAGGAGGTTAACCGTCTTGGTTTTCCTCTGCACACCTGAGTCGTGACAGGGTCACTTCTCAAATTACCCTGGGTGTCTGATGCAGGAGCATCCTGGGTGTAAGAGCAATCTTGCATCACCCAAAAATATTTCTGTTTTTGAATTCAATAAGGGTTATTTTGTGCAGAGCTGCTATTTATGGAAAGTTACTATTTTTGGTAATTTTCGTATGTGCTCAGAATGATCTGATTTCTTTCTTGGAGGTTCATTTTGGTCATATAAGTCTGCCAGTAAAGTTTCATTGCCAGATCAAGTGTATATTAGAAGATATTGAAGATTTTCGGTATTGGCAGCAGGGTACAGAAACTTTGAACTCAGTTTTGAAGGCTTTAGAGGCCCCGGATGAGGTCGAAAATTTGCGTGACGGGCGCTTGCGCTGGTCAAGCCTGTAGAGCGCTTCGTGGCGTTTCCGAAATGGGGTTATAGTGGCCGAGCGGGTCAACTGGTGATGACTTATGGTCTTCGGAAGTTGGGCCACCTGAAATGGCGAAAAATAATTTTCTTCAAAATTTCTGTTCGGGTTTCAAAGGTTATCTTGAGCCGACTATGATGTAATAAAATGTAAAATAAAATAATTCTAAGTTTGGTCGGCCTTATTGGCTAAAATTCTGGAACCTTCCCAGGCGGTGGATAATTGCCTATATAAGGAAGGCTGTATTATTGTCTTAGGCAGTTGAGAATAGTTCTGGGTAGTAGATCTGGGTATTGATTCGAGGCTTTGTCCTACAGAATATTGTAAGGGAATGCCCATGTGGCTTTGCATATTGTAATTCTGAAAGTTTGTAATTCCACATTTGTGGAGATAATAAGAAGCCAATTTTCTGTTCTTGCATATTGTTGTTGTTTCTCTATTTCTGTTATGTGTTTGTGGTATTAAGGGGAGCACCCTTCATCATGTCAACAAAGAAATACTTATCTAGGCCAGTGCCTTATCCATTGGGAAAAGTTTCTTAGACAGACTACACACACACACCATAATGTATCTGAGATTCAAAGCCATAAACACATTTACAATCTCCTCTACTACTTACAAAATATCCCTACATAGACAAGAGATAAATCTAGGTCCCATCTGAAGCATCATTTAATCTAATCCTGGATTAGAACTCAAGAATGAAGACCTATACATAAATTGTTATGCAGTAAACTGGAAAGTTCAAGATTCATCTACGTTGACACAAGGGAGAGATGAGAATCATGTGCCTGCATTAAGTATGAAGAATCCTCAAGTGTGTACAGTCAATCCAAAGGAATCCTACTTGCAAACTATAGCTTAGACCTACAATTTTCTTTCTATTGTCAAAAGAAATCAAGACAAGTCATTACAATTCTGACTGAGAAGAGGACTCACAACCCAAAAGTTTGAATACCTAACTCCCAATGCCCTTGAAAATGATCACAAAAATCCCTTTATACGAGGGTTACAATGCAAGCACAATGATCATTTCCAACTCAAAAATTCAAAATCACCTAACCCCACTGAGGAATTAACACAGACATGACGGGGGTCAAGCTACAGCATGCAAGCTCAAACAGTCTAATGCATTTAATCAACATCAGATCTTCAATCATGAGAAACTCTGAAAAGGCACCAAAGATCAATCAAAAGTTTGCAAAATTCAAACTGGAAGTGACCCTGCAACTACTTTTGGTACATTTCATTTACTCCCCTATGGCAAGACACTCCTCTTCTGCAATCATCTCACACCCTGGAGCACACTAGAAACAACAAACCAATCACTTCTCACCAAACAGGGTCATTTTTGCATTGAATTCCATGAAAATGGTACCCTCTGTCGCTGGAAACTCTCAGAAATTCAAACCCAAACTGTAACTGTCACCATGCGAACTAGCGGGCTTGTGTTTTTAACCATCCAAACACCTCGGGTTAACTCCGCAACGACGATGCCAAACAGTTGTCACATGATTGCATAGCCTGAAAATGGGCTATGCAAACATGCGACACGCCACTTGCATTACCTTCTTCATAATCACCGATGCTGCCGCTGCCACAAAAGAGTTTGTCACATGTTCGCAAGCTGAAAAATTGGCTCATGCGAACATGTGACAAGCCGCTAACATGCACCCTACCGGTTGTTATGTCATCGCAGAGATACCCTAGCCTGGGCCTGCGTTCAAACCTTATCATCCTACTAGCTTGGACCAACTGAAGATCGCCACAACACCACCTACCAACATGACCACCAACAAATACAGATGGGCCCTAGCACATGTGGCACCCTATCACATGATTGCATGCCATGGAAATGGCCCTTGTGATCATGCGACAAGGCCATAAGACCGCCACATCTCTACGCTATATCTAATCAGACATTGCCATCTCAACATCCGGAAGATGCCCCATCACATGCTACCGAGCCATAGGGACATGTGTCAACCAGTCGCATGATTGCATAGCTAAAAGACTGGGCTATGCGATCATGTGACAGCCAACCCCAGGCTGCCTCATCACCGCCTCTGATAGCGGGCCCACTGCATACAAAACCCGTCGGCATCCAATGAGATGGTGGGCACATGATTGCATGGGGTTAGAAAATTCCATGTGATCACACACCGACCGTAGATTAAAATCACTATCACAAGCCCTGCCGACATATCTGACAAGTCACCGCCACATGGACCAATCAGAAATGAGCTTTACCTTTTCGAGGATCGGACGGTTGTCACAACTTCACATAACCCTGACAAATCCTTCACACTTTAACAAAAACTATTGATTCTATGACACGTCAGGATCCTCTGATTCATCTGAAAACTAGGTCCCACCATTGATCGCACTTGCGCACTAAGGCAAAGTAAACCACCAGGCAGTTGAACAAAATTGGGACCCACACAGACAGGTGGCAAGCGGTCGCATGATCGCATGTCAGAAAAGTTTGACATGTGGCCATGCGACAACCTATCAGGAAGAGCCTTTGAAAACCCAGGCCCACCATCCATCACACCTGCACAGTTAGAAAATGCCAACAAACAGGGCAGAAGTGCGGGGTCGAAAACATCCAAAGTTTTCACAATAGCAAAGGATCAAAAACACACAAAGTTTTCAGCACCAAAAGACAAGTGTACAAAAGTCAGAAGGCACAGGTCGAAAACAACAAGGGTTTTCACACAGACCGAAAACATCATGGACTTTCAAAAATACTGTGGGTTTTCGACACTGTGGTAGATTTTGAAAATTTGTTTCTCGCAGACCTTAGAATTTGAATATCTTTTTTGGTTTTGCAATTCAACACGTGCAATATGGACTGGGGCTAGGTGACACATTGAAGAGCATGGGGCAGGACACCTAACAAAAACTTTGCAGGGAAGAGGCCATTTTAAAGGATTTTGCTATGACAGAAAAAAGGCCTAACACATTGCTAGATCAAGTCTGGTTTTAAAGATATTTAAAATTTTGAGTTTTGGTAGAAGGGTATAAAAACTTTGAACTCAATTTTGAAAGGTTTAGAGGCTCCAAAAAGGGATCAAACCTTGGCAACAGGTGAATAGTTATGGTCTTTGGAAGTTGCGCTACTTAGGATAGAAAAATAAATTTCCTTCAAAAATTCATTTGAGTTTCGAAAGTTGTTTGGGGCTTATTCCAATGTAATAAAATATAAATAGTAATATCTTAGGGATGGTCGAACTTGAAGTTTGGGGTTAGAATTTCTAAAATCTTCTTGGACGGTTAAAATTCCCCCTATATAATGAAGGCCCATAGGGCTATCTAGGGTAGTTCTAAGGATGTATATGGTGGCTCTGGCTTGCAAAATACTGTAATGAAAATGCCCATGTATCTTTGCACATTATATTTTTGAATATTGTAATTTCATTTCATTAGAGATAATAGAAAGCAAGTTTCCTACCCTTGCAATCGTTTGGTTCTTGCAATTTATTGTTATTTCTCTATTCTGTTGTTTGTGTTTGTGTTGATAAGGGGAGTACCCTTCGTAAAAATCACTCCATCTCAGTAATTCCATCTCCTCCACTTCATTCCATGATAACCTTCCATCTCATTATCCAATCATCCCTTCCACTCCATCACATAATCCTATCCTAAGTCAAGATCAAAGTACCTCTTCATCTCCATTTCATGATCTTTATCCTCCATAAGAACTCATCAAACCTATCCAACCCATCCAAGAAAGTTATCATTCATCCCACCTCTCTTCTCCATTCACATGGACTCGCATATTATTTTCAACATAATAAGTATCCCATTGAAAATTGAATGTATCAAGATGTTGGTAAACCTTCCACCCCTTCCAAATCCAAAATCTCTCCATCTAAACTTAAATTTTCCCATCACCCATATTCCAAATCCATTTTGGGCCCTTATATCTAAAATTTTCTTCCTTCCTCATCCACATCCATTTTGGGTCCTTATGTCCCAAAGCCAAACCCTTGAACCCTTCCATCTATTTTGGGTCCTTACATACATCCATCCACCATATCCAAGTTCACCACTCCATCCCCTCAAATCCATAATAAAGATCAACATAGGCACACATCATTGAATCCCTTATAACATTCACCCTCCATCATTCCATCCATAAAATCTCTATACCATTCATCCTCATTTACCCATAACATGGATAATGGAAGCAAATTGGATGCCAAAGATAAAATTCATAAATCTAAAAATCCACAAAAATCCAAGGATCAACATGTCCCATCTAAAAGACATGTTCAAGAAAAAAAAATATGATCCAAATGAATGAAAAATTCAAAAGGCCACAAAGGTAGGTCCAAAAAGGAAATTTCAAAAATCATGTAGACTCACAAGCTACTCAATGAAGCAATGCATTTCAATGAACAATCCAAATTGTCATCCAATCTTTCTCATCCAAAATCTTCCTCCACTCATAAATCCCTCAATCCTCCATCTAAAAATCCCCCATCTTCCAACTCCATTTTGAGTCCTTATGCACCCAAATACACTATCCTAAGTCCATCATCTCCTTCATCTATTTTGGGTCCTTATATCCCAAAATCCACATTTTCTCCACCATCTTTTTCAGAATTGCCTCCTCCAATACTCCAAAACCCTTCAAGATGTGTGCCAATAATGATCTTCCCAACCCCCTCATTAATTTATCCACAAGTCTTCTAACATCCCATCCATTATACACCAATTCCCCCTACCATTCCACCCCTTTAATCCACCCTTTCACATAAATCCTTATCTTCCATTACCTAATCCATTTCTTCTACCATCAAACCATCCTACCAACATCTATGAGAAAACATCCACAATATGTTAGGATAACTGAGAGGGGGGTGAATCAATTATTCACAGTCCCAATCACAAAATGTATATCCAAAATTTTTTTACTAAAACTTCTACAGCTCGGTAACATAAAATACTATATTGTCTGTGCTTTTACCAATTACCAGTCAATAACTTATAATGATTACCGATCAAATCCAATATGCAACATGTAAAGTATGACAACAAAAAATCATCACAGTCAACACATAATACAAGAGATTTAACATGGAAATCCTGTAAAGGGAAAAACCACTTGGGACCGACAACCCAAAAATTGTTCACTCTTCTGAAGTGAGGTTGGTGAAGACCCTGTTGGGACTCAAATTTCAGTTTTGAGGTACCATGTAAAATGCTTGCTAAAGTGCTCCTTTTGGTCCAAAATGCACATGTGAAAAGGGTGTTTCTGGGTCCTGTAATGAGTGGAGAATAATTTGATATCTTGTTTATGTCCCATTGATTCAAATTGAGCTTTCAGTTTGGGTTTTCAAATGGGTTTGCATCAGTTCATTTTTAGGTGGTCTCAAAAATTTGAAAATGCTTAAGTGTAAAATTCACTGGGAAGGGTTACTTTGAGGTTGAATATCTTGAATTCTGACAAGTGTCATGAAAATATGGGAGTGGGGTCTTCTTTAGTGTACTTCAATTGACATATGTTTCTGATTTCAGGTCACAGCGACAAGTTTTGATAGGTCTTGTGTTTCCCCTTCCGGACGTGTTTTCTCATAACTGCATAATGCACTTGTTCAACAATTCTTGGAAGCCCTGTTTGTCAAGTTGTATCTGATACCCGGTGATTGGTCAAGAAGAATTAATGATAGATATGTATTGTAGGCATGTTCCTCTTCTACCCTTGTCCATTTTTAGCCCCTAGTGAATCTATTTCAGTACTTTTCAAAGCCAAATCCATTTCCAGTTTTCACTGTTTTGCTGAAACCTGGAAGTTCAAAAGTTTTAAGGGCTATATTTGACAGTGTGTAAAAGACACCTGTGTGATTCGATGAGAAAGCTAATGATTGGGTCATGTTGCAATCATGTTTTACTCCCACCGTGCCAAATTTGGAACCATGACCAATCCGTTTGACCAAGTTTCCAGGTTCATTCCATTTGTAGTTTTTGCAAAATGTGTTTAGTTTTGCCAAGTGTGTTTTCCCAGAATTCCAAATGCCTGACTTTGTCAATGAATAACTTTTTGACCAGTTGAAAAGTTGGAGTACTAGCCCCAGTCCCAATTTGAGCCCCTTGCCAATCCATTTGTCAGCCTTTTAAAATCAATCACGATGATTAAAATTGTTTTCTGACATGATTTTTGCAGGGCAGAACAAAAGTGCTGTGTTCGCCATTTAAAATCTTTCAGCTGGGTTACAGTCAAGAGATGTCATTTTGTAGTATGAATGAATGTGGATCAATGTTCATGCCTGTTCTGTGGTGTGACCCAGTTAGGTGAAATTGTCAGTTTTTAAAGCCGCTCTTGGAGCCCTCTAATCTAGTTTTGGCACTTTGCATAAAATGTGAATTTCAATGTTTCGGTGATCTGGGTATGATTGTGAATTGTATAAAGTTGCCTACTTTGCATTTTATTGTCTTTTGGTCTAAATTTGGTCAAGCCAATCCAGTTAGCAAATTGGTTCATATGCTGAAGGAGAATATGTTTTCCGGTTCCCATGGTTACAAGGTGTATTGCCCAAATGGAGGAGGCCAAAATTTCAAATATATTTGTTTCCGAGTTATAGTACCCTAGAGTCATAAGAGTTCAACACCAAGCAAGAACGACTTTAGGACAAATGCCCAAAAGAGAGCTAGCATTCCATTTTCTCATGAGCAATTATCCTCTAAGATTCATTGCTGGTCGCACCATGCACGCTCCTTTGCAAATTTTTAGTTGTACTTCAATGAGATGGAGAAGTTTCAAATTCAAATCCTGGTTCATGCTTTGATGACATTAGACCATTATGTGTGGGCTGCAACTATGAGCACTGGCTCATTGAAATGGATCCACCCAAGGATGGTAAAGATACCAAGCAGGAAATGGTAGATTGTTTTGTTGAAGCCTCACGCCTAATGGAGGTAATGACACCTGCGCATTTGGGGGAGAACCTGTTTGATAGAGGGCAGCGCATAGTGAAATGGTACCTCATGCCCTAGTGGATTGGAGGTGCTTCACGCTAAGTAGATTGGAGGCTTCATACCTTTGAGGGAGGCCACCGGTGAAAATGAAGGCACAAATGAATAAGCACTATTGCGCATAATTAAGTGAGAGGGGGATGCCCAATGCAAAGGGCCTACGCCTCTGACAAGAGTGCATGCCACTGAAGGTGGAGACTACCTACGAAGTAGAGGTTCACGCAAGTATGGAGGCCAAGCCCACACATGATGTATAGGGCTAGATTGCCAGCGTAAAACATGAGTGAAGACACCAGCAGATTGCGATGTGGGGCTTCACTGTGTAACAAATGGTGATTGCCAAATCATATGGAAGCCTTAAGCGATATGGTGGTGGCTGCCTGCATTGTATATAGGGGAGTTCACATATTAAATGGGGACTGTTGCAGGGCAGAGACAAAGTAATTCATGTTCGCGCATTACTGGTCGAGAAGTGAAGAGAATAGTGCATAGGATGAGTTGTGGTCTTTTGTCCCACATTTGGCCCGTTTTGTGCTAAATAAATGTTTTTAAGAAACAACACTCTACTACATTGTAAATAAGGAAGCCAATTGCCACTTGGCGGGGCCCCTTAGGTTGGAGGACTCAATGCACGGTGGTGGGCCCCATATTTTGGAGGAAAGCACTGTGAAAGCTTTAAATTTGAATGAAAATTATCCCACATTCTTAGTGGAAAGGAGAAAAATAGTATTCAAATAGCATTGCACACAAATGTATGTTGTTTAAGAAATTGGACGCAACACTTGACAGCTTGCTTACATGCATGGAAATGGAGGTGTTTGATATGGCACCTAGTTGGCAATGACAGAGCAGTGGGCCCAATGCACAAGTAAGATATTTTTTACTGTGTTTGACTGTGCAGGAGATCTGACCTTGAGATGCGCACCATAGATAGACGGTGGTCGCATGATCTCAAGGGCCATTTTTGGCCCATGCGATCATGCGACAAGGTGCCATGTGGCACTCCGGTGAGGTGGCAAATGTGAAACGTGGTGTCCAGGTGGTGATGAGGTGGCTAGTTGACCAACCAGATTGTTGCCATTTGGCAAGTGGGTCCCGCACCTATGGAAGCATAAAATGAATTAAAAATTTAAAAGAGCATTCCCATGCATATTCAAAGAGACAAAAAATCAAAATTAAAAGTGTTAATTCCTATAGTCTGCACTATATGGAATAAATTCAAAAATCAAAGTGTAGGCCTGGAGATGGAAAATTGACCTGGGGCTTCATTTTTTGGCCAAATATCAAGTATTGTATACCACCGGAAAGGTGAGAGAACGAGGAATCCATTTATGGGATCAGATTTGATGCAGGTCTAGCGAGTTTCAAGATATTTGCAGTTGAACGAAATAGGGGCCGGGAAGATATTTGGTGAAATCTAATTCTTTTCATCCGGTGACTCACATTTCATTTGAAACAGATGATAGGTGCTTTCCAGAGTTGAGAGCAGGTCCCATTTTCAGTTTAAAGGTGGATGACTCATCCAATGAGCAGATGAGAGGGAGACAAATGTCGAGTTGTGATGCTCTCTGATGTTTTTCCCCCCTCTTCTTATTCTCCTTTCTTTTCAGATTGTATGGTTCCAATTCTTGAAGAATTCTGGTCTAGGTTCCAGACCCTGGGTAAACGTCCATTGTATGGTTCCGGGTCTGTGGTGATTCTAGTAGGGGGTTCTCCAAGAGAGGGGTCCAAATAGAGTTTCCATTTTGGTTCATGACTATCTACTGCAATGATCTGTGTTTTTCATTTTCTGTCATAGATTTAATGCAAGTATTTGTAAACTTGATTGCAAATCAAAGTGCATGCAAGGCATGTATGGTTTTTAGGGAGTTGTCTTCATTGTATTGAGTGTCAATTTCAGTATGAGTTCAGTATTCAAGGGATATTGAATTTGTCTTCTCCAAGGGAGAATATATATGTTCGTATTTGGGTATCCTTCAAGGAAGGATTATAAAATCCTTAAATGCAGATTGGAAATTAGATCAGTATTATGAATTTGTATGATTCTTCATATTGATTGATAGAAATGTGTTAATGTAAGGCATTAATGTAGGGATATTAATCAATGAAACATGGTTTGCAGTTTGGGTTTATATCTATTGGCTTTGACTCCATGCCCGGATTGAAGGCACTGATCCTTACTATTAGAGGTCATTTGCCAATCAAGCATCAATTTAATCAATCACTTATTTCCTTTCTATTTTAGTGTGTGGAATGATAAATCAAGTATGATGGGTTGGAAACCATCCCCTGATTCACTTAGAGTAGTGAATCCCTTCACAGGACGTTAGTGTTCTGTCTAATCCATGTTTATACCTACCTATGATTTGTAGAGAAATTATCATTTGAGGTAGATGTTGTAAGGTATACCCGCCTGGGTCTGTGGAGCCCAAAGTGAAGAAGGAATTCATCCTTGTTAATTAGTATTTCTCTTGCTAGGAAAAGAGCATCAAAAGGGAGAGATCAGGTTTATGGTCTAGTTATTTACCCTTGCAAGAAAAATAGCTAACAGACCCAACCCTGTTAAAGGTTACAAACACACTATGAGGTGTGACCTTGTTAGAGGATTTTAGACCAACTGTTATCGTCCAACCAACATTCACTATGGGGTTGATAGGATAACAAATGTACACTCTATGAATGACATTACAAGACTTTCTAGTCCACTTTGTTAAGAGATTTATCTATTTACAATGGTTAAAATGTAACAGCAGGTGATCTAATTACAACAAAACTTCAATTGTAGATTATCAAATCTTTGTTAAGCTCATTTAAATCCTCTGATCAATATATCAATTCTGTTTCAATCAATATTTAGTAACTTACTATCTCTAGGTAATAGCTTGCTGACGCTCGATATTCTCTACAGTTTGATTCTTCTTAAGCAGTCTGATTAGGCATGCATGAAGCTTGTTCACCCAATATCTCTACAGTCTCCTTCTGGCATGAGTTTCATAATGAAACCCTAGTCTCTTAAATAGACAAGTAAACTATTTTAATTCCATTCATCAGATTTTGCCGCTTATTCTCCTTCGTCCATTTTGCTGCTTAAACCTTCCTCAATTGATGTGTCAGTAACACGTTTTGTTTCCATCCTTTAGATCTTCCTTGAATTTTGTTAGTCGTAGATCTTCATAACAAACTTTATCTTCAACTCCAATCACGAGGTACTTTCCATCTCATCAACTTCTGTCAGCTAAACTAGTCATTTAGTTCTTTTCTCCTACTTGGTTACCAAAGAAATGCGTCGGTGAACACAAGTTCAGTTTATACTATTCTTGGTATACACTACACTACGTTGGTGTATACTAAAATGCTTTTTTAACCGACAACACTGCTTTGTAACAATTTTCTCTATCCTTCATCATAGATGAATGCAATATAATCAAGTCAATAACATAAGGTCATAGACTCATCAATAAGTTACCCAATGTATTCCTTATTCTCATTTGTCATATCCATCTTCCTCATGTAGATATATATGTTCTTCATCTCTTTTCTTCTTCTTTCTACAAATGTTTCGGTATAGTAACTTACAAGATAAGTATTGTCAAAACTAGTTGACATCAATGACAACATATTACTGATTTAATCATCTTACATATCTAATCAGCAACTCAGTGATCTCAAATCACATATCTTCAAGTCATAAAATTTATTCAAATCAGTTGTAGTTCATCACAATATATATATATATATATATATATATATATATATATATATATATATATATATATATATATATATATATATATATATATATATATATATATATATATATATATCAAGGAATACCATCAATGGAACTAGATGTTTGAGTCCTTCTACCATCTCCCTATAACATATCCATTGTCTTTTGAATCCACGTATACATCCATTCACTTATCCACATCCCTTTGCACTCTACACTTGAGGGAAAGCTCCATCCATACTATGCTACCATACATATCTTCCATGTCCCCTATCCACCATCCATCATCCTATCTAAGTCCATCATCCTCTTTTTCCTATCTTTGATCTTGACTATCCTATTCATTCTATCCATCCATATGCACCATCCATGTTCCTTAGTCATTATCCATCCACTATCCATTATCCTATATAATTCCATCTATTTTCACATATTTGATCTTGATATCCTTATCTATATCCTCCATCTCATATTCCTTATCCATCCACCTTCCACTTTCATACCTTTTCTCTTGATCAAAGATAGAGGCAATACCAAAATAAAAAAAATCATGCATGCTTTGGACAATAAGGCCTTCATTTCCTCCATGAGTATCCATTATGAACCATCTTTCCATTGCATACATTGTCATCCCCCATATTTCCATCCTCCATTTTCCTACCTCTAGTGTGGGTCATCTCACTCCTTTGCAACATGGTCCCTAGATCCTCATACACCTATTCCCCATCTTTTAATCCCCCATATCCTATCAACATCCATTCTATCCATCTATCTTCCATCCATAAAATATCTCCATCCCCCCTTCTTCTACTATTCCTTGGTTCCCTTGTCATTGGTCCCAATCCATTTTATCTCTTCTCCATCTCACATCCAATACATTTGTCCTTTCCTTCTCATGTCTAAACCATTTATATTTATTCCGTCCTATTCAATCCATCTTATCCTCCAATCTCATTTTATCCAATCAAGTTCCTCTTCATCCACCATCTTATCATAGCTTTTCAAACTTCTCCTGTTCATTATCTAATCACATGCTATACTACCCATTCTATTCCTATCAAACTGAGCTTTACCTCATTACACTGAGCTTAGATCATAGACACAGTGATCACAAGAGTTTTAACAAATCCGTATCAAGATCGATTTTCTGAGGTATTATTCCTTTCACATTTATTGCTAGTGAATAACCATCTAATACTCAATCAATCTTTGCTCTTCAGGATGCATCCTTCCTAAGCCGGCTTATCAAATCCATCATCAAAATCTCATTCATGGAAATAAATGTGGACCAAATGACTACTTGGTTAGGAGGCCTTTTTGTTGATATTATCTTTGCGTTTTCATGGAACCTACTCACGATTGCCTCGATATTCAATATCTTGGTATATTTTGAATGTCATCATTGGAATACATGTCATTTGTGGAATGATCTATTTACTAATACTTTAGTGCATTTATGTTGATTATGCAGTTATGGTTATGCATGTCTCACTGGGGGAAGGTTCCTATGCTTTTCCACCAATTCCCTCAAAAGACTTGGGTGTACTATGTCTTCCTCATGAGTGACCTTGCATTAGTTCCACGATGATTGTTGATCTGCATCAATGTTCCTAAATCTACCTTGTTTGTCTGAAATTCTAGTCCATGCAAAGGAACTATGTCATCCACACTGTCTAGCATGAGATGCATACCTCCTCTTGCAAAATCAAACTAGGGCATGCTCTCCGATATTAACACAATGCAATCTCAAAGTCCTTTGACATGTAGATTAGCTACATTGTTTGATTCATTTTTGCACTTTGCATTTTACTTTTGGCAAGGCTCCTATTTATTCACTATTCCCTCATCCTAATTAGGGAATCGTGTTCCCAATCTACCCTAGATCTACCCCCCTAGGAAGCATCTCAGGATGCCAACTAATTTATCCCTTTCTTCTCTCTTTTTTTCCTCCATTCTTTCTTTTTTCGATAAAATTGCCCAAAATTCATTTTTTGCAATATTTTCTCAAGGGGGCATACTCTCTCACCCTCGTTACTTCTGCATGACTACTCTTAGGTACCCATTTCTCTCTAGTGCATCTTGTTTTCTTTTCTTTGACGCAACGTTATCTTCGATGCCACATCAAAAAAGGGCAAAATGTATATGCCTAAAATCATCCTTGCACACTTATATTAATTAAATTAAATTAAATTAATATTTCCCATAGCATTATAGCTAATTTTAATTAATTAATTATATTTTCTATATTCAACTATTTGTTTAATTGAATTTATTTAATTAAATGGGTTCATCACCCGTAGTATTTAAATTTAATTTTAATACCTACCCTAATGTATTAGATTATATTTGATACATTCCCTTAATAAATCCCCTTATACTCTCACCATCGTTGCTTTGGCATGACTACTCTTAGGTACCCATTTCTCTTTGGTGCATTTTGTTTTATTTTCTTTGACGCGACGTCGTCTTCGACACCGCATCAAAGAGGGGCAAAATGTAGACACCTAAAATCATCCTTGCACACTTATTTTAATTAAATTAAATTAAATTAATATTCCCCTTAGAATTATAGTTATTTTTAAATAATTAATTACATTGTTATAGTCAACTACCCATTTAATTAAATTTATTTAATTAAATAGGTTCACTAGCCTTTTGTGTTTAAATTTAATTTAAATATCTCCCCTAATGTATTAAATCTATTTAATACATGAATCCTCAATAAATCTCTCTCTTTTTTAATAAATTCATATTTATTAAATTCCCTCCACTCTCTAATATTCCTCTAAGATGTGATTAATTTGAGTTTAATTTGGATCAATCTTAAAACCACCTAAAATACCTAGTCTATACCCATCACTTTCATCCTAATAAACCTATCCACTAATTAGTCTTGTTTAATTAGCCTAAAAAGGTGATTCCTAACTTTTTAAGTTCTAATGAGTTGCTCACACATGTGAGCAACTCATCCCAAGAAAGCCACCAAACTTCATTAAATTCTCCAACTCTGTGTGAGCAACTCATCCCAAGAAAGCCACCAAACTTCATTAAATTCTCCAACTCCCTTCTTACACCTTTGTCTACCACTCCTTTCTCCCATGTTGCTCACAAATGTGTGAGCAACCTTGAGCCTCTCAAACCTTAAATGCTCCAAGTTGACTTTTTGCATGGCATGTCTTTTGCCCTTGTGGAGCTCCTATGTGGCACTTATATGGATGCCACATAGGTGCCACCTCATCCAAGCCCTTCCCTTCCCTCCAAAGATATATAAATATGAGGCCTCACCCCTTTCAAATCATCTCTTTTTCATGCATTGTTATCATGTTAGTATTGCTATAGAATTTCATAGTTTATTTTCATTCTTTTTAATCTTAGTTTCTTGTTGAATCTAGAAATCACATGCTAGGTTAATGGTGAATGAATCTTAGTTAAATCTCTCATTTCATATTAGTGTAATAGTTTGAATCTTTATTTTGCATCAATGATGAAAACTTGAGACAAGTTCTTCATACTTGTTCTTGAGTCCTTAATCAAATCCTTTAGTTGTATTGTAGAATCAATCACCTCAAGCTTGGGGGCAACACAAAGCAAACATTAGTGGGATTTGTATTTTGTGTTAGGAGAGCACACCCACATTCTTCTCTAAGAGCAAATCAACAAGGATTGGGTGCCCTTGTTTGGCTCATAGGAGGTAATGTTGGAAGCCATTGTGTAGTTGCCAGTTTTATGAAGATGTTAGATTACTTTGAACTTGATTTATACCCAACGTTTGCATGTTTCAGCTTGTTACATATAGGTAGGGGTTTCCATCATACACAACTAACCGACTAGTGGTGGAGGGATTCTGAATGATCGACTTTCTTTAAAATGCTTAACCAAAATGGGAAAAAGACTAAGGGAAAATATAATTTGGGGCATATGATCATTGACCACACGAACCATGAACCAAAAAGTCAAAAAATTGGATTACATTAACTGACAATCTTAAAATGTAATTTTAGCTCATTTAGTTTCTCTCTCTCTCTCTCTCTCTCTATATATATATATATATATTTCTCTCTCTCTCTCTCTCTCTATATATATATATATATATATTTCTATATATATCTATCTATCTATCTATATCTATATATATATATATATATATATATATATATATATATATATCTCTCTCTCTCTCTCTCTCTCTCTCTCTCTCTATATATATATATATATATATAGAGAGAGAGAGAGAGAGATCTTCCTCTCTCTATCTTCATATCTTTCTTTCTCTTACTCTCACACGCAACAAGTTAAATAATCTAAAATAGATTAAAAACTATCTTCCATATTTTATCCTAAATTGTTAGAAAATACTAACTTAATATGCAACAATGTCTAATGCAAAAGACAAAAAAGAAAAAAAAGTGTGCCAACATCCTCTCTCTATCTTCATATCTTTCTTTCTCTTACTCTCACACACAACTAGACTATCTTCCATATTTTATCATAAATTGTTAGAAAATACTAACTCAATATGCAACAATATCGATCTAATGCGAAAGACAAAAAAGGAAAAAGTGTGCCAACATCTAACTCTAACATACTGAATATTAATATGAGCAAAAGGAGGGAAACTGTTCACATGACATAGTTTGGTTAAAAGTGTTAGCAAGCGATTCAATCATTATTTCTGGCTAGTTTCAATAGTTCTGTACGATCAAATTTAATCCTTCTTCACATGTTTTTCATGTTTTTGACTTTCTTATCAAATCTCTTTCTTCCTCTCCCCCCCCTCTATATCTAGACATGACTCTGTCTCTCTATCTATTCATATTTCTCTTTCTCCCCCCTCTCTTGCTCCCTCTCCTTCTCTCCATACCTCTCTTCTTCTCCATGATTCAAAAGTTCTGTTTTAACCATGTTTGGATCTGTTGACACCTGAAAATTCAGGTCTTAAAATTGCAAATGCATCAGGGAAGTATGATGTTTGATTTCAATTTTATATAACTTTCCTATGATAAAAGATTAAAATAGATAGAAGGCATTTGCATTTATGATTTCCACTCTCATGTATTAGATTGTAAAATGTCTTATTTTATACATATTTGTTTTTAGATATTAATAATTTTAAAAAAATAAAATATGTATATAATTGGGCTAAAAAGGCGGCAAGAGGGAGTTGAACACTCAACCTCTCGAGCCAACCTTTTTACCTACATACCTAATCCCTCACCCCTAACCAACTAGTCTACATTATTCTTCAAGAGGAATAGGGGAAAAGTATTTACTTATTTTAATTGTATGTGCAGGTGAGAGATCAAAATCACTTTTCACACAGGGAGTTACCTCTTCCTTAACCACTTTTATAATTTAATAATATGATTATTGTGATATTTTATATTTATATATTTTCTAATTTTTAGGAAAAAGAACAGGGAGAGGGAGTTGAACACTCGACCTCTCGACCCATTCCACTTCCTACCTATCTACCCAAATCTACCCCCCTAATCAACTATTCTATATTATTCTTCAAAAGTATATATGAGAATAAATGTATATATTAAAGAAATTCTTATCTTGTTCAAAATAAATAAGTTTTGTTTATAAAGTAAATTTTATTTCTAAGATAGGAATTTATGTGTTCATGATTATTTTATTGTTAATTTTTTGATTTATAACTAAAAAACCCTAAAAGTAAAACTACAATGAGATAAAGGTTAAATTTGATGACTATTAATTTGTTTAGGGTTTCGATTTATTTTGTTGTAATTTCATGTCACTTTTTAATTTTCATATCCTTGCATGTGATTAAATATTTTCACTAAGGTTATGTTTAATATTTTTAAGGTGAAAAGATATTAGTGTTATTACATTATTATCAAATTTTAGTTATATATAATATAAATTGATTTTCATATATATATTTAGGGTTTGAATAAATGATTAATTGATATTTACTTTTTAGTTTCAAATCCCTAATTGTGACTCTTTTGCCTTTCCCTTTTATTTTTTATTTTAGGGTAAAGTGGGTACTAACAATTTTACCCTATTTTATTTTTAGCTTTTATGAATTTGTTGATTTATTAGTATATATATTTTTAGAGTTTCTTTTAGCAAGTGAGAATTTTAGATTCTAAAACTATGTATATTTTTATAGTTATTTTGTATTAGAAATATTTATTTTGTGAGAATCAATATGTTAACCCTAAGTGAAATGATTTGATTTTTAGGATGAGTATTTTTTTTCTCCTTGTTAGGGTGGAATATAAATTTTTACCTTACTGTTTCTTTTAAAATATGTCCATTACACTGTGTTTGAAATGAATACATTTTCATATGTGTTGATTAAATAAGGTAAATATTTATGATTGAATATTTATTTATTTGACTTTATTGGCATTATTTTTATTAAAAAAATATATTTGTGCAAATTATGTTATATTTTTATTAGTGTTTATTTGTTATGTCATAAACTAATAATTAAATATTTTTAAAGATTATGTTTGTATAGTATGAATGTAATAATTTTTATTCTTCGATACTATCTAATGTTAAGGTGTTTGTGCAGGAGCATAAAATTTGGATTATTATGCACGGAACACCAAAAGATTACTTAATAAATTTGTACGAGAAATATTTTTAAACAACCACTGTTGTGGTTTATTATATGTATTTTTAGGGTAGTTGAATAATTAGGTCCTGTGAAAGGGTATGTCCTTTCACAGGAAACCATTAAGATTCATATTTATACCTACTAAATTGTAAAGGGAAGGGACATCATCATTTTATCAACATTGAAATATTTGAAACCAGTGCATGCTTTTATTCCAAAACCTTATGGGATACTATGAATCAATACATGCGGATCAAGTGATTTTTCAAGCTTAATACAAAATCTTTGTTCAAATCTGTTCCTCTGTGCTATTTTGATTTAGTTCTTTGGATAAAGTATCTTTACTTTCTTTGAGATTTTTGATTTATTATACTGCAAAATTGAATAGGAATTGTAGAACTATGTTAAATTGGTTTCTCATTGTGTATGGCTAAGCATGCCTTTTGAATACTGCAGAATTCAATTGGTCTGTCCTCTGAGGATTAAATTCCATTTGAATAGTTGTCTTCCTTTTTAGTTTGTTGTTGTTAATTAATCATTTTCTTGAAGTGATCTATTTATTTTAAATTTGTCTCCAAAGTTATACGTTTTGATTCAAAGTGTCACATTGTCGTTAATAGATTGAACTAGAGGAATTTTAGCATTGAGCATCAATTAAAAAAATCACACATAGTAATCATATTGAGGATAAGGAATAGGCACTGGTCTTTATTATAAATTTAGTTAAGATTCATTATCTTTTTGTATCAAAGCAAATCTACTACTTTATTTACAAAACATTAGATTAGGTTTAGTGTTAGTTCATAGCATTAGTTTAACTATCTGCCTATTAAGATATTCAGTTACATTATCTTTCAAGGATCAGTAACCCCTTTGGAAGAAATTTTATTGTTTACGCACGTTGTTTGTGTAGTTGGACAGTATATATAGTTTAGGCCTACCAGCCTTGGTTCGATTGAACCAGAATTGCAGAGGCATCTATTATGCCTGTCAATTGGCCTCAAAATGATCAACATTTTTGAGCCCCAACAGGGTCCATGTTTGTGGACTGGTAGTTCATTTGAAACTATCACTTCTCTATTAAGACAATAGTTGCATAAACATCATTTGCAAAATAACCTCCCCCAGTCCCCCCTCCTCTCCATACCTCTCTTCTTCTCCATGATTCAAAGGTTATGTTTTAATCGTGTTTGGATCCATGTTTGTAGACTGGTAATTCATTTGAAGCTATCACATCTCTTTTAAGACTTTTGTTGCATAAACATCATTTGCAAAATAATCTATCAATTGACATCATGCACTACAAAAATGTGTCCAAACAAAATCAAAATTTCTCTTTGACATTCTCATTAAACACCAAGATGCAATTGTTGATAATTATATAAGAACCAATACATTATACCATTATGATTTCTTTATGATATATTTGACAAGAGAATAAGTTGAAATGTGTACTTAGACTACATTGTTCTTAAAATAAAATATCAGAATTCTTTCGTAAATGTATTTTATTATACATGTATCATTATTTTTTCTAACACCTATATACTACATTATTGGCTCCCCTCATGGGGTCCTCACTTTAAGAGAAATGTTTGTCACCCACATTTCAGGGTGAGGATGACACAAAGTAAGAGGTGCTCTGATGACTTTTTCGTAGATTTTTAGTTGGAAAGCAAAGTACAAAAATAATGAAGAAAAAGGTGAATGGCTGACACCCATGTTAGTGGGGTTCAAATGTGTCGTACATATCTAATTCAAGATAACGCAAATTATTCTAAATAGAGAGTCTATCTATAATTCCCTCGGGAGAATGAAATTCCTGACTTCATTTCTTAATTCGGTCATAAGCATGTATTGTTAAATGTTTATTTATTTTACTATTTAATTTAGTATAAAAAAATGTGTTGGGAAAATTATGGGTTTGAAAATGTATTTGATTAGAATTTATAAAATTAGTTTATTTATGAAATTTTTTATTTAGTTGTGAATCTATTTTGAGAACATGCATTGATTCTTTATGGCGTGACATATTTTGATTATAAGTTTAGCTTTTCTTAATCTTTATGTATCTTCACTTGCATATATTTCTATACTTTCAACTATATTTTGTCCTATCTACATTTTTTTTCCACACATCCTTATCATTTATAGGTTCAATTTCTACTCATTTACTCTTTATTTGAGAATCCATGTTCCCCTATCTTGGATGTGGCATATAAGAGTGATCCCACATGATGTAGATTTGACATAAAAATTAAAATTCAATTTAAATTATCCAATTCCCCTTTTCCTCACAACTATTGAACATTGACTTAGTTCACACTTGTATGGGATTTTGCAATATCTTGGTATTTGAAGACATTAATTCAAGCATTCATAGACATCCAATTCATATTTGATCATTTGATTATCATCCACATTTTCAAGGATAACCTTTAAGAACACTTGGAATTGGATTAATAAGAGGAACAATATTTGTATAAAAATCAACATCAAGATTAGTTGCATCTTTGATTATTGTTTCTTGATCTTGTCAAGATCATACTTTTAGTCTAATCAAGGTTGTTAACCTAAGAGCATTTGGTCTTGTTATCCATTGATCTCCCTAGGATATTTTTAAATACTATTAGGCCTTGATAGGTAATAAGGAGTAGATATTATAATGAATTAGATAATAGAAGTTTGCATTGCACTAGATAAGTGTCATGCATTAGAAATTGGAGCTATTGGGCATATAATTGTACCATAACTATGGAATCAACCTTAGGTGACAATGAATTAACCTATGTCAGTCCCCTCCCATACACTTAGAGGTGTGAATTTGGGCTTGGCTGTTTTCCTCAAGGGAGAGCCAACTTGTCTTGGACACCCACCTTTTCTTTGATTGTATGTGATAAAGATTGGTTGAGTCCATGCAACAAAGTAAGCTAGTGATGAATAAATTGAACATGATTGATAAAATGCAAAAATTACAAAACAAAAATACAAGAGAGAAATAAAATCTTTGAATGAGAAGCAAAGAGGAAATTGGATCCAAAATATGGAGCGGATTGAGCAAGACTAAAGTGTTGGGTGCTAGTGTCTAAGTGTTATTCAGGCGAGGGCCGTGAGTGAAAATGAAATCAATAGGGGTTTGGGCACCTATCACTAAAAATTAGGGAAAGTGGTAGAACACTAGCATGCGGCTCTATCGTTCTTGGTTTTGCATGCTTAAAAGTTTGAGAATATTTATATCAATATTATTTTTCCATCTTTTCTACTATCATAGTATGAATCCTTCATATTTGTACCTACATAGAAGAAAGAGACAAAAAGGATTATGTTATATAGGGGATTTCCTTCATCAAAGCTCATGTTGGTATTCCTACCTTCATAACAACAACAATGATGATGATAAAGAACATGTACTCCAAAAGGAGTACAAGGAAAAAAACACAAGTGTTGAAATGATAATGTTACCTTATTACAAAATCCTTTCTTGGATCATGCAAGGTGATGATGACTTCCTCCTTCAAGTGTCACCACATAGCATGATACTAACAATGAAAAGAAACAATAGCTTAGCTGAAATAAGATTGCAGATCGTAGTGCACTTGACAATGACTCTTTTTAGATTCACAAAATAAATGATGATAACCTTATTCTAGGCTTTGTGAAAGAGAATAGAGCCACTTTTATATCTAACTAACATTGTTTCACTTTGAAAGTTTTGATCATCACATCATATTTATCATAGGAATCAAGTGGTGAAGATGTCTTGTATAAAGGTGTTCTTCAATTGTAAAATTCATCATCCAAGTAGGATATACAAGAAATCTGGAGGGAAGACCATTAATCTTCATAAATTTATGTAAAGAGGACCATGAAGTGCCCTAATAGCATCCTCATGATCAAATTTAATGCAAAGATGAATTTCTAGTTGCTCAAGTCAGACTTGTCATCAAGAAATGATGAGTCACCCTATACTATTTGTACATTTAATTTCCATAGCATCTTCAAATGTATACTATGCCTTTCATTTGTATGTTAATGGTTAGTCTCACAACTTGTGTAAAACATTATTCATTTACATTATCAATAAAGGTTATTTTTTCTCAAAAATTCTTGCATTCTCTCCTATGACAACAATTTGCATGTTTCAATGTTATAGTACAATCTTATTTTATTTTTCTTTATGCATATGAATGTGATTCAGTATAACTAAAATATATTTTTAATTTATTTTAAAACATAATAGTTCTTGATTGATCTTGGTACCAAAAATTGGTAACATATATCATTAGAACCAATGAGGTCTTGGATAATAGATTTCAAACGAAAATAGTTTTCAGTATCATGACTGGGTTGACGATGATATTGGCAAAAAGCTTTGAGATAAAATTTATTGGGTGTTGGTTTTGAAGGATCAATTGGCTTAATGAGAGGAAGTGTTAAGGAATTAGCATTAATCATCTTCAATATCACATCATGCAAAGATTTAGAAAGAGGTGTAAACTCACGAGAAGGTCTAAAAAAAGATGACAAAGAAGTCACACCTTTCGATGCTGATACCACTTGTACATCAACATTTTTTGATGAATTATTGATCTTGATGAAGCCTTTATGTTTTAATATTTTTTGGAAATACTAGGATGCGACATCACTCTTAGAAACCACATCTATTGGAGTAGTGTTCTCAAATTGACTCAATTGAAGTTGATAATTATGAAGCACTACACATTATTGAGTAAAAGAGGAGAATTCAGAAAGAAATATCTTATTTGTAATGTCTTTTTGTAAATTAGCAATGAAAATGAGTTGCACATAAATATCAAGCACATGATAAGAAACCTAAGCATTCAAATGCTTAAATTTACCAATGAAATCAATCTTTTTCTTTAACACCTTGTTTACAATGCATCAAATCAGTCAATGAAATATTAGGACCAATATTATTTTGAAACTATTGAATGAAAGCATTAGCAAGTTTTTGAAAAGAATCAATGGAATAAGGAGGTAAAGAATAATACCATTGCAAGGCCTTATCTCAAGTAAATATTTTAACCATAAATCTATGACCATGAGAAAAATCACTACACAATGTTTGAAAGGTTTTCAAATGAGTCAAGGAATCACCTTTTCCATTGTAAGTCTCTAAGTGAGGTATTTCCACGTATTGAAGGATAATGACATGAATAATGCCTACAATGTCACATGTCAAAATATTGAATTTGGATTGATTCATAGATGTAATTTGTTTTTGCAAGGATGAAATGGTTTTTGCAAGACTATTAATAGTGGATTCTGTGGAAAGGTTGGTATGGGACATGTGGGAAAATTTTAGACCATTATGAGAAATGAAATGAACATTGGAATATGAAAAATGTAACATTGTTGTAGGTAGGCATGGATGAAGGTTGGAAAACACATGGAGCACTTGAAGGAGGAGGAACAATAGGATTATGAATGCTTCCAAGACTAACATTTGTAAGATTAATGTTTGGAATAGATGTAGTCATGAGAGGTGGAGCATAAGTAGAAACACTAAGTAAAGACATGGGAATGGGAATAAAAGTCTCAACACAAGTGTGAGGTTGAGCTAAACCATGATCTTAGGCACAATATTTAAGAGGTTTAACATTATTACCAATACAATAGGAAATAGTTCATAAGACATTGACACGATGTTCATCATTGTGAATAAACTTCGTCAAACCTTCTACTAAGGAGATGGTTTCAGTATTAGAGTTTTCTTGGACTAACTATTAAGGTCTCATCTTCATCATGAGAAGAGTGGAAAGAAGGATTCTCAAGAATAGTAGGAATGTCATTATTAGGCATGTGTGTCTCTTTAAGAATCATAGGAAACAAAGAGGAATTGAGATCAAAGGATCCCATAAGTATACAAATCCTCCTAACAGGAATGCTATAGTAAGGACTCAATGTTATAGCACTCATGCACAAGGATTTATGAAAGAGAGACATGTTTAAAAAATGCAAGTAATAACTTTGAAAGAAATATGGAAACATTCATTAAATTTATGCAACGTGAATTAAATTTCACACAAAATGTAATGAAGAGCACATCTAACCATCAAATCAAAAGAGGGGATTCAATGCATACAAAGGAGATATAGACACCAAATGAGAATGTAAATGTCATACATTGGGCTCACCAAAAATGTATAGTAAGGTAAGGGAAGAATGTGATGTAATGAATTGTCCTCCTTTACGTATGCACAATTAGAAAGAAGATGACACAATAGGCTCAAGTAGGACTTAAGCGTTCAATGAATGAATGATCCTTTGTAATAATGAATTGGGGGAAGTTGGATTTTGAGGGGAAATGATACGATGTTATAAGATAGGAGGCTAAATAAGAAAATATAAAAAGCTTAAAAAACTATTGATTGACAAAAAACAAATAGATAGTTGTAATGACCTAAAATGAAAACCAAAATATTGTAATGACCTACAATCTAAATTTGGAGTTGATTTTTTGGGTACAAGATTTCCAATACATTATGTTCTCGAGAATAGATAGCCTGGGGTGTTATATTCCCATTGATTTTACCTAAAATTTTCACAGTGGATCTGGAAGATCCCACACTTTTTGAATTAAGTCTAGCCAACTTTGCTACTTGTTCCTACACATAGAAAAATAGGGAAAAGGTTGTGGGAAGGGGTTTGCCTTTGTCAAACCCCTATTTAGAAATCAACCTTGAAAATGAAATAAAATTTCATAAAGGAAAGTATATAAATGCCAAGGTAAGTGTTAGATCTAAATTGTAATTGTGTGTACCTTCATAAATAGATATAAAGATCACACATATTTATAAATATGCTTTTATGTTGCTTGAATTTTAGTTGTTGAACCTTGGAATGTAGAAAATAATCAAGGATTCCCTCAAAAATGCATGTATCTATGAATGCCACTCCTAGATCTTCAATATCGTTATGCTTGATGAACACTTTCTATAAAGGAATAATGCTTGTGGACTGACAAAGGATATTCTTTATTAATTGAGAATTCCTCTACTTGGCCTTCGTGGGAGAGAATCTTGCTACAATAGACAATACTTCCTTCAAAAATGCCTTGGATGCTTGAGAAAATGCTTTATCTTTGATACTTTCCTTCAAATATTGAATTCACTTGATTAATTTTTGGATGTGTGATGTTAAAATGAGGAAAGATAGGCCACTTATATACCTCTCACACATTTTGGGATTCAAAATTAACCTAGATCAACCATAAGATCTAATTTCCCACCAATATATTACAAAAGGGTTCCAATTTTAACTTGAGCCCAATTGTGGGGGAACACAGTTCCTTAGGCATTATTTTCCTAGGAAATTATTACCCTAGGTGTTATGTACCTAGGAGAAAGTGCTAGAATTAGAATGGGCGGTCAAGGAGATAGGGTAGATGCCATAATAAGCGAAGATAGGTAGATGAATCAAGCATAAATGAGGCCTAATAGAGGATCTAATTATAGGTGCTAGATTTTTAGGATGGTACATCTTTATTCTCTTGATAAGACCGTTATTATCAAGATTTAGGATTGTCTTGAATAGGCGTCCATTTTTCATGATTAAATTGGGGGTTGTATTTTATCATAATCCTCACTATAATAGGGAAATGATTAGATAAGTCTTTAGGTTCCACTTTCACACTATTTTTATTTTCACCACAGTAGAAGTATAAGAAACCTATTCAATCTAAAATATACTTTATTTCAAGGACTGTGATTATTGCACCAAGTGTGCCAAGCTTAATTCTTTTTGTGCCTTCATAGGATCAAATAGATTCCTAAGTTTTTTGAATCTATCCTAAAATAAGAATTTATTCCCTTTCCACCCCCAACATTACCTCTTAATCTGTCACCCTCTCTCTGAATCATATTAAAGTCTCCTTCTAGGATCCATAGAATTTTTGAGAGATAATCATCCATCCATTTTTATTACTCAATCCTTTCTAAATGAAGTCATTTGAAGCATATACTACAAATATACCAAAATTTATCTTATCCTTCTTGATTTCTATCCAAGCACATCAATTGCAAGGGGAGCTCCCATTTGGCTTGATATCATTTTCCCCATTTGTTTCCAACAAGTATATAAATGCCTCCCTTACTCTATTCATGATTTATATGAAAGGAAGTTGATTCTATATATATAAATCCAAGAATTATTATATAATTGAAAGCCAATAACTTTCACTTACTGGAGTAGGGTAAAATTAAGATCTCTATTTTGACTGCAAAAATCTCTAATGAAATATTTTCTATCAGGAGATTCTAATCTCTTTACATTCCAACTTATGCACTTAACCATGGTTTATTATTAGGGATTTTCACCTTCTCATTCTCATAAAGCCCTTAAAAATGATTTAATACCACATTTATGCCCCTTTTATCCATTTTTTGATACTATTTAATCTACTCACAATTTTCCTTTTCCTTTTAACTATGCTAAAATCATTTGTATTGTCATCCACTTTTTCTTCCACAATTGGTCCTTTAAATAGAGGATTGAAGAAGTTAAGGGAGATAATTTCATTTTTGGTTCACAATCAAACGAGACATCCTCTAAATCAATAGTTATGTTTAGATAAGAGATCTTAGATAGGATAGGGCTAAGATTGGATTCATCTCCACTTGATTCAACTATCATATCATTATCTTCTAATTATCTTCCATGATAGAAGGATTTATGCAATTCTTGATCTTCTTTTTTAATAACACTAGTTATTCCATCAGAATCTAGTGGCCAAAGAGTATATCTACATCTTTACTGAAGGAGATAAGAACCCCTAGCATTTAAATGTGAGAGTAAAACCCAAGAATTTTCAACTTGCAGAGGTTTTCCAAGTGGTTGGAGCAACTAGGGAATGAATACCCAACACTACATAGACACAATTTAAAGAAAAATCCTCCTTGGTGTAGAATAAAAGATAATCTCATTCTAGTTTATTTTTGGTGACCATGTTACAACCTTAAAGATCAATTACCTATATTCCAATATTTCTTTTCCAAGATTTTCATCTGCATTGTGTGGCTTCTAAGAAACATTATGAACATTCCTTTTTGAATCATTCTATAGAGTGAAATATACATTCCCAATTTCTCCTCGTAGACATTATTAATCCATTCTTCAAAAAATTTATTGAAGGTAGTTTGTTAATATATAATAATACAAGAAAGAAAGAAATGCCTTTTAATATGGACTTTTCCTTCTTAAGGGCATTCAACACAACTTAATTAGTAAAAAACCTAAAAACCATAGGGAGGATGGGTTCCTTACCTCCTTTGGTTTCAATTCCATTGGATACTCCTTCGACCTGTCCAACCCCTACACTATCTCCTTGGACCCCCACATTAAACCCAACTTCCTCAAATGACACCTTTAGTTCTTCTTTAGAGCATCCATGAAAGTCTTATCCCCTATATTTCTTAATTTAAAAGCTAACTCATATTCCAATGAATCTACTCCCTTGATTAATTTTCACAATGCCTTAAATACCACTCATATAAGATATCACATCTCCCGTGTGAGTGACCATAACCTACAACTCCTAAAGAAAATCCAAAACACTCTTGAATGACATAAAAATAACAAAACCATAAACATTCAACCATATAATTGACACAAGACCTCAAAATGTGATAGCCAATACACAAGGGGATTGAGAAGATCCTTCCTTGGTTGGAGAGTCCTCTGTCCTCAAAATAATTTCTTTATCTTTGCTTGAAGGTTTAAAATATATTTACATTGTTAAAAGAACCTTCAAGTGATGACCCCTTAATTCCAAGGTTCTTAATTTCTTCTCTTGAAGGTATCTTTGAATGAAGGTACCTTCCAAAAAATACCCTTGCCTAGGCCTCTCCCCCAACCTCTTCAAGTTTCCTTAGGAATTTGAATTTCAAAGCTTGGTTTGGACCTACAAATGGAATCAAATTGACAAATCAACTCATAGGTTTGTAGCCCTCAAAACAAGCATTCCAACAATATATTTTATATTTTATAAACATAAGTTTTTCACCAAACATCTATTTTTCTATTCTACAGATGGAAAAATAATAAATAAGTGACTTTAAAAAAAATAAAAATCTATGCTCTAGGTATGTGATGCAACACAGGTCTGGAGAATCCAATTAAGGATAGTCCAAAAAAGAAGCCAAACACCCATAGCAGAATAACACAACAAGATATACTTCAAATCCAATTTTTCCATTAACATGCCTAGTTGGAAGGCCTTCAAGGTTATGGCCAATTACAATCAATGAAAAAAGTAATTCTGCAACCTCCTAGGTAGTCCAGTTTTGAACAACTCAGCAACTGATGGAAACCCTAAGGAAGATCTAAAATTGAGCTCACAAGCCTCCAAACAATCTCCTTGTCTCCAAGCAACAACCACTAGCTCTGCTATTACAAACTATCAGATAAAAAATCTGATCTTCAAGATCTCATGGGATCCATATCTAATCTTCTATCTTCTTAATTTTACCCCCTAAACAACTACCCCAAACACTCCTTAAATACTAATCTTCATCCACAAGTCAGCTAGAAGAAACAATTAACTCCTAAGCCAAGTCAGCTTCTACTACAAACAAATATTAAATGCAACATTAGTCGGCTCTCAAATAGACTTACAATAATTTAATTCTCCATGTCAGCCTCTATATCTACCAAGGAGAATGCAACAAAAGCTACCAACAATAAATGCACCAAGAACTCCAGCCAGTAAACCAGAACTACCGAGCACCAGAGAAACAACCGAGTACCAGTGAAACAACTGACCACGCCAAGCATCATCGAGCAAGAACATCGATCGAGCACCACAAACATCACCGAGTAAAAGTTCCACCGAGCACAAGAGGTTTCACCGAGTTCCTTTAGCGACTGAGCTTCCTTCAATAATCGAGACCATGAGTTAAAGATGCAACCAAGTAACACAGAACCAAAATAACACACCTCCATGTAGATTCACCGAGTAACCTAGAATGCCCCTGCATCAGACACCCTAGGTTTGAAAAGATGTTCTCATAGGTTGGAAGAACATCTTCTGGGATTCAACACATAAAACTGAACTGGTTCTTCAAATACAAGTCCTTCAACCCTTCACCTTGCATACTCTACCACTTCTATTTCCTCTATCTTTTCAAGTCTTTCCTTGATAACACACAAGTTTGTTCTCTGTCCTGATCATCCATACTCTCAAGATCTGACAACTCAACTCGGCTACCAATACTCAGACTTCTCCTACCAAGTGTTGTATCCAGTAAAGGCATTAGGGAAAACTTCCTATCATCCTTCTCAATAGTAAACACATTTTTCACACAATCATATATAGCTATGGAATTATATTGCCAAGGTCGACCGAGAAATATATGAAAACTATTCATCTCCACAATATCACACAACACAAGATCCTTATACTAGCCAATTTGAATATCAACAAAATATTGTTCCCTCACTTCCATGGCATGATCATCTTGTAACTAGCCAATCCTATAAGGATAAGGATGTCTCATTCTCTTCAAACCAAGTTTTTGAACCATGTCCTCAACAACAAGGTTATCAGTACTACCACTATCAACAATAACATCACAAAGTTTACCTCCAGACTTGTACCAAGTTCTGAACAAGTTACTCCTTTGACAAGGTTCCACCTTTGTACCGAGAAATGTTCTTCAAACCAAAAAGTTCTCAGATTCAGGATCATTCTCAATATTATCATTTACCATAGTAGTCTATCGGTCACCAAACTTCTTCTGTGTACACTCAAAAGAATGGTGTCCTTCTTCACCACAATTATAACAAGTGCCCTTAAAGATAACTCTACCTATCTTCTTCTTCAATTCCACAGGTTTCTATTCATCTTCTACAGTCGGTTTATCTTTTATTGAGTGATCAATATTTTCCTTCCCTCAGGGATTACTATGTTGTTTCCTCTTCAACTTATCTTTTTCCTTCAGAGCATACAGATAAGCATCTTTAATAGATTCAATCTTTAGAATACCAAGCTCATCCTGGATATTAAATCTCAAACCATTCACATACCAAGCTACCTTTTCCTTACCAAGTTCTCTATGTCCAGACTGAATAGTAAGTTTGTAGAACTCCTCGGTATAATCTTAAACAGAAAAATCCTTCTACTTTAGATTCTACAACTTCTTAAATAAGTCAAGATCATAGTCAACTGGTATGAACTTAGCTTTCAATTTAGTCACCATCAACCTCCACCGATTGATCTTCATTTCACCTTCATCTTCTCTATCTCTTTGTAATTCTTTCCACCAAAGAGCAGCATGCCCTTTCAACTTAGTCTATGTGAACCTCACTCGAAGAGGATCTTTAATTTCTTCAAGCTCAAAGAAGTCTTCTAATTCACCAATCTAATCAATCAGATTCTTAGGTTTCAAAGTATTAGAGAAATTAGAAACTTCCATTCGGTAACTAGTACTTAACTAAGCTCTAGATCTCTACAACTGACCAGTTCTGTCTTCACCAGATCTATCCCTCTGATCAGCTCTATCATCACCACTAGATCCAATAGCTTCAAAGTCTTCAATAGCTTCCTCATAACCATCCTCAGTACTAACATTCCAAGGTACACTAGTCATAGCCCTCATGATCTCAGTGATCATGTCATTCTTCATCAACTTCATCTCCGATCTAAAATCAGATTTCACCTTCTCTGCAATCCTAAATTCCATAGTATCACAGAGATCCGCAATCACCCTAGGGTCCAATCTTCTTGGAGGCATCCTCAAAGATAAGAAAGCCTCAACAAAAAAACCCTACACTGACCACCTTGTGACAACCTCCAAGTTGTATGCAATTCAGATCAACTTGCCACCTTGTACAAATAACTAGGCCATGGATCACAAGTTTAGTGCCATAGATCTGCAACTCAAATCACACATAATTTCTTCACCAACAAGATTAACCTTCACTCAAGATCAACCTTCTCTCAAGATCAATCGTCACTCTAATACCACCTAATGCAACACAGGTCCAGAGAATCCAATTAAGGATAGTCCAAACAAGTAGCTAAACACCCACATTGGAATAACACAATAAGATATACTTCAAATCCAATTTTCCATTAACATGCCTTACTGTAAGGCCTTCTAGGTTAGGGCCAATTACAATCAATTACAAAAGTAATTTTGCAACCTCCTAGCTAGTCCAGCTCTGAACAACTCAGCAATTGATGGAAACCCTAAGGCAGATCTAAACTTGAGCTCGCAAGCCTCCAAGCAACCTTCTTGTCTCCAAGCAACAACCACTAGCTCTGGTATTACAAACTATCAGATAAAAAATCTAATCTTCAAGATCTCACAGGATCCAGATCTAATCTTCTATCTTCTTAATTCTGCCCCCTAAACAACTACCCCAAACACTCCTTAATACTAATCTTCATCCACAAGTCGGCTGGAAGAAATAATTAACTCCTAAGCCAAGTCGGCTTCTACTACAAACAAATATTAAATGCAACATCAGTTGGCTCTCAAATAGCCTTGCAATAATTTAATTCTCCATGTCAGCCTCTAGATCTACCTAGGAGAATGCAACAACAACTACCAACAATAAATGCACCAAGAACTCCAGTCGATAAACTAGAACTACCGAGCGCTAGAGAAACAACCGAGTACCAGTGAAACAACCAACCACACCAAGCATCACCAAGAAAGCACATCGACCGAGCATCACAGACATCACCGAGTACAAGTTCCATCGATCACAGGAGGTTTCACCGAGTTCCTTCAGGGACCGAGCTTCCTTCAATAACTAAGATCATTGGTTAAAGCTATAACCGAGTAACACAGAACCAAAATAACACACCTCCATGCAGATTCACCGAGTACCTAGAATGCCCTGCATCAGTATGGATGTGCTTGTTCCAACAAAAAACCTAAATTTCATTGCATATAAAATAAGTGACGTGAAACACTATACACCCATGTCTAAAATTATTATTCTTTTAACTTTGAAACTTAATTGGAAAAACAAACAAAGAATTATGAAACCAAATGTAAGCATTAGATGTTGGTGTTACAAATTTAAATTAAAAAAACAAAAATTTTATACTTTGTAGAAAAAATGTTATATGCAACATCTTAAGCATCACTTTTAAATAATATTGTTTACAATAAAAAAAAAGTTAACTAAAAAAAAAAGAATCTACAAAAAATTCTCACAAATCAATTGTTTGAATTATCTTCAAATTCCCAAAGATTTAGTTGTCATAGGTGTCAAAAAATAAAGATATAGCTCAAAATGTTGATTTCAATGTGAAGTTTGGGCAAAAAGTGTAATCCATTATTGTGGCATCACCCTTCAGAGGGTTTTACTAGGCATGGATTTGCTTCCCTTGTCCAAGCCATGGTGGAAGGGAATATTCTTTCTGTCTTTGATTCTCTCTTGATTAAGACAACTGCACCATTTTATAACTTGTTGGTTGCAAGATCTTTCTATAGTCACCCCAACATTGATGTTTTTCAAAGAAAGATGTTCCAAATTTGGAAACTAAAGGGTTAGGTAGAGGTTTTATATGTGTTGAATTTTTTTTCTTATTTTCCTTTTCCTCTCTTGAATATTATTCTAGAGTCCTTCAAGATAGTCCTAATTTTATGGGCTCGAATGAAATTTGTCTAACAAATTAGTCTGTACTTTTGGGCTAAATAATTTTTCATGATTATTGCCAATACCTTGTTAGAAAGTTAAGATGCTGAGAGGGTGGGGGGATCAAAACCTTATAAAACTTTATCCCTTAATAAATATTTTACCTTTGAACTTTATATTTGGCTTTGCATGCATAAAACTCAACAACTTATTACTGAATGAACGTAAAGTAAAGTAAACTCTTTCAACCATAAACACATAACACTCATGAACATATTTGACACATGATTTTGGTCACCCAGAAACCCTTGGTTAGAGGGGAAAAATGCGGTGGGGATGACACCCACATTCCTTCACTACTGCAACATAAAGGTTGTTCGGTTAGAGCACACAAAAGTATCACTTCTAGTAATTTACCATGTTAGGAGTAATATAAAAATAAGACCTGCTAAAGTCTACCTAGTTAAAGGATTTCACAATGCTCATTAAGTGAGCACTTTGTTAAGAGATTTGCAATAAAAATCTTGTTAAAGCCATTATGTGGGATTTGAAAATACAAAAACAATAATGTATTCCAGTAATAACTGATATATAATAATGCATCTACCTGTATGCTAAGTTAGATCCTTTGTTCTCTCTATAGTATTATTACCTTTCTCTAATTGATTTCACCAAAATCATCCACTTCCTCTGCTCGGTACCCTTAACTACTTTGTCTCTTCTATGTGTTCCCTGCTTCACTTTCTTCTCTCCCTCAATCTTTTTCTCAATCCATCCTTATGTAGTAATTTTATAGCTTCCTAATTACTTGACCTAATTAGGGTTTGAATCCTTCTAGAAAACTCAGACAATTAGATCAATAATCCATATTCATTTCCACTTTCCAATAAATATCTATTTTATTTTCATTAGTTCAATCTATGCCTTGGGATCATTAACAATCATGTTTTATTCCCAATAAATCCTACCTAATATTTACCTTGATCTTTGTAAATCATTTTCTTTTTTTTTAGAATCTAATCAAACTTTTATATTCATCCTGTATCACTCGGTAGTCCTTCACCGATCTTCTCAGTTGTCATGTTGTTCCTACTCGGTAATACTCTTCCTCGGTAAAGATACTTACACGGTAATCTTCCCGCTCAGTTAATTATATTTTTTTGGTGTCCATTCTATTTGGTATACATTGTTAGGTATATGCTTTTCTTTGTGCTCAGTAATAGTTCTGCCTTGCCTTTACCGACTGACTTTCTCTTCATCGACTGACTTTCTCACTCATACCGACCTGATCTTTTCTTCACTAATGACAACACTAAATGAATTTAGGAGTAACATTCTCCCACTTTGGCATTAATGAGAAAAATATTCATAACTCAGTGATAACTTGATCAAAATTTGATATCTCCAATATATGATAACTCAGTGATAACTCCCCCTCAATATATACTTCTCCTATTTCAAAATTTCCCCTATTTATCCCATATATACATAGATAACAAAATAATAAATAATATTTTCTTCACTATCTTCACTATCCCCTGTATGTGCAATCTACTATCCATATAGTCACTATCCCTTGTATAATCTATTATTCCCCCTTTTTTACAATAATGCCAAAAAAAAATGTAAAGTATTATGAAATACTCACAGTTTATCAAACAATCCTTTGTAAGTAGATTGAGCAATAACATATGTAGTTTTCCATGTTTCCTATAGTGTTGCAAGTGTTGAAAGATGAGGTTGGAGTTGTGATGAGAGATCTTCCATATGATCCATTATAGACATCTCAGGTGTGGCAATTAGCTTTTTGGATTTCTTTATATTTACCTGAATGACCTCCAAATGAGGAATGATTTGTAGCTATAGTTCAAGTATTTCTGCTCTAATCTTCTCCTTTTCCTTATTTAAATCCTATTGTAAGCTCATAAAATGCTTAACCTTTGAATAATGTGCTTGGAATGTCTGAGGGTCATTAGTCAACCTATTTGCACCATGTTAGTGTTTAAAATGATTGCAGATGGTAAATACACATTTAAGATTCTGATACATAACTCTATGGACCCAAAAGATACATCTAACAATATCAAACACTAAGGTGCCAAGGATTTTTATCCTTCTTCACTTTGATCTTTAAGCTCAGGTGGGTGTACTTGATAGATTCATTTCTTTAAAGAATCATAATAGTTATCCTTGTCCTTGACACATACATAAACATCTAATCCTTTCAACATAAATTCAAGCTAAGTTGTTGTTTAATTGTGTTGATGGTGAGAAATGTAAATTGAGCAAAGACCAATGACAAATCCTAGGGCTAAGAGTCAGAGAACATACATTCACAAAAATTCCTCAAATCTAATATACCCAAAACCCAGATGAGATGCCTTAAAAATCACCCTCTCATTCACACATACTATCATCAAATTCTTACATAAGTTATGAATTCTTAGAGATCTCCCTTAAGATTTACCCTTCCCTTGAAAGAAATTTAAGCTTAACCCCACTATTTACCTTGTAAATGATGTATTAAAAATGCCTTATAGATTTAATACATGAAAAAATCAAGATTCGTATCAGAACACAATAAAATGTGCAAAGGATTTTCAATACATTTTCATTGATATTTCCCTGTATCAGTACATTCAAAGACAAAAATTCTTCAGATAAAAATACCAGATATAGAAATCTCCTTACTAAATGAATTTCACCACACTTTTACAAAAGTAAAACTTGCAATATATACCACTAGCCATCTTGGAATCCTTAGGAAAAGGATGCAACAAGCTTTAGATGGCTGGGATAGTGATAGGTACAAAAGACAAAACACAAACTACATTATTGACAGGAAAGGGAAGAAAAGCTAGAAAATCTGTTTCAAATCATTGTGAATCCTCACAGGTGGCACCTTTGTCTACAGATATTTCAAGGTAACTATTGAAAGTTGTTACATGAATAATGAACACCTATCAGCTAACGTACATTATTCTCTTTCTGATAATTACTCTCCCTATACTCAAGGATCAGGTGCCATGTGTGATTCAATATTCTTCCATTGCCTCTACATCAATGGCTACTCGTTCCATCTTCTTTTGGGCTTTGTAACTTCTTCATCTACCTATCCCACCTAGAGTCTATTATGGCCTTAGCATCATTAACAAATCTGGTGCAATCATTTTCCACTTTGAAGCATGATAAAACTGATTCGGTTCATGGTTACCTCAATCCTAGAGAAAAACCCTTAGACAATTTAAATATTCTAGCCGCAACGGTTAATGCTAAAGTTTAAAACATGGCGATTGATCCTTGGTTTTCCTGGCACATCATGTAGTACACACAAATTGACAAAACAATCAACTTGGCTTCAAAAATTTATTTACACATTACCCTCTTCGATGACCAATTAGAAATAGGCACATCTGCAACACCTGGCATAGAGGACCTACCACTTTTTTTACTCACTGGGATGGACACGTGGTGATAGGGCGTGATTTTATCATCAGTAAACCTCCTGCATCATTTCATTGAGGTTTCATACTTTCTGCATGATCATTTTAAAACTATTGGTTCTTTATCACTTTAATCGTGGCAAGTATTTAACCACTCCTCTTCTGGAGATCATGTGACAATAGGCTTCCTTGGGGTCGTTGAAAGTTTATCTTAACCATGGTTTTATTACAAGAATGAATGATTAACACATATCTTGTGATTGTTGGATGTTTGGTTTGACCTTGGTTTCATCATGATATTTAGAGATAAAAGCCTTCTCATAATCATTGAACATTTATGATGCAGGACCTTCCGTAGGTCATAAACTAATACATAAACTTCTGGAGGTCATAACTTTTGACTCAGGTCTGGGTTTTTGTTGAAATTTTTTGGGTGCATGCCTCAAGAGGTGGCATTTGTTTTTCCAATGATCTTAGATTGATTGGGGTCCATTTTAGCACATTTTTAGGAGCTGAAAGTTTCATTTAGGGCTACAAAATCAACTTTTAGTGTTTTTTCTCTAGTTTTTAGAAAGTTCTGTTTTGTAATAAATCCGAATTTATGTTTCTAAATCTCGGATATTAGTTGGCAATTCTTTCTAACTTAGTCAAGGGAATGTTTAGAGAAAAACTTAGCTTTTTAGGTGTTGTTTCAAAAATTACCAAAAATGGCAAAAAACAACTATGGAAAAAAATTGACAAAAAGGGTAATTTTTGGATTCCTTGATTTTCAAGGTTTTTTGGTTACTTAAGAGTTTGCAGAGAATTGTAGAGGTAGTTAGTGATGAATGGAAAAATATTGAAGGTTTCAAAATTGTGTTTATTTGTCTTGTGATTGAGTTATATTGTTAACAAAGAGTGTTGTGCTACATCATTTGGTATCAGAGCAGGAAGATGGCTGGGAGAGGAAGAGGAAGAGGAGGTTTCACGCTGATGCAAAGATTGATGATAGATATGCAGAGGTAGATTGAAAGACTTAGTGAGTGAATGGATAATCAAGGAATACAAGGAGGAAATGAATCTGATGAAGAGGGAAACCAAAATGAAGAAAATACAGAAGAGAGGCTGGAAGAAATGAGCTATGAAGATAGAGTTCTCAAGGCTTTGGAAGGAAGGAGTGAAACAATCAAGATTGATGTTTCAGACCATGCTAGTAGTCTTAAGCCAGAAGAATTAGTAGACTGGCTAAACGAGATGGGGGAATTTTTTGAATGGAAGCCTATGAAAGAAGAAAAGAAGATGAAGTTTGCATGCACAAAATTAAAAGGACATGCAATGATATGGTGGGATCATCTCCAAAAGGAAGGAACTAGAAAGGGAAAAGAAAAGATTAAGACATGGAGCCAGATGGAGAAAAATCTCAAAGAAAAATTCTTACCCATGGATTATTCACAAACCCTCTTTCGTAGGTTCCAAAATCTGAAACAAAACTTGTCTTTAGTGCAAGACTATACAAATGAATTCTACAAACTCTCCATGCACATAGAACATCAAGAGAATAATGATAAAATGGCTGCTAGATACATGAATGGTCTAAAATTCTCCATCGAAGATGAGTTGAGCATGCATCATGCCAGTAGTATGGAGGAAGCCTACCAATTAGCCCTAAAGGCTGAAGAAAAGAAGAATAGGCAATATATCCAAAGGAATAGAGGTGGTCGAAGGGGTACCTCAACTCCATTTCGGGGAGGTTCTAATAATGGTCAGGGAGATTCTTTTCAAGGATTTGAAAAAAATATGGACACCAGGCAAGATCCTCCAAATCAAGAAAGAGGAAGGGGGTTTCAGAGAGGACGAGGCTACGGAAGTGGAAGAGGCTGGGAAAATCAGAGAAGGCATTTCACTTTTTTTAGGTGTGGAGAAGAAGGACATAGAGCCTTTGAATGTTCAAATTATAACATGCCAGAAAGAAACTAAGGAGGACAACCTAGAGTGAACCTGGTTCAACCAAAATTCATAGAAGCAGGAATAGAACAAGAAGTCCTACCAGACATGGGAGAAACTCTCATGATGAGGAGATCGATGATCATTCCAGAGAAGGAGGAAATCCCTGTAAAGAACTTTGATGATTCATGGCTTCGAACCAACATCTTCAAAACTAGATGCACTTCAGGCGGAAAGGTATGCCAAGTTATTATTGATGGAGGTAGTTGTGAGAATATGGTAGCTAAGGAAATGGTAGAGAAACTAAATCTACAATGTGAGAAACATCCTCATCCTTACCATATTGCATGGTTTAAGAAAGGAAATGAGGTTACTGTTGATAAAAGATGTTTGACTAGGTTTACTATAGGAAAAATCTATAAGGATGAGATATGGTGTGATGTTATTCCTATGGATGTCTATCATATTTTGTTGGGAAGGCCATGACAATATGATTGGAAGATCATGCACGATGGAGAGAAAAATACATATACCTTTTGGAAGGATGGCTCTAAAGTGACTCTCTTACACTTAAGGATGAAAGGAAGAATGAGACCATGTTGTCTACGAAGGATGTTGTCAAAGAAATGAAGGTGACAGGTTGCTGCTATGCATTGGTAGTAAAAAGAGGAGAAGAACAAGAAGACATAATACCACATGATGCAGTAAAGATACTAGAAGAATTTGCTGATGTTATTCCAAATGAGCTACCTAATGGACTCCCACCAAAAAGGGATATACAACACCATATTGATCTGATTTCTAGAGAAACTCTTCCTAATTAAGTAGCTTATTGATTGAACCCAACACAACATGCAGAGCTCAACAAACAAGTAACAGAACTAGTTGAGAAAGGCCTAGTTAGAGAAAGCATGAGCCCATGTGCTGTACCTACATTATTGACCTTAAAGAAGGATGGAACATGGAGGATGTGTACTGACAGTAGAGAAATTAATAAGATTACTATCAAGTATCAGTTTCCTATTCCTTGTATAGAGGATATGATGGATGAATTAGCAGGGGCCAAATACTTCAGCAAGATTGATCTACGAAGTGGATACCACCAGATTCAAATTTGTGAACGAGATGAGTGGAAGACAACTTTTAAGACTAGGGATGGCTTGTATGAATGGATGGTTATGCCATTTGGGCTTTCTAATGCACCAAGTACATTCATGAGATTAATGAATACTGTCTTACAACCCTACATTGGTAAGTTTGTTGTAGTTTATTTTGATGATATCCTAATTTATAGAAAACACAAAGGAGAACACCTACAACACTTGAGGATCATCTCGAGTGTAATGAGAAAAGAGAAGCTCTATGCAATTTTAAAGAAGTGCAGATTCATGCAAAATAGTTTGACTTTTTTGGGCTTCATCATTTTTGAAGATGGTGTTCAGATGGACCTAGAAAAGGTCAAGGCAATCCTAGAATGGCCTAGTCCATCCAACATAACAGGGGTAAGGAGTTTTGATGGATTGGAAACCTTCTATAGAAAGTTCATTTAGAATTTTAGCAGTATTGTAGCGCCCATAATAGATTGTATGAAAGGAAGGGAATTCACATGGACAATAGATGTTGAATAGAGTTTCTAATTCTTGAAGTAAAAGGTAACTAAAGCTCCTATATTAGCACTTCCAAATTTTGATAAAGTTTTTGAAGTAGAGTGTGATGCTTCCCGTGTTGGGATAAGTGTTGTTCTTAGCCAAACAAGTAAACCCATAGCCTTTTTCAGTAAAAAGTTGAATGATGCAAGGAAGAAATGTTCTACTTATGATTTAGAATTTTATGCTATTGTTCAAGCCTTAAGGCATTAGAGGCATTATCTAGTCCCACAAGAATTTGTACTATTTATAGATCATTTGGCCTTGAAATATGTGAACACACAAAAGAAATTGAATAGTAGGCATGCTAAATGGGTGTCTTTCTTGCAAGGGTATAATTTTGTTTTGAAACATAAGTCTGGAAAGTAAGATTAGGTTGGTGATGCCCTAAGTCAGTGTGTTACACTCATAACTACAATGGAAACATAGGTCATTGGTTTTGATGCTATTAAAGTTTTGTATGAGGCTGATGATGATTTTTGAGAAATTATAGAGAAGATTAAAGAACTAGGAACTAATCTTTTAGATCACATGAGAGGAGAATACTTTATGCAGGATGGTTACCTCTTTAGAGGAAAACAACTTTGTATACTAGCTAGTTCCATGAGGGAAAATATTATCTAAGAATTTCATAGTGGTGGTTTGGTTGGTCACTTTGGGAAGGACAAGACAATAGCCTTGGTTGAAGACAAATACTACTGGCCAAAATTGAAAAGGGACATTACTAAGTATGTGGCAAGGTGTAGAATCTATCAAGTGGCTAAGGGTCACTCCCAAAACATAGGATTGTATACACCTCTACCTGTACCCATCGAGCCATGGATAGATGTGAGTATGGATTTTGTATTGGGGCTTCCCCACACCCAACAAGGTACAAATTCTATTTTTGTAGTTGTTGATAGATTCTCTAACATGGCTCATTTTATTGCTTGCAAAAAAACTAATGATGCCACAAGGATAGCCAACTTGTTTTTCTCAGAAGTTGTTAGACTCCATGGCATTCCAAAGACTATCACTTCTAATAGGGATACTAAGTTTTTGATTCATTTATGGAGGAGCTTATGGAAGAAGATGGGAACACAGTTGTAGTTTAGTAGTGCCTATCATCCCCAAAATGATGGGAAAATTGAGGTAGTCAATCAGAGTTTGGGAAACCTATTACGATGTATTGTTGGTGAAAATCCCAAGCAGTGGGACTTGGCATTGCCTCAAGCAGAGTTTTCTTACAACAGTTCTATTAACAAATCAACTGGAAAATCTCCTTTTCAGATTGTATATGGTAAGAATCCTCAGGGTGTTTTGGACCTTATACAAATCCCTGTGCAAGATAGAATTAGCAATGATGGGGAAGCATTTGCTGAACACCTTCAATAACTTCAACAAGATGTGAGGAGTAAATTGCAGGATAGCAATGAGCGATATAAGGCTACTGCAGATGTTAGTAGAAGGAGATAGATATTTAATGTAGGTGATTTGGTGATGGTGTACTTGATGCGTGAGAGATTTCCCACTAGCACATATCATAAGATGAAATACAAAAAGATAGGTCCTTGCCAAATTTTGAAGAAGACCAATGATAATGCTTATGAGGTTTGTCTACCAGATGATCTGGATATTTCTCCTATCTTTAATGTTTCTAATTTATATGCATTTCATGAAGAACTATTTGAGCCAGACAATACAGATGAGGTGGATTGGCATCACCACCTTCCAAGTAAAAAGAAGGAAAAGATTTCCCACATTCTAGACAAGCAGTCTATAGTCACCCGGAATGGTCATTACAATAGGTACTTGATTCAGTGGGAGAGATTACCAGCAACAGATAACACCTGGATCTCAGAATGGGAAGTGATGAAATTGGACCCCACAAAATTGTAGCAGTTCATAGAAACCCACTTGCAGGAGCTACGTTCCTTTAAAGAAAGGAAGAATGATGCAGGAGCTTCCGTAGGTCATAAACTAATATAGAAACTTCTGGAGGTCATAACTTTTGACTCAGGTTTGGGTTTTTGCTGAAATTTTTCAGGTGCATGCCTCAGGAGGTGGCATTTGTTTTGCCAATGATCTCAGATTGATTAGGGTCCACTTTAGCACATTTTTAGGAGCTAAAAGTTTCATCTAGGGCTCTGAAATCAGCTTTTAGTGTTTTTTCTCTAGTTTTTAGAAAGTTTTGTTTTGTAATAAATCTGAATTTATGTTTCTAAATCTCAGATATTAGTTGGCAATTCTTTCTAACTTAGTCGAGGGCATGTTTAGGAAAAAAATCAGCTTTTTAGGTGTTGTTTTGAAAATTACCAAAAATGGCAAAAAACAACTATGGAAAAAAACTACCAAAAAGGGTAATTTTTGGATTCCTTGATTTTCTAGGTTTTTTGGTTACTTAAGAGTTTGTAGTGAATTATAGAGGCAGTTAGTGATGAATGGAAAAATATTGAAGGTTTCAAAATTGTGTTTATTTGTCTTGTGATTGAGTTATATTATTAATAGAGAGTGTTGTGCTACATCAATTTAACTTAACTTTGGCTTTATCTCGAGAATGAGCGACCAAGGAAAATCTCTCAATCACTGAATAATTGCCTCCAACAATTCATGACATCATCTAGGACATGTGGTGCTTAGGTGTGATCCCATGGTTAGTATCATTTGAGCACCTTTCCTTAAAGGCTTCATGCCTTTCATCTGATCTTTCTGCAAATGGAAGTCGGATCTAGCATTGCTTACAAACTAGGTTCGCCTAACATACTAATCCCACTTTCCTTGATACCTTTCATTTATGAAGCATTTGACAACCATTAGTTTTTGCACTTCTTACTGACTAGGTCCGAAAGACATAACACTTTTGTCGGATTTCTCTTTTCTTAAATCCGTCGGACTTAGAACTAACCATTATGAGATTTAGAGATAACCTTTTTTCATTTTTCCTTTTAAGCTTATCACCCAATCTTTGAATCATTTGAGCTTTAACCATTATCTTAATAGACTAAGAGATAACCACCATGCCAGATCACTGAATGCAAAGACTTAACTGCCACAAGTCATGAGACTTGGAGAAATCTTTGTCACCAAATCGCTAGATGAAAACAACTAACTGCTTGCCATTTGGAGAATAATAGATAACCACTAGATAGTTAAGCTACTAACCTTGTCGCCCAATCTCCAAAAAAATTAAGACTTAACAACTTCATTGTGAGATTAAGAGACTTAAAGGGAAAGATAAAAGCCACTTGCATAAAGATGAATTAAGTGCCCGGAAAAGGTAACTTCAAAACATAAGATCTAGGGCATGACTAAGAACACTCAAGAATAAAACCCTACCAAAGGAAAATAAGACCTAGGGTAAAGAAATGCAGACATTTTCTTGCCACAAGATTAATTCGAGACCCAGATCCATTAGAAAATTTTTGCAGATATATGAAGTAGAGGCACAACTCAAATGTCAACAAGAATTAGAAATGATACTTCTCAAAAAACCTAGAAAATATCCCAACAGTGGTTCTATCTGAGGATTCTTGAAAGCAAGTTCATAGAAAGAATTTATGAATCTTTGGGTGGCACACCACAAAACACTAACTTACTGCAGAAAATAAACACACGACAAAAAAAAACACACCTATACATATGTTACAAAACTACTGTGCAAGGAGAAATTTGAAACTTAATTGAAATTTTTTTTTAGAAATTGTCCATGCATTGGCAATTCCTATTCTTCATCATCCAAATTTTTCAAAAAATAAGAATCCTTTTTGTGAATCTGGTGAATGATATAAGGGCCCAACCATAATGATTCAAACTTTTTATGTTTTCCCTTATCTTTAGCCCTGGCATTCCATTGAAGACTAAGTCTCCAGGATGCAATTTCCTGATGCTAGCTCTTTTGTCAAAAAGATATTTCATTTTTTTCTATAATCTAACATTTTCCTTTTGACTCTCTCTCCTCATCTCATCCAATTCAACCAATTGGACTATCCTATCTTGCAAAGGTTCATAGACTTGCAAACCTTCATCTTGTATGAATTGATAGACATGCAATAAATTGTTAATAGGTAATCTATACTTCATACCATATACTAATTCAAATGGAGACTTTCATACGACCCTTTTTATTGTTATTTTGTCTGCCCACAATGCAAGTTTGAACTTTGCATGCCAGGTTCTCTTATTCTTTTCTAATATTTTCTTTAGAATCTGCAAAATGATCTTATTGCTTGATTCTGCTTTTCCATTGGCCTATGGGTGATATGGGGATGAATATGACAAAGTAATTCCCATTTCAAAACAAAAATCAACAAATTCCTCTGACCTAAAGCACATGGCATTGTCCATTACAGTTTGATAGGAACACCAAACCTAGTAATCACATTATTCATTAAGAACTCAATTATCACTATGCTTGTTATAGCTTTCTTAGTTTGGGTTGCCTCAATCCATTTTGTAATGTAATCTGTAGCAACTAGTATCCAACTATGTCCCCCACTAGATTTTTCTACAAATTCTCCAATGAAGTCAATACCCCACATGGAAAAAGGAGCTTATGCAACAAAAGGGTTTAACAATAATGCTCTTGATAATTTTAACTTATTTAAGAATCTTTGGCATGGATCACACTTTTTAACAAATGAATGAGTATCCTTAAATAAAATAGGCCAATAATAACCAGCCCTTAGAATCTCATGAGCTATTGTCCTGGCTGAATAATTCCCTCCACATAGTCTAGCGTGCATTTATTTTTATACTTTCTCTGATTGTCCTTTGTCCAAACACAAGAGCAATATTGCATCTTTGTCTTTTCAATACAAGTCACCCTGCAATAACACATACTTTTGAGCCTGTAATCTGAGGCTCCTCTTTTGATTGTCATTTAGGCCCTGTGGGAAACTAGCATTTTTGAGAAAATGCATAATATTTGTATACCATGACTGCATCTCAATGCTTGTAACCATTCTTTCTCCCAAGGTAATATTATTTACCAGGATGATATCCAAATTTTCTTCTATCTTCAATTTTTCTAGCCCCAAGGCTCTAACCAACTTGGTAATATGAAGTTCTAAATCAAACTCCTAGATCCTATTAATCCACTTGCATCTTTTTCCTATAACCTCACTTTGAACAAGAATGTCTTTTATTGTAGCATGAGGTGTTGGAATTAGGAGAGATAGGGTATTGAGAGGGGAGGGGTGAATCAGTGCCCACTAAAACTTTTACTTGTAAACCTTTCAGATCTATGATAGTAAACAATAATAACCTTGTAGAATAACTTGTATCTAATTGCATGTATCATTCATCCATTTAACTTGTGAAAGTAAACAACATGAAATCAACAATATATCAATCACATAACACAAGTATTTTGGTAATGTAGAAACCCTTGTTAGAAGGTAAAAACTATGGTGGGGATGACACCCACAAATTCTTCGCTACTACAGATAGAAAAGGTTTTCCTGTTAGGGCTACAAGTTTTGATCACTTCTGGTGATCTTACCCTATTAGGAGTAACATATTAGATCAGCTAGATCTACCTAGTTATAGGATTTTAACAACACTAATGAAGTGTGCACTCGGTTAAGAGATTTACATAAGACTGTCAAGTCTACTTTGTTAATAGATTTAGCCAAAAAATCTATTACAATTGTTAGAAAGCAATAGGCAATTATCTGCTAATTGATAACTAAATTATCTGATATAGATCAATAAGTACTGAATATATTTCACCTTTACTATGATGAATCTCTGCTCTAAACTGCTTGGTTAGCCTTCTTTGATTCTTCTTAATCTGATCTCCTCTGTATACTGTTCTGCTCTGTTAACTAATAATCTTGAAGTTAGGCAAGTGCTTCAAGTGCTCCTTAATTCATACATCAATTCACATCAACAATGATGAAAACATACAATTATATAGCGAATTGCATTATGCCGCTTTAACAAAATTAGGTTATAGATCTTGGACAAAACCCTAAGATCTACTGTGTACAAAAATAGTCTAGATCAAATCTTACATAAGATCTTTATTAAATTTAATGAATATCATGAGAATAAATATTCCTTGATCTTGGTAAAACATTTTTTGATCTGTTGTAACTATTTGCATAGAAGAATGTGCCATTCCTAATTACTATGCCATTTCCTATAATCCTCAGTAAACACTGTATAAACTACTTGGTGTATGCTGATGCTCAGTGTTTACTGTCCCTCGATGTTAGTGTCTGCTGATGTTCGGTAAACTATCTGATGCTCGGTATATAAGCTTAATCGACTGGTCTATTTTGCTTCTAGTTACCAAATAGCTCAATATAAGTAATTGACCGATATCTTTGATAGCCTTTGATACTAATGACAACTTTTAATGCTCAATAGAGATAAAAATCTCCCCCTTTGGCATTAGTATCAAAATTTGAATGTATATATATATAGACTTTATGTCTCAAAAACTTATGTTCTATCATATACATATAACATTATCAAAATTTTCTATATACTCCTCCTCGGTGCATGCTCCTGGTAAATGTAGTATACGTAGAATCTATATACATATTTGGCATATACATTGATTTCCCCCTTTTTGATATTAATGCCAAATACACAAATTAAAACTGTATACTCACATCTTGTCAAAAATGTGCTGATGGGTTTTCTTCACAGACTCCAAGAGGTTTTCCCATTTCTCTTTCAAGTTGGTGAGAGAAATGTGCTCAAGATCAACTTGTGCATGCATGTCAAAGATGTTATCCAACACAGAGATTTCTGGTGTTGCAACAAGTTGTTCCACTTTGATAATGTGTTTCTCAAAAATGTTTAGGTATGGAAGGAGTTCTGTCTATAACTCTATGACCTGATCTGTGATCTACTCTTCTTGTTTCTTGAGATCTGCTATCAACCACCTGAGTTCCTAAACTCTGTGAATATGCTTTGAAAAAGCTTGTGGCTTGGTTGTAGCTACAATTGCACTGGTCTTGATTTCATTTTCCATACCTTTGATCTTTTCACTGATATCAATAGTGAAGGTTTCCACAGTGCATAGCTTCAGTAAGAATTGACAAATTAACTGGGTTATAGATTTGATCTCAGTTATTACCTTAGATAATTTGACCTTGTTGATTGCCACTTCTTGGTTGATTCTTTCTGCAAGTTTATGTTGAATCCTTGAATCTTCCCTTTCTTTAATTCTCTTGTCGGTGTCCACATCTAGGGCATTGATTCCTTCAGTAAGAGTGGCAAGTTGGTCCATTATCAGTGTGTCTTCATCTATTTGTACTTTAGGTATGACCTATTGTAAGATATCTCTTACATTTTCCAATATTTCTTTGCTCTTACTCTCTTGCCTCAATTTTTCATGTGCCTCTTTCCTCATGCATAACTCCCCATATTTTTTGAGTTCTTCAGGGCTAAGGGTCCTCGGGTCACACTTGGGTATTACTATAACTTCATCTAGAGTGACCAGCCCTTTTCCTTTCTTTTTCTTCTTCTTCTCTAGTGCAAGGGGTGACTTCTTCACAATGGTGGCAAGAGCCTTGTCTTCTACCTTTGGAGTATCCTTCCTGGTTGACACACTCTCTTCCTTCCTCTTCTCCTTGGTAACCTATGTGTCTATTGAATTTGTGGGAGCCTCAGATGTGGTGTTAGGTGGGGTCACCTTAGTTGCCTTAGGCTCATCTTGTGCCTTTGTTTTTGTAGTAGTTTCCTTTGTTCCTTGATACTTGTTTGTCTCTGAAGGTGTTTCGGTGTCTTGTTCCCTATTGTATCTTTATGTTGCTCAGGGTTTGAGCCATCGGGTTGCTCCTGGGAAAGAATTTCTACTACTTCTACAAGTACAAGAAGCTCACCCGATAATGATGTAAATGCACATTCAGTGACTTGTGCTTCATCTTGAGTGTTTGTTGGTGCAATATTTAAATCCTCATCATCCTTGTCATCAGGATCACCATTTTTGATGTCCTCTATGAGTACATCATCATCAGTTTTCTTCTTCATTTGGATCTCTACTGGATCTAGTGCATCCTGTGAAACATTTATGTCTTCATTTTGTTCAATGATATCAATTACCTCAGTAACTCATATACCGGTGTCCTTTGACTTTTCTGCTGTAGTATCATCTATGTAGATACCTTTTCCTTTGGAAAATTATCTCTTTTTAGATAGATTTAAGAATGCATTTTGCTCAGCTTCATCTCTGGCTTTAAGAATTGATTTCCATAAGAAATTTCCAGTCTCATTTACATCCGCCGTGTTCTCATCCAATATAAACATAGCTCAGTTCTTTATAGTGAATCTTGTTTTCTAATTAGCCATGTGTTCATCAAGTTCTACTTGGCTTAGATGTGGGGCTTCCCGAACTAGAGATCTTTCTCTCATCTTCTTCTTGGTGTCTAGTGCATAAGCCCATTTCTAGTTTATTCTGTCATCCAACTCCTTTGGTAATGAAAGTGAAAACTCTAATGGAACTCTTTTAAACTTTATCATCATTTGGATGACTACCTCCTCAATCTTTGTTTGATTCTCATTTGACATTTTGTCAAATTTGCTAAGTTCCGGATCAACAAGGTCGCCGTTCTCAATTATATCTTCAATGATTTCATCTATTGACCTTACCTTGTTGCTAACCACTTTGAATTGATTGATGCCATCTTCATTTTCATTATCCTCAAGGTCTTCTTTACCTCTTATCAGTCTTCTCCTTTTCTTCAATGCCTCAACTACAATCTTGGCATTTCTCTTGGTATATGTCCTTGTCGGTGTAGCTGCCCTCGATTTTGTGATTTTTACTAATCCTTTCTTTAGTGGTGGTGAGGCTTTAGTTGATGATGTTGTCTATGTACCTATTTGTACTAGAAATTGCATCTTCTTTTGAATTTTGGTGGGAGGAACCGGTGTAGGGTCTTTCTCTTTTTCAAACTCTGTTTCCTCACTGTCATAAGGTTTGTCAACCAATAGTAACTAAACTTCAGTTGTTGCATTAACTGGTGACTCCTCAGATGAGTTAGAGACATCTCCAAATCTAGCAGTTAGATCTTTCTTCATCTTCTTTTCCTTCCTAGTCATTTTATTAATTGCCAAACCTGTCTTGATTCTAGACTTAGCTTCTTCATAGGTTCCAAACCTAGTGGCCTTGGGGTCTTTTGGTAATGCTAGTAGTGTTTTGATTGATTTCAAACTAAAATCATAGTTAATTTCATAGCCCATAGGTGCTAGCCATTTTATCCTAGGTTCAACTACTTTTATCATGGTATAATCAGTGTCTACTAGAAAACATACATCTGTATTAAATTTCTCAACTAATTCTCATGGAATTCTACTTCTTTGATTCATCTTGGCCTTAAATTCTTTAAAGTACTCATCAAAAACTTTATTAAAATCATCTCCTAACTTGTTCAACATCTTAGTAATTTGTGCAGTTATCGGTTTATCTGTTGTCCAATTTACTTTACTAATGCCAGGGAGATATTTTTGTAGATAGAAAAACAAACAAACAAGGAGTGAACCAAACTTACATGTGTTTGTCTTTTGAGACCTTATTGTCTTCATATTCTCCATCAATTGTATCGTCAGAACTTTTGCAAGATCAATCTGGTGACCTTTCTCCACAATTTTATAAGCCATGTCTACAACACTACAGGGTACGCTGTTTAATATACTTGACTCAAAATATCTTGTACCTGATCACATGTGATGCAAATTTTACTGCTGGGTCTTTAATTGTTGAAATTTTCAATGCTCAATCATCTCATGTAGCTCTAGTGTTCTCAACATCCACTTGCAAGGAGCTTCAGAAAGCCTTTGCCTTGTCAGTTGTAGGGTAGCCAGTGACCTTACTTAGCATTTTCTTTGTGACCTTTATTGGTTTATCTAACCAGAACTTCTCATCATGATACTGACTCAGTACAATCCTTATCCATTCTATTTTGAACTTATGTGGAAAGATTATGCCATACGATAATCTTGATTCCTTAATCCAGTTGTATTCTAGTTTCAGTTTTCCACTAGTGCCACACAATTGTTGATATGCAACCATAGTTTCAAAGGCTCCTACTTCTCCAATCTTGCAATGAATGAATGACCGTATGTCTTCTGTTAACAAAACCCTAGCTGGGATGCTTGAAAAAGTTCCCATTGAATCTATTTGTGATGCAATCTTGAGATGTGATTTGTACTTAGGTTCTTCAAAATTCTCTCTAACAATCAGATTTACTTCTTCCTCAACAATGTGTGATTTGCTTGTGGATGATGTAGATGCCATAAATTGATTTAGGGTTTCGGCAAGTAGAAGGTTAATAAAGTGTTCGATTGTAAATGTACTTACTTGGAGTCATCAAAGAGTGATGTTGGTTTGATCTATAGTAGCCTTGAATCCTTCTAAAATTCTTTTAGCTTGAACTCTTTTCTGTGAAATCTTCACTCTTCAAAATTGCAATGTAAAAATGAACTCTATTTTTTGTGTATTTATAGACTTTTTGATATTCCCACTCAAACTTTCATGCATTAAATGCTCAACCTACCTTTTGGTTCATAATAGCTATCAGCTCGATAAAGACTGTAGGATATCAACAGCTCGGTTGACACACAATTCCTTTGTCAGTTGATACGTGTGCTTGGTTAACCTTGAATAGTGATTACCGATGGGTAACCAACTCTTGGTCTAGTTTTTACGGACTATGTAACTTTGCTAGCTCTTAAAATATAAACCATAATGTATCCCTTTTCATGTAGATTTGGTATGTGCTCATCATATATAAGGAACTGTATGTAAAATATGATCATTTTGAAATGTCTTTCCCATACATACCTATTTCACCTTAGGTGGAGGAACCGATGTCACCCAATCCAGTGGACGAGGTTTCATCGACAACATTACTTGACTTAGCATTCTTATTAGATGCCTTTATCCACATAGTGTTCCTTATCTTTATAATATTTGCAATAGTGTTACCACTCTCAAGTACATGATTTTCCTCTAGTGCTCGATCTCTGCAGTCGTTGCTTAAATGAGCGACTTTATGGCAATGAAAATATGCCATTCCAGATCTTGTCTAGCTTCTTGATTGTCTAGCCCATATCTACCACATGCAATACAGTTAGCCCATGTGTTATAATCCCAAACATAAGAGTTACCTTATTTCTTTGGTTGATAAGGCTTACACTGTGTTTTCTATTTAGGAGTCCATACTTGTTTCATCTTAGCCTTACACTCTCATGCAATGTGTCCATGTTTATTACAAGTATAGCATAACTTCTCAATAGTAGTATTGTTAGTACTATTATTCAGCTTAGCTCTACATTCATAAGCTTGATGTCCATACTTTCCACAATAATAACAATATCCATTGAATATAGGAGTGACAGGAGGTTTACCTTGTGCTCTGCTTCTACAGACATTAGATGTGTGTCCCGGTTTGCCATAGTGATAACATGTCAGCACTTTAGGTCTTTGATTTTGATTGTTGTTGACCTATTCAGTTTGTTGTGATGATTCTCCTTTGCTGGTATAGCCTAGACCAACTTTACTCCCAAATTTTCTTTGATTAATTAGAAAGTCATCAATCTTCTTAGAACTGTCCTCAGCCAATTTCTTCATTTCATTGTGTTGTTGTTGAGTTTTCACCTCATTTCTTAGCTTCTCATTCTCCTCTCTGAGTCTTGCAACTTCTTCATTTTTTCTTGACAATTCTCCATTCACTCGGTTGACTTCTTGATTCACAACCATCATTTGATTGGATGTTTGAACGTGACAATTGGTGAGTCTTTGTATTTCAATTTCTTTAGCTTGAAGTTGTTCAGTTGTTTGTCTTCGGTCTTCAATAGCTAGATTTATTTCTTGTTCATCTTGTCTAGCATTGTTCATTATCTCTACCATTCTCACCATCTGAGATTCTTGACTGATTTGAAGTGCTTTCACTTGTTTAGATAGATGCTGATTCTTTTCAGACAAATCATAGACTATACTTTTAGATCCGTTAGGAATGCTTCCAGAACTAGATCCAATATGATCAAATATATCATCAATTGCTTCTTCATGATAACCAACTTCATTTTGCAGAATAGCTAGGTTCTTCCTTTCAACTAGCATTTTCTTTAGTTCATCCTTAGCTTTCTTATACTATTCCACAAACATCTACATCTAAATCTTCTAGTTCTCAATAGTCTTATCTAAGTTATACCTCTCCATGACTTAGATCTTTACCCTTCAATGGTTAAACTGTTCAATAAGAGAACTGTGCTCTGATACCAATTGTTGGAATTAGGAGAGATAGGGTATTGAGAGAGGAGGGGTGAATTAGTGGCCACTAAAACATTTACTTGTAAACCTTTTAGATCTATGATAGTTGTTGGTGTAATTAATTATTCCTAATTACACTTTACTTAATCTTACTTAGGATAATGCATTGCATCGTAGTTTGTGATTGAGACACCTAGGAGTGTGCACATCTATTAAGCACATGGTGTAGGAGAAATTCCACTTTTGGTGTGATAGTTGTCATCACATACCTCGTTGTGTGTGAGATCCACCTTTTGTGCTCTTATCACATTATCATCCTAATCCAATGCACATACTTTATTGCATATTGGAGGATGATCCACATTTGGTGGACATGTGATTACACCTAGCATAGGTGATAGCTTATCAACTCCTTATCATTCTCTCATATCGCCTTTCCTATATAAGGAGGCCTATTATGTAATCATTTCATTCATTGGTGAACATCATTAATTCATTGGATCTATTCAATCCATCCTTGCATTCATATTTTCTCTCTTGTTCTTTTCTTCAACCTCTTGATCTTGGTTCAATATTTGCTATTTGCAAATTATTACATGGTATCAGAGCCATTGGAGCATTTAGATCAGCTGATTTGAAGAGAGCTTGATGTAAGCTTTGAAGGTCCAAATCTCAGATCTGGCAACCAGCATGTGATAGAGGCATCTTGGAGTAGATCTGACCTCACCATTGCATCCGGGAGGCTGTTTCGGTTGGAATCGACTATAAACTCGCCTATATTTGGCGAAAGTCCAATCCGAGGCAAATTTTTTTTGCAAATCAAACCATAGGCCCGATCTGCCTCTGTGGTACAATTTTTCAAAAAAAAATAAATTTTTTTTTTATTGTGTGATATATTCAAAATTTTTTTATTTATTCTGTGCAAAATTTCCAAATTTTTTCGAGCAAAAATTTTGTTCAGGGTTGGTACAGCCCCATTTTTGTACAGAAAACATTCTTTGCTTATGGTAGGGTGACATCATCAACACAAAGTATATTCCCCAAAGTACGAAAGACCCTGGGCTCAACACACAAGCGGAGAACACCGAGTATAGCCTGCGGCCTTTCTTGTTTATTTGCATGTCGGCGGTCTGCATATAAAAAGGGTAAAAATAATCCCTTAGCAGGCAATGTGGGATTAAACCCACATCCCCTGCTCCCCCTAGCGGCCTTGTTCCCATCGCCGGTCACCCCCAGTAGCGGAGCTTCTGCCCGGTGGCACCTCCTCAGCGCTGCCACTCCAAACGCGGTCATTGCAACGCCGCTCCAAACGCGACCATCTGTAGACCGTTGCCCGATCTCCTCACCGCGGCACCTTCAATTCCGCCACCCTCCTTCATAGTTACATGTGGCTGTGCCCCCCGATCCATGCCAGGAACGTGGCCTTTGATAGACTTTTGCTCATCCAGTCAGTGGGAGCCATGTCTGCAGAGTGCCCAGCACATAGTGCCACGTCCGCAGCGCCCCTTATACAACTTTCAGGCTATTAGACTCTGACACGTGTCCCATCAGCAATGTCAGAAGTGCCTATACCTACCACATCATCACCTACCACATCACTGTACGGAGTTGTACGGATGACCAACTCAGTAGACACATCATTAAGGGTGCAAAAACTTGCTGATGTCACCTTTTCAATATGCTAAATTTGACGGCCGTCTAGTCATCATGGTAGAGAAAAATTGGGTCTTTTTGACAACCGTATGACCATCAAATTTAACCCCATGTTTTTCTGACATCATTAGGGTTTGAAATTTCTCAGCCTTCACCATTTGCATTTTGGATTTGACAGTCTAACTTTGAGAGGCCATAACTTGGTCATCCGGGCTCCAAATCGGGTGCAATTTTTTTTGAAATTGGGTAGAATTTTATGAATTTTCTAGTGGTGGTGTTGATTTTGCATTTTGGAGGCCTCATTTGTCAAAAATTGCAGATCTTGTTGACTGTTCCTGTCTATTCCTGATTTCTACAACTTACAGGGCTTCGTTTGGGCACATACGGTAACATTTTGAGGTGAAATGTTTTTTGAAAGTGCATAATTTTTCATCTACTTTCTAGATCTACAATTAGATTTGAGTGATTTTGGGTAGACATATCACTTTCAGCAATAGGTCATTTTGGGGCTATATTTGCACTTGGTTAATCCTTGGATTTCAATTTTCTGATTTGCATCAATCATTTGAAGGAGTTATCAGTAGTTATCAGTCATCATTTAGTGTTAATATGGATAGTTCAAAGGTTAAAATCCTCACTCCATATAACTACCATGAATGGAAAGTATCTTTAAGTGATCATTTATCGAGTCTTGGATTGCTTAGAATGACTCTTGGGCAAGATCAAGAACCTCAAACAGGTGCTGTAGAAAGGAGAAAATCATTTGATAGAAGAGATAAAGCACTTGGCTCTCTTAGATCATCCATCTCTCACAACTTGCACTATCATATTGAATCTTGCACACATCCTCATGATGCTTGGATCACATTGGAAGGACTCTTTGGTAAACCTGATAGAATGAGGAAATTCAAATTAGAGAATGATCTCATAAGTCTTAATCCTAGGGATTTTCATAATATTCAAGATTTTTTCTCTAAGTTCAATACTATTAGATTGGAGCTTTCTTCATGTGGCATTGTGAAAGGGGATGAACAATTGATCTTTTCTATTCTTTCCAAGCTTGGTCTTGATTATTCTATCTTTGTTTCTACATTCTATGCTACTATGGATGCTCTTGGTAGTGCATACAAATTGCCCTCTCTTGATGAATTTGTAGCGCAGCTCACAAGGGAACAAGCAAAGTTGGCACACATAGGTTAGTTGAAGCCTTCCACACATCAAGCATTGATTGCAAGTGAGTCTACTTCAAAGGCTTCTAATGGCAAAGGAAAGAAACAAAATAAGGATCCTAAGCCTCATGAAAAAGGTAACGAATCTTCTTCACCAAAAAGTATTGAATCCAAGTCCTCTTCAAGAGAGGAATCATCTAGAAGAAAGAGAGATAAATGTGCATATTGTCAAAAGTTAGGACATGATGAGCATAAGTGTTTTCAAAAGAAGATTGATGAGCTAATTCACATTATTCAGAAACACAACATTAAGTTGCCCTCATTAGTGTCTACTCCTTCTTCTACACATTTGACAGCTTCTACATCTACATCATCATCCAAAGATAAAGGTAAAGGACAAGCACTCTTGGCTTCCACACATCCTGAGCAAGGTAAATGGCTTCTTGATTCAGGTGCATCACATCATATGGCATCTTCTATGGATATGTTTTCTTCTATTGAGCCTTGTAATTCTCCTAATATTTTGATGGGTAACAACACATTCATGAGAGTTTGTGGGAAAGGTTCTATTCCTATGGGAGAGGGGACATTTAATGATGTTCTTTGTGTACCATCCTTGACCACTAATCTTCTTTCTATTTACCAAATTACACATGGGGCACAAGGTAAAATTGTTGAGTTTACTCCTGATTATGTCTACATTAGGGACATGGAGACTAGAGATGTCATAGCTATGGGAGTTGTTGATCATACATCCCGCTTGTATTCTTTTTCCACTTTTGTTGATAATGATGATGATATTCATGATGTACCCATCCCTTTGCCAAGGGATAATTATGAGGAGAATTTTGGACACTTGAATCATTTTGTTGTTGAGACAAGTGTTGATCTTCCTACTCCTCCACCTCCTGCTTCTTCAGACATGGGATCTACTATTCAGCAGGATATTCATAGTGTTTTAGATCTTCCAGAATGTGATGACTACTTAGATGCATCTTCAACATTTGTCGATTCTCATGATGCAGATTTGGAAGACATATAGGAGGGGGTTTCTCTTTCCTTTGATGATAGTTTCATCATACATGGTATCCAAGCCATCAGATCAACCGATTTGAAGAGATCTTGATGCAAGCTTTGAAGGTCCAAATCTTAGATCTAAGAACCAACGTGCGATAGAGGTGTCTTGGAGAAGATTTGACCTCACCATTGCATTCAGGAGGCTATTTCAGTTAAAATCAACTATAAACTCGCCCATATTCGTGAAAGTCAAATTTGAGGCAAATTTTTTTTGCAAATCGAGCCGTACGGCCCAATCTGCCCTCTCCGGTATGATTTTTGAAAAAAATATTTTTTTTTTTCCTGTCATTTTTGGTCTCTTCATCAACATGGGAGCTTCTACATTATGGGGGGGATATCATGTCTCCAACTATCCTTCCTATGGGGGGATGCTTCTTTGTATATACATGATGTATGTAGTTCTTGGGGGGTCTTGAGCACTCCATCCATGCATCTTGTTTTCTTCTCTCTTTTTGGGGGAGGGTTTTTCCCATGAGCTTTTCCCTCTTTCTCCACTTTATGAGAGTTATGCATTTCATGTATCTTGTACATGGGTACCTAACATGGCCTAGTAGCCGGGACCCATCTTGCATTGTGAGTTTAAGTGCATTCCCCTAAGTTGCACGTAAGGGGGGGTGTTGGTGTAATTAATTATTCCTAATTACACTTTACTTAATCTTACTTAGGATAATGCATTGCATAGTAGTTTGTGATTGAGACACCTAGGAGTGTGCTCATCTATTAAGCACATGGTGTAGGAGAAATTCCACTTTTGATGTGATAGTTGTTATCACATACCTTGTTGTGTGTGAGATCCACCTTTTGTGCTCTTATCACATTATCATCCTAATCCAATGCACACACTTTATTGCATATTGGAGGATGATCCACATTTGGTGGACATGTGATTACACCTAACATAGGTGATAGCTTATCAACTCCTTATCATTCTCTCATATCGCCTTTCCTATATAAGGAGGCCTATTATGTAATCATTTCATTCATTGGTGAACATCAATAAATTCATTGGATCTATTCAATCAATCCTTGCATTCATATTTTCTCTCTTGTGCTTTTCTTCAACCTCTTGATCTTGGTTCAATATTTGCTATTTGCAAATTCTTACAATAGTAAACAATAATAACCTTGTAGAATAACTTGTATCTAATTGCATGTATCATTCATCCATTTAACTTGTGAAAGTAAACAACATGAAATCAACAATATATCAATCACATAACACAAGTATTTTGGTAACGCAAAAACCCTTATTAGAAGGTAAAAATTGCAATGGGGATGACACCCACAAATTCTTCACTACTACAGATAGAAAAGGGTTGCCTGTTAGGGCTACAAGTTTTGATCACTTCTGGTAATCTTACCCTATTAGGAGTAACATATTAGATCAGTTAGATCTACCTAGTTATAAGATTTTAACAACACTAATGAAGTTTGCACTCGGTTAAGAGATTTACATAAGACTGTCAAGTCTACTCTGTTAAGAGATTTAGCCAAAAACTCTATTACAATTGTTAGAAAGCAATAGGCAATTATCTACTAATTGAAAACTAAATTTTCTGATATAGATCAATAAGTACTGAATATATTTCACCTTTACTATGATGAATCTCTACTCTAAACTGCTCAGTTAGCCTTATCTGATTTTGCTTAATCTGATGTCCTCTGTATATTGTTCTGCTCTGTCAACTGATAATCTTGAAGTTAGGCAAGTGCTTCAAGTGCTCCTTAATTCATACATTAGTTCACATCAACAATGATGCAAACATACAATTATATAGTGAACTACATTATGCCACTTTAACAAAATTAGGTTATAGATCTTGGAAAATACCCTAAGATCTACAGTGTACAAAAATAGTCTACATAAAATCTTACATAAGATCTTTATTACATTTAATGAATATCATGACAATAAATATTCCTCAATCTTAGTAAAACATTTTTTGATTTTTTGTAACCATTTGCATAGAAGAATGTGCCATTCCTAATTACTATGCCATTTCCTGTAATCCTCGATAAACATTGTATAAACTACTCGGTGTATATTGGTGCTCGGTGTTTACTGTCACTTAGTGTCGGTGTCTGTTGATGCTCGATAAACTATTTGATGCTTGGTATATAAGCTTAACCGACTGGTCTATTTTGCTTCTAGTTACAAACTAGCTCAATATAAGTAACTGACTGATATCTTTGATAGCCTTTGATACTAATAACAACTTTTAATGCTCAATAGAGATAACATTAGGAACATATGCATTAACCTTGACACAAATCAAATAAGACCTAAATGCTTTAACTTATTTTATTAATGCATAAGCCCACTGTAGTGATTTGATAAAGAATGTAATAGGGTGCTCAAATCCCTCCTCATCTTTCTACAACAAGACTGTTGCAATAGTATGAAAAGAAGCAAAAGAGAACAATGAAAAAGGTTTGGAATAATTAGGAGAGATTAAAATAGGGGCCTCTTGGATTGTTTGTTTAATTTTCTCAAAGGCCTTTTGAGCTTCCCAATTCCAATCAAATATTGCATCCTTTTTCAAAAGCTTGACTATGGGCTTGACCATCTCTACAAAACTAGCTATAAATCTTATGACAAAGTTAATTTGTCCAAGGAAAGACTGTACACCTTTAAGATTCTTAAGAGCAGGGACATTTTGAATTTCTTCAACTCTTTTAGGATCAATCCTTACTCCCTCCATAGACACTATATTCCCTAACAACTTTCCTTTAGTAACAACAAATTGACATTTCTTGGGATGCAATGATATGCCAAACTCTAGTGCTTTGACCAAGACCTTTTCCAAGTGACTGCAATGGTCACCAACCTTCTTTGAATAAGCAATTAAATCATCCTGATATACCACCATGAGAACATTAATAAGATCCTTGAAAGCCACATCCATTTCCCTTTGAAATGTGGCTTCAACATTTTTAAAACCAAATGACATACAGACATACACATAAGTTCCCCAAGGAGTAGTAAATGCTATTTTAAATTGTTTTGGCTCTTTAACCAGCACTTGCTTATACCTTGAGAAACCATCCATCATCGATAATAAATCACAACCAGTCACTCTATGGGGCATAGCTTCCATGTTGGGCAATCCATAATTATCCTTCAATGAGGCGACATTCAAGTTTCTGAAATCAACACATAACCTTATGTCCCCATTCTTCTTTTTGACTGGCACTAAGTTAGAAACCCAAGATGAATGCCTTATAGGCTCAATCATGCCCACATCCCTTAACTTTGTCAATTCTTGTTGCATTTTAGTAGCTAGCAAGGGATTGATAGGCCTTTGTTTCTACCTAAAAGATTTGGTATCTTCTTTCAAAGGGATTTCATGCTGAAATAAGTCTTTTATGTAAGCCTTGAGGTCATCATAAGACCAGGAAAACACATGTTTGTACTTCTTCAACAATCTTATCAAATTAATTCTCACATCGCTACTTAGCTTCTTTCCAATGTACACCATTTGTGGGGATGTCTTTGATCCTAAGTTTATTTCTTCCAAATCCTCAATCTTAGGATTGGATTTTTGTGACATGTAATTATCATTTATTCTAAACATGCCCTCTAGTTCAACTAACCCCTTAGGAATATGATTAGAAGCTAAGTGAATAATTTCATTACCAAGGATGCAATCCTTTCCATTGACAACCTCTATTGAGGCATCACAATCAATTTGATGGCCATCATATTGATCTAGGCCCTAAATAAATTTAAAGATATCATTGTCATCCTCAAAAAATTTCCAATTATAAATGTTATCAGGCATAGCAGGTCCGCTCTTTATTTCTAACATTGAGACACCAACAAGAGTGACATCATTATTTTTTAATGCAACATTTGCAAGGAAATCTGCCATAATATTATTTGACCTTTCTACCCACTGAATATTGAAAGCATCAAATAATTCTATTCTATCCCAGACAACATATCTATACAATTTTAGTCTATCATCCTTGGCAACATATTTATATATGATCTGAGCTATAATCAATTGAGAATCTCCATGGACTTTTAAACATTTTATACTACGCTTTATAGAAATATCTAATCGCAATATCAATGCCTCATACTCAACAATATTATTTGTGCATTAGAAAGTCAACAAAAAGGAATATTTAAATGTAATACTTGATGGGGATATGAATAGTACACTAGCTCCTGATCCTTTCTTAGAGAATCCTCCATCAAAGTACATCTGCCACAACCCATTTTGCTACAACATCAACTCATCAACTATTGGATTAGTATTCCTCAATTGTGGCTTCATTTCATCAACAATGAAATTCTCCATATCAATGTCAACACAACAATTCAAGTCTTTAGGTGCTACCATCTCAACCATGATAGAAGAGTGAGGCTCTTTGTACAACTTAACCTCAGTACCATTTATAGGTATAGTAGAATAGGACATGTCTAGTTTCAATTTTCCTCCCACTACTGCTACTCATTGTCTTGATAGTAGCATACCATAATGAGGCTTGGTATCAACTACAACTACATCCATCTTATATGTAGCCTCAGGAAATGCAACAATATTTACCTCTATTCCCACTAAGGTTCCCACCACAAGAACTGCTCTATTATCCATGGCATAACATCTCCCATTGGATGTATCAACTTGAAGTCCTAGTTCCTTCATAACATGATATGGCATCATTGTAGCTGTAACACCAAAGTCTATCATACAATTTTTTTAACAAGAAATTATTGACAATCAAAGTGACATAAAAAGGATCAATTGAGGATGGTTCTTGGGTTAAAATATTCCCAACATAGAAGTTAGAAATCTCCTTGATGGTCTCAAGGCCATCCAATGGATTTTATTTGTCATATACAATAGGAATATCTCCTTGTTCATTTATCAAGGCCAATGCAATTGCCTTATGCTTATCTTCAACATTTCCAACAAGGGGATAGAAACTTTCATTTGAGACAAAGCATGCCTCATGTCAAAGGTTGGGGGCTCAGTAAAGGATTAGAAAAATCTTTTCCGTTACCAACCTTTCTATTTCTCTTCTCTGGTAACCTCATCTTTCTTGTTAATATATTGAACAAGAATAGGTTCTTCTTTCTTGTTGTTACCACCCTTTTCTTTGATTACACTTGTTTTTTGGGAAACCTTGTTTTGAGAATCATCCTTTACAAAGACTGACATGGGTACTCCCTAATCATGGTCTACTCTTCTATTCCTCAAGTTATATGAGGATTTGGCTTGAGAAATGTTAGCCACAGTGAGAGTCCTAATTTCTTCTTCACTGGGATTTCTCTAGTAAGCTCTTCCTAACTCTGGTCTGATTAGATTTGTTTATTTGTAAGCATCATTTTTAGATTCATCCTGATCATAATGGGCAAAAAATTGTTGTTCATATTGTGGAATTTTTTTCCTTCTATAATCAATATCAACAAGTATTTCTTCATCTTCTGAAGATGAAACTTCTTCCACTTTCTTAGTGGTAAACATATTAACTGCAGGCTTTTCAAATCCTTCATTATCTCCTACATGTGGGTCTTCCACTTCTTCTCCCAAAGCTTGGACCACAACATAGTGATAAGGTGAGTGAGGAATATTACAAGCCACACTCCATGGAGTGTTCTCCACATTATTTTATGCATTCATTTTCAAAGGATTAGGGGCATCCCTTCCTTTTTGGGTCTCATGAGTATAAAAAATAGGCTTCCCATCCTTCCAATTTGTCTTGTAGGGCTGATAATGCAACCTAGGGAATATTTATTGTCTCCGATACAGTGGTCTATTGTCCAGAGAACCTCTCTCTCTCTCTTTTCAATTCTAGTTAAGATATCTTTAACAACATTTTCAAACTTATCAACTTTATCATCTTCTTTAGTTGGTCTACTAGCATGTGGCTTGGTTTCTCTCCACACTTTTCCTTCATCCCTTTTGTACATTTGACCAAATGCTTTCCTATTACTTTCAATATTAATTTCTAACTTGAAAGCATCTCTCAAAGTACATGGGCTTTTGTTTCTCAAGAGATGAGACATTTTTCTATCCAAAGCATTGAAATACGTGGTTAGGCAAACTTCATCATCTTGTCTTAAGACTTGGAACAATTTATACATTGCCTTTTGAAACCTACTATTAAATTTAGACATGCCCTCATTGGGATGTTTTTTGATATTATTGAATTCATTGAGCATATAACTAGAATTAACATGTTCAACATATTGATCCTTAAAATTTTTCACAAACTCATCCCATGAAGTAATACTATTCTTAGGAAAACCCCTATACTAATCTGTAGCATCTTCTATCAATGACTAGACAAATAATTTCATTACAACATCTTCAATTTCAATTTCATAGTCATTTATTTTATTTGTAAAAGACTTTAGATGCTCTTCACAAGTGACAACATTATTTCTTGTGAACTTAGGGATTTTGTCCCTTACCTCATTTGGGATAGCATTTGGTTGACTAGGGATACAATCAAAGAATAGTGGTTGGTATCTATCTAGATGAACATGCCTCCTTTGAAAATTTTGTGAAACTTGGGTTCCACCACCTCTAACACCTTGATTCAACACTCCTCCTATGGGACCACTAGCCAATGGAACTATAGAATTAACATTTTGGACTGGTCCTTGGACAACTTGTTTAGGTATTGGAGCTTGGAAATTTGGCTTGGCACCACTTGGTTGATTTTGTGGCATTGTTCTAGCAAAAACATGGAATGAACTACTGGCAGTAGTGTTCATGTTAGCATGTAGGAAAGCAATTTTCCTCTTCATCTCATCTGCATCAGCCTCCAATTCCATTTTTTTAAACTGAATTGCCAAATCTTCTTTGGCCTTTCTAGCCTTTTCCAATTCTATGTTAGCCTGGGAGATAACATCAAGAATAACCTTACCTTGTTTGGGTTCATTTCTACTTACCCCAACCATATTTTGTTTTCCTTTGTCAGATGCATCCCTGGTGTTATTTTTGAGATCTTTATTTCTCTTGATTTCTGATGGATGCAACTTTCTTAGAACAAGGCCTTCGCCCTTAAATTCATCCTTCTTAGAATTTGACTCATTATTATCAATTTGTTGACTTAAAGCACCAATATAACCAAAAAAATAATTATCTAGACCTTTGAATTCTTGATTTAGACTTTGGGCCTTAAGCTCATTGTTCTTTGTTTTTCTTATGAGTTCTTGTCTCTCCATAAGTAGGTCATAGATATCTTGCTCTCTCTTTTTCCTCTTATTACCAATTTATAATAATTGTTCATGCTCCTTTTTTCTCAGAGCAATGACCTCATCACATAATTTCTCATAATCATAAGAAGCGGTCTCAGTAGCAAAAGTTTCTCCTAGTTGGTTTAGACTTTCTCATGTAGGGAAAAACCCTAAATCTGTAAATTCATCATCTCGAGAAGGATTAGCTGCATAAGGGTCCTTTATTCTAATATGTTTAGGATTTTCAAAAGAAGAGACCTCGTTAGGAATAGGTGTTGAAACTCATCCTTTAGAGGGTGTTGGAGAATTCAGATTAAACAAGCCCCTTCTAAACCATGACTTCCTACTAAATGTAGGAAGTTCATCACCTATATTGCTTTTTGGGTGATCTCTTTAGTATGAACTAGTATATATTTGTTGACTCACGGTATTTTTTAACAAGACACTTAAAAAAATTTCTATATGCTAAACCAACAACTAGTAAGCATAGATTTCAAAGTCACCACCCACATAATACATGGGGATAAATTTTGTAAACTGCTCTTCGGATAAAACAATAGATGGTTAACAGAGAAATGTAACAAGCCTATTGCAAAATATTAAGTTCCCCAGTAGCATCGTCAATCTTGTTAGTGCTTAAAATGATTGCACATGGTAAATACACATTTAAGATTATGATACATACCTCTATGGACCCAAAAGATACACTTGACAATATCAAACACTAAGGTGCTAAGGATTTTTATCCTTCTTCACTTCGAGCTTTAAGCTCAGGTGGGTGTACCTGATAGATTTAGTTCTTTAAATAATCATAATAGTTATCTGTGTTCTTGACACATACATAAATATCTAATCCTTTCAACATAAATTCAAGATAAGTTTTTGTTGAATTGTGTTGATGGTGAGAAATGTAAATTGAGCAAAGACCAGTGCCAAATCCTAGGGCAAAGAGTCAAAGAACATACATCCATAGAAATCCCTTAATTCTAATATACCCAAAACCTAGATGAGATGCCTTATAAATCATCCTCTCATTCACACATACTGTCATCAAATTATTACATAAGTCATGAATTCTCAGAGTTCTCCCTTAAGATTTATCGTTCCCTTGAAAGAAACTTAAGCTTAACCCCACTATTTACCTTGTAAATGATGTATTAAAAATGTCTTACAAATTTAATACATGAAAAACTCAAGATTCATATTAGAAGAAAACAAATTGTGCAAAGGAGTTTCAATACATTTTCATTGATATTTTCTTGTATCAATACATTCAAAGACAAAAATTCTTCAAACAAAAATACCAAATACAAAACTCTCCTTACTAAATGAATTTCACCACACTTTTACAAAAGTAAAACTTGCAATATATACCACTAGCCATCTTGGAATCCTTAGGAAAAGGATGCAACAAGATTCAGATGGCTAGGATAGTGATAGGTACACAAGACAAAACATAAACTACATTATTGATAGGAAAGGGAAGAAAAGCCAAAAAATCTATTTCAAATCATTGTGAATCCTCACAGGTGGCACATTTGTCTACAGATATTTCAAGGTAACTCCTGAAAGTTGTTACATGAATAATGACTGCCTACCGATCGACTAACTTACATTATTCTCATTTTGATAATTACCCTCCCTGTACTCAAGGATTAGGTGCCTTGTCTGATTCAATATTCTTCCATTGCCTCTAAATCAATAACTACTAGCTCCATCTTCTTTTGGGATTTTTAATTGCTTCATCTTCCTATCCCACATGGATTCTATCATGGCCTTAAAATCATTAAAAAATCTGGTGCAATCATTTTCCACTTTGAAGCATGATAAAATTGATTTAGTTCATGGTTACTTCAATCCTGAAGAAAAACCTTTAGACAATTTAAATATTCTGGCTGCAATGGTTAATGCTGAAGTTTAAAACATGGCTGTCGATCCTTGGTTTTCCTGACACATCGTGCGATACACACAAATTGGAAGAATAGTCAACTTGGCATTGAAAATTTCTTTACACATCACCCTCTTTGATGACAAATAAAAAATGGGCACATCTGTAACACTTGGCATGGAGGACCTGCCAGTTTATTTACTCACCGGGCTAGACACATGGCGACAGGGTGTGATTTTGCCATCAGTAAACCTCCTACATCATTTCATTGAGGTTTTATGCTTGCCGCATGATTATTTTAAAATTGTCAGTTCTTTATCATATTAATCATGGCAAGTCTTTAACCACTCCTCTTTTGTAGATCATGCAACAATGAGATTCCTTGGGGTTGCTGAAAGTTTATCTTAACCATGGTTTTATTATGAGAATGAGTGATTAACACATATCTCATGATCATTGGATGATTGGTTTGACCTTGGTTTCATCATGAGATTCAGAGATAAAAGCCTTCTCATAATCATTGAACATTTAACTTAACTCAGGATTTATCTCGAGATTGAGTGACCAAGGAAAATCTCTCAATCACTAAATACTTGGTCCCACCGGTTCATGACATCATCCATGACACATGATGCTTAGGCATGATCCTATGGTTAGTATCATTCAAGAACCTCTCCTTCATGGCTTCATGCCTTTCATCTAATCTTTTTACAGATGGAAGTCAGATCTTGCATTGCTTACCAACTAGGTTCTCTTGACATATTGATCCGAATTGCCTTGATCTCTTTCATTTCTGAAGCATCCGATGACTATTGGGTTTCACACTTCTTACCGACTAGGTCTGAAAGACATAACACTTTTGTCAGATTTCTCTTTTCTTACATCTGTTGGACTTAGCACTAACCATTATGAGATTCAGAGATAACGTTTTTTCATTTTTCCTGTTAACCTTATCACCCAATCTCTGAATCATTTGAGCTTAAACCATTATCTTAAGAGACTAGGAGATAACTGCCATGCTAGATTGGTGAATGCAAAGACTTAATTGCCAAGAGTCATGAGACTTGGAGAAAGCTTTGTCGTCAAATCACCAGAAGAAAACAACTAACTACCCACCATTTGGAGAATAAGAGATAACCAGCAGATAGTTAAGCCACTAACCTTGTCCCCCAATCTCCAAACAACTTAAGACTTAACAAATTCATTCCAATATTAAGAGACTAAAAGGGAAAGATAAAATCCATGTGCATAAAGAGGACTTAAGTGCCCAGAAAAGGTAACTTCAAAACATAAGATCTAGGACATGACTAAGAACACTCTCAAGAATAAAACCCTACCAAAGGAAAACAAGACCTAGGGTAAAGAAATACAGACATTTTCTTGGTACATGACTAATTCAAGACCTAGACCCCTTAGAAAAATTTTGCAGACACATGAAGTAGAGGCACAACTCAAATATCAATAAGAACTAGAAATGATACTTCTCAGAAAACCTAGAAAATATCCCAACACACTATCCTTTAATTCTTCATCTATTTGCTTCATCTTATTTAGCACATGTTGGGTAAAGTGAGAAACATTGCATAATTGTTGGAATATCTTGATTATTACCTTGAAGGTTTTCTCCAACTCAATAGCAATCATAGAAAGTGCAACTTTTTATTCTGCAATATTTTGCATCAGTTTTTCCACTAACTTTTGTTCAGCCCTCTTCTCGGCTATCTTCAACATTCTCTATTTAGCATCAACATCAAATTCATTGACTTGAATTATGAGTGAGACTAAATGATCAATTATAGATGCATTCTCATTAATTTGAGTCTCTAGTGCAACCTGTAATAAGATGTCTTTCACATCTGATAGTACTTGTAGTTGTTTTCTCTCTTGTTTAAGTTTATCATGTGTTTCTTTTCTCTTAAGAAATTCACCATACTTCATCATTTCATCAGTATTCATTTTGGTTGGATCATAGATGGGGATCAATATCTCTTCATCTAGTGATACCTTCTCTTTTCTATTTTTCTTCTTCTTCTTCTTAGTATGAGAACTAAGTACACTTCCATTAGGTGAAATATCTGGAGGCAATGGGGCCTTAGTGTACTACTTAGTGGGGTCTTCAACCTTTTCTTTCTCACCTTCATTTTTAGTTTCTTTTTCTTTTCCTTTTTCCCGTGCATCTTTTTTCATGCTTTTAGCATAAGTATTCATTGTCTCTATAGTAGTAGGTTCTTTAGCTTGCTCGGTGGCTGTGGGTTCATCATCTTGATCTATTTCATTTTGCTTTTTGGTTTCCTTAGTCATTTCCTCAATATTTTTAGGAACAATAGTATCAATTGTAGCATTGGAGTCAAGTGGTACTTCAATAGATGTAGGAGTCAAATATTCATGCACTTGCTCCAAAATTATTGCATCCTTCGTTAGTTGTGCTATTACAGGCTCGATAACATATGTATCTTTAAGGGGTTCCTCGATAGTGTCCATGACATATTGATCCTTATTAATAGTTTCATCTAGATCCTTTTCTGTGATTTCTTCAATTATAACCTCTTCATCTTCACCTTTGACCATGTGAGGAATATCATCAATTACTTTGTGTATACTGTCCTTGGGGTCTACTTCTAGATTCTCTACTTGTGCATTGGTAGGCAGCTCGATATCTGAAATGTCCACTTTTTCAGGTTCATCCAATTGAAATATATTTCTCCATTCTTTGTTGGTTTCTTCTTCCACCTCTTGTGCTCTTCCCGTCAAGATGCTCAAAGATATCTTCTTAATCATGAATCTCTTCTTATTATTTATTAGGGATTCATCAATTTCTTGTACTGATAGTGTTGAAACTGATATGACCAGTGCTCTCTCCCTTATATTTCTTTCACTGTCTAGTGCATATCTCCATCTTGCACTTATTATGTCATATAGCTCTTTAGGCATCTTCCCTGCAAGTTCCATAGGTAAAATTTTGAATTTGTAAATTGCATCAATAGTTTCTTCTTCAATCTTCAACTTGTCCTCATCATTTAACTTGTGAAATTTTAATATGTGCGTAGAACCAAAATGTCCAGATGCTCTTAGAGCTTCAACATGGTCATCAATTATTTTTGGTATAAAATTCTTAAAATTATTAACAACTTTGATTGATCTTCATTATCTAATTCTGTCCTTTCACTATCATCATTCTTTTATTTCTTCATTATTTTGGGTACTGGATTTTGTGTGTAATTCCTCTTCTGATATGTCTTAGTTTTAGGTTGATTTTTCTCAATTATACCAATTTTACTTCTATCTCTTTTTGTAGGTGGTGTGGGGGTTGATGTAGCTTTAGTCCTTGATCTTGTAGCCTTCAGATTGACATTTTCTTCTGTTAGGACCTTTCTACCCCTTTTTGGTTTAGATTTTTCCACTTCCACTTCCTCAACTTCTTCTCCCTTGGTTTCTTCATCAACTAACTTATCCTTCTCTTCATTGAATTACTCTTCTAACGTGTTTAACATTTTTCTTGATATCTTTTGAAGTTTAGGACATAGGATTTGAAGTCTTATCCTCTTCTTAGCTTCTTTGAATGTTCCAAATCATTTTGTTGTCCTATCTAGTGGTTGTTTAAAAAAAGTTTCAATGGCTAGATTAGCTCAATCAATATCTATCTCATAACCCATCGATTTTAGCCTTGATGTCCTCGATTCTAAAACTTTGATTAGACATGTGTCGGTATTGGCTAGGAAACAAATTGTGTCTTTATAATTCTTAACTAGATGTGAGGGAATCCTAAACCTTTTATGCATTTTGGTCTTAAATTGTTCAAAGTATTCACTCATTACTTTATCAAAATTCACACCCAGACCATTTATATATCACTAATTTTATAGGTAATAGGCCTATCTATATTCCAATTTACATACCAATTGTAGGAAAGAAATTTTGCAAGTAGAAAAAGATACATACCAATAACGATCTATACTTCAGACTATTGGTCTTGGAAACTCAGATAGTATACATATTGTCTTCTAGTTTCTTCATGAGTATCTTAGCTAGGTCAATTTTGAAAACTTTCTTCATAATTTTATATGCCAAATCAATGGCTCCACACAGTACATTGTTTGGTCTGCTCGATTGATAGATTTTGTATGCAATGACACATGTAGAAAACCTTGTCTCAACATCATTTATTGTAGAAACTTGAAGACCTCAATCGTCCCATGTCACTTTGATATGTTCTTTTCTATTTTTGCCTTCGGTGCCACTCTTACAACTTTAGCTTTCTCAGTAATCAGATAACCAGTAACCATATGTATAAAATCCTTTGTAATTTTGATAGGACCATTGAGCCACATTGATTGTTCATGCACTTGGCTAAGAACAATCCTTATCCATTCATCCTTGAAAACCTTTAAGAAATGGAGGGCATGGGTCAAACCCTTCATTTCCAAATGCGTGTGTTCATCTTTCAATTGTCCATCCACACACAATGTATTATATGCATCTTAAATTTAATTCTCACATATTTCACCAATCTTGTAGTGAATGAATGACCTAATGAATCAAACCAATAGAACCCTTAGAGGCAAATATGAAACTGCCATGGTCTCATCAGTTTTCACAATAATTTTTGGATATAACTTGTAGTTGGGCTCTTTGTAGTTTGTACTCAAGTTATCAAATTAGGTTTAGTAACCTTGGGGGCATTGGATTATGCTAAAATTGATGCCATTTTGAGATTCTTGAATATGGATTCATTGAATAATAGTTTAAATGGTTTGGGATCCCTCAAATTCTTTCACTAGATTACTCGAATAGCTCACACTACTAAAAAATTCACTTGATTCAGCTGAAAGTTCAAATGCTCATTCAAATCGCTCAAGTCTCTCTTCAATGCTCTTCAAATGAAAAGTAACAAATGGAATGTCTAACCTTGTATTTATAGTGAAAAGCACATTTAGGGTTTGGTAATGTGCAATAAATTCTCTCTCACTGACCAGTAATCATACTGACCACCAATCTTCACTCGATTAGTCAATACTTGTCTATCGGTCATCCAACTTACTCAGTTATGCTTACCGACCAAACTAACTTTCAAAATTATAAGAGATATCCTATTTTATCTTGTCATATGCTGATTTGGATATTAATTCATGATTATGAGGAACTATTGTATGATAAAAAAAATTCAAATACAGTTCCCATACCTACTTATATGATTTTGTTTGTAGTTGTGGAGTCACCCAATCTAGAGGATGAGGTGTCATTGACTGATCTAGCTGATGTTCCAATATCTTCAGTCTTCCTTCTCCAAATTATGTTCATTTGATTATGAATCTCATCAATATTTATTGTACCTTTTCCTCTGGAGTCTTCATCATTGGGTGCATACTTTCGGTACCTACAGTCTTTTCTCAAGTGACCAACCTTGTCACAATGAGAACATGCCATGCTAGGAGTCTTGCAAGTACCAGTATTTCCTCCCATGTGCAATATTCTATAATTTTCTACAACGTGACCATATCTTCTATAAGATGTACAAGTAATCCTTGTGTTGTAATCCCAGTTGATAGTATTTACTTGTCTATTCGGTATCCAGTTATACTTTTTCTGTGATTCATAGTCTTGTGATTTATGTCCATACTTATTGCATGTATAGCAGTAACCATAAAATTTCTGTTGTCTTGAATTCATGTCAAATTCAGATTTTCACTCAAATGCTTTATGACCATACCTATTGTAGTTATAACACTATCCATCAAATTTAGGAGTATTAAATGATTTACTGACCTTTCTCTTGCATACATTTACTGTGTGGCCTAGTTTTCCATAGTGATAGCATGTTGGCTTCTTATGTTTTGGAGTTGTATACACATTTCTCTGTTCGGCTTTCTTAGATAATTCTCCTTTCTCTATTGTAGAGTTCTCAGTATAGTGTAATCCACTGATATCTCTCAGTCTAAACTTTGATATCTCAAATGTTCATCCAGTTTCCTTATACTTTCCTAATTACATTTCTTCAGTATTTTATTGGTTTCTTTTTTTTGTTTTTAGCCCATTCTCCAATTTTTTATTTTTTGATCTCTATCCATCAATCTCTTCAACTTTCCTTGTAATCTCTTGATTAACATTGATTAACTGATCGGTCATATTATAGTGATTTTGTGTCAACCTCTGTATTTCCATATCTTTATCATCCAATGTTGCACTTATTTTCCTTTTCTCATCTTCTATCACTCTCTTATCATCTTCAACATTTCTCTTTTGTTCTAGGACTTCACACATTCTTACTGATTGAGCTTCTTGTTCCCTCTTCAAAGATTTTACCTACTCGGTTAGGGTTTTGTTCTTTTTATTCATATTTGATATGGCAGCTTCATATTCATCAGAAAAAGTTCCCTCTAATTGTTCTTCAAGTTCTTAAACTTGATCTTGAGTATCTTTTAGTTGATGGTGTTGGGAATGGGAACATTGAGAGGGGGGGGGGGGGGAATCAATGTTCACTATATTTTATCTTTTCTCTTAATCTTTAAACTGAACTTAAATGCTTAAGTACTAAAATGAACATCTACATAAACATGGAACATGAAATTGACACATAACACCAATATGGTTACGGGGAAACCCAAATAGGTAAAAACCCTGGTGGGAATTGACACCCACTAATATTCTCTACTAGTGTTTTATGATCCTTGTTAGAAGATCCTTAACCCTGTTAGGAGTTTCTTTACAATGTAGTAAGTATAGTAGACCTTGTAAAGGGTTAGAACCTATTAGGAGTCTTTTATAATAAACCCTATTAGGGGTGTGGACACACTATCCTAGAGCTCACTTCTCAAGTGGTAAAGGCTACGACCTTCAGATCTTAGATACACACTATATCTGTTAAATGAACTATCATTGTGACACTGCTTGTTTGATCAGTTCCTTTGATGCACCGATGCTTTGAACTCTTGCAAAGCTCCAATACATCTTATAGAATCTTTTCATACTTCTGCTCTTCTTATCACAAATCTCTATCAACATCCATACTAATTACAATAGGTGCATCTTATATTTATATGTGCACACAAAACAAACAACTAGGTCGACCCTTTAACTGATTACATACAATGCTTCCAATTGAATTGGCTCAAGCGTGTTTACAAAAAAACATATTTACATGTTGGAAACCTAATTAAAATAGGTGCATAGCCTTTACAACATTAGAATATAACCGTAAATCAAAATGCTAACAGTCGGCTGCTTACTCTATTCTTCTCTGGCAGACATTGGCTGAGTAACTTCAACTGTCTGTAACTTTGGCATACTTTCATATCTGACCATGCGCTTGTAGACTTAGCATGAATATAGTCTAAATAAATTATCTTCTAGGGCACATACCATAACTCGATCATACACATGTGCACTGATGCTCTGAGCTTCAGGTACTCTGTACACTGTCCAGTCTTCAACAATTAGCTGATTTTTGATCTTCTCATTAAGTGCGCTGACTCCAAACTACTATATGACTTTGCTACCATAATGAAAACACTAAATCAAGTCATATACATTAGTATAGCCAACTTTCCAACAATCTCCCCCTTTGTCATTGATGGCAACAAAGGAATATGTCCAAGTTCCTAACTGCTCCTTAATACAAATTTTTTTTGTCTTATATCTCCCTACACATATATTTCTATCTTATATCTCCTTATATATATCTATAACCATATTCTATACATACTCCCCCTTTGACATTAATGAAAAAGGTGCTTCAAAATAGTATCTACAAATACTTATTGTGAGAGAACATCCGGATAAGCTATTTGCAGGTTTTGGATCTCCTTCCAAAATGTGATCAGAGAATTTACAATCTGTAGATGGGCACATAATGCATACTGTAGCTTCTCCATCTTCTCCAAATCTATGCTAGGACCTTGATCATATGTCACCATGGTGGCATCGATCTCCTTGATATTCTGATAGAGTATATCTAGTGAGGGCACAAGAGCATTCCTGAGCTGAGTTTGCCTAGCCCTTATCTTGGACATCTCCTTTTCTACCTTCTCAATCTTATCTATCTATCCTTGGTAGAAATTATTTCACATGTTAACATCAACTGATGGATCTTCCACTAATTTCCTTATGCTATCTATCATAGCTTCAACCTCTTGAATCTTCTTTTATAGATCACCAGTCAGCTTGTCTTGGTTCATACATACAACAATGATCTTTCTGCCCTTTGCTGCAAACTCCTTCAAGGATGCTTGACCAGTCTTTAGTGAGCTTAGGTCAAGTGCATAGTTGCTAACCAATTCACTAAGCCTCTTCTTCAAATATTTCTCTTCTACAACTAGGGATGCAGATTCTTCTAGGCTAGAGAAATTACTCTTGAACTGAGAAATGATTGCACTCACATCATCAATGGAGTGTACCCTGGACACTTTCTTGTCTACTAGTAACAAGCTATTCAGGATGTTCATTGATTCTACAAGGAGGGGATTCCTCATCACCTATTTCTCCTTGGCTTTCTCCATAGCTAAGATGCTAAACTTGATCAAGTCTTCTTCTCCCCATGAATCCAAACTGGTTGTGTCAGGTGTCAAAATTGACAACAATGTTGTCGAGGGAGTGATAGGAGTGTTGTCCATCACTTCTTATTTTACCTTGATTGTTTCAACTGATGGTTCATTTTATTTTCTCTCTACTTCTTGATTTTTTTTTTCTTCTCCTTTTTCTATTTCTTTTTCTTTTCCTTCTTCTTTCTTTTCTTCCATCCTTTCTTCTTCTTTCTTTTCTTCTTCTCTTTCATCTGTTATATCCTTAATCAATATTTCTTCTTGTTGATTGGGAGGAGTTTTACTACACAAGTTCTCAGCTTCTTGAGTGCTTACAAATGCCTCTTCAAACTTGTCCAGATCCATGTCTGTGGCTGCCATAGTAACTTTCACATTGTCAATAAAGATAGAATCATCCTTAGGTGTCTCTGTCATGGGCGCAATCTTCTCTGCCTCTGTGGATGTATTAACTACATGCATTGAATCTTGTGGACCTATAGATTGTACATTGATGGTCTTTGACTCTTTGTAAATCATAGTGGGTGCTTGTGTTGTAGGTTTAGTGGATGGATACATGTGCCTATTCATAAAGACCTTCTCATATGCCTTCTCTATTTCTTTAGCCACCACTTCATAGTTTTTGTCCATTATATGCAAGGTCCTTGACTTTGTTATGAGATGTGGTTTCACTAGATCTAGCAATAGATATTTCTCCTCTAGAGAACATATTGGAAGGGTATCATCAAGAATCTTTTCTCTTATCCTTAAATCCTCTTCAATGGCTTGTCTCTTTTGGAACTCTAGGATGTTCCACACATTATCAGAGATCATAGTATTAAGTTCTAAGACTATTTTCTTAAACTTCAACATGTGTTTGACAATCATTCCATGTATCTCTAATTTGTCAATCTCACTGTATTTCTCATAAAAATTTGCTACTTCATCAATTCTACCTTCATCAACAATTCTTGTACTTAGCACACCGAGACTAGGTTTGAAACTTACTTCAGGAGGTGCTTGAGTGTTCCTACTGTTCCTTGTTACTCTCGAGGATGGATGACCAATTCTAATTTCTTTCTTCCTCTTAGGCATTGCCTTATACTTAGGAGGAGCAGTAAGGTCAATGGTTTCCTTGGGTGCAGAAGGAGTAACATCAGTTTTATCCTTCTGAACATCAGACTTTTCTATCTTCACCCTCTTTAGCTTAGGATCTTCTGATTCAGTATTTTCTATTGCTGCCCTCTCAATTTCCAAAGAAATATTTTGTTCCCTTGCTTTGTCTAGGTCTGCTTGATACACTCCATGAATTCTCAAGATCTCTGAGGTAACCTTAGCAACCTTTCTTTTTGTTGCTGCGCTGTTTAACACTACATCAACTTTTAATGTTTTCTCCTCATAGGTTCCCCATCTTGGCTCATTAGGGTCTTTAAGTGCTGACAATAGAACTTGAGCATAAGCCTCTAGAATAGGCTCTTCCACTTCATATCCTATTGGATGAATCCAATTTGTTCTTGGTTCAACTACCTCCATGCATGTTGTGTCAGTCTCAACCATAAAACAAATATTATCCTTATACTTTTCAACTATCTTCTCTGGAATTTTGAACCTCATCTGCATCTTAGCCCTGAATGTTTTCAATTCTAGTGTCATGTAGTCCTTCAAAGTGATTTTAGTACATGCCTTGAGAGATATCTATGACATTGTGGGAATGGATTTGTCTAGATACAAATTAGATACTTTTCCAACAATGTTGAAGTACATGTATATGATCAAAGATCCAAATTTGAATATCTTGGTCTTGTCATGATTGATTGCCTTGATGTTATCTATCAATTGTGCACACAGGATCTCACACAAATTAAACTCTCCATTCTCATTTACAATTCTTAGAGCTGCAAGAATTGTGGCCACAGACAAACTATTTACCCTGCTGGTGTGTTGGAACATGTAACCTAATATCATGGACATCAATTTGATGTCATCTTGCTCAATAGGCTCTATGGTCATTCCGTGCCTATCACTTCTTGACTTGCAGGTTTTCTCAACAAGTTTCCTCACATCTTTTTCGGCTGGAAGAACGACGCCAGTCTTAGAGAGGCCTGTTATCTCATGGATTAGGTCACTAGTAATTCTGACTGGCACTTCACCTATCCAAAATAGGTCATCACAAATTTTTCTTAGAAGAATCTTGATCCATTTTGATTCATAGAACTCATATGCCATAGCATACTCCACTATAGGGTGATTATTCCACTGTGCATACTCATCCATGGAGGTTTTGTCTAGTTTTAACATTTTTTCTATGTGCACCCTTAATCTGTCCAATCCAACTGGCTCTTTCTTACAGTAGATGTATGCCCTAATGTCCTTGACATGCATAATGCCCATAGGCATGTGGGAGAATGCCCCTTCTAGGTCATCTAAGATGGATTTGAATGGGTGCCTCTTAAATACATATCTTTTCTTTTTTGCAACATCAAATACTATAGGAGTAGCCATCACTTACTTGTATAACGCTTTCTCAAAGGTTTCCAAGAGATTCTGAATCGGTGCGATGAACTAGGGTTTCTACAGTCAATCAAAAGCACAACAAGTCACTTGATGAATCAAACTACAATCTTTCTCAATCAACTACTAGGGCTCTTCTACTCTCCAATCATTCTCAATTCGACTGCAATAAGAGATCTTCTAAGTTTTGTGTACTTTAAAGTAGAAATTCTTCCATTAATGCTTGTTGTGTAAACTAGGTTATCACTTGAAAATTTCTAACTTTCATTCTACAAACAATCAGCTAGTGTGCTCTGGCACATTGGTTCTTCTAGTCTTCAAAAGCTTAAGTCCAAAGGTGCATACTCTGAAAGTGAGTATACTAGCTGCGCAGGGGTCTAGAGCTAAATTAGCTCCCCCTATGACCCTGAGGGCCATTCATCCAGATGTAGAGGGTGTGTCCACTATGGATGCATCCAATACATACTCATCAACCTTTTCCTTCTTTGTTTTTGACCAAATCAAGCTCGCATCCACTGAAGCTTTCACAAAATTGACTTCTCCTTTGGGATCCAATACTGGTTCTTCAGGCTTTCCTGACTTTGTGTCCTTGATCTAAAAAACTCTGAGATGTGTCCAGCCTTGTTACATGAGTGACACATGAATGGAGGCCTTATATTCCTTGGTGCATTGACATGAGTCACCATTTTACATTGTCTAGCTGAGTGACCATTATAGTTACATATCTGACATGTAACATTATGAGAACTTCTTACATTTGATTGCTTTTGATTTCTTTGATTATACTGGGTCATGTTCTTCTGACTTGTCTTGCAATTCATAGCTATATGACTAAATTTATTGCATGAATAACAATAACCATTAAAAGGTCTTACCTTTGTATAGTTCCTCGCTATGTGTCCATGCTTGTTACATCCATAACAAGTGTGGTTTACTTGCTTGCACTCATTCTTAGGTGGTTCAATATGATCCTTAGTCTAATTTCTAGTCTCTTTAGCATCTGAGGTACCTTCTAGTGCTTTCATTCTTGCTCGCATGTTATCAATCTGATTTTGTGCTTCATTGTATCCAATGCAGCTAGTAGCTCCTTTAGCTCTTCTTGCATATAATTGAGATTCTATCAAATTAGAACTGGTGTGTAATTTGTTGATGTGATTCGTTGCTTCTTTCAATTCAGATTTTAAGCTTCTTTGCTATTTCTTAGCACCAAGATTTCCATGTTTGCTTGCCTTAATTCCTCATTGAGTTGAAGGTTCTCTTTGACTTGTTCTTCATAGACTTCCTGATTGTTAATTAGCTTATCATCAAATTCTTCAAGCTATTCTTTTAAGGATGCATTTTATTCATTCAGCTTCTTGACCATTATCCCTAAATCACTGGTAGAGCATTCTTTCAAATCCTTTCTTAGCCTTTTGATAACTAATTGAGCATCACTAAGTTTTTCTTTTAGTTCTTTAATTTCTTTTTAAGATTTGTCTAGGTCTTCAAGAGAAGCTTCTAGATTTCTTTTCAGATATTTCATTTCTACTTTGTCCATGATCTCCTCAAGTGGTTAAACTTCTTTTCTGAGGACCAGAGCTTTGACACCAATTGTTAGAAATGGGAACACTAAGAGGGGGGGGGGGGGTGAATTAGTGTTCATTGTATTTTATATTTTCTCTTAATCTTTAAACTGAACTTAAACGCTTAAGTACTAAAATGAACATTCACATAAACATGGAACATGAAATCAACACATAACACCAATATGGTTACGTGGAAACTCAAATAGGTAAAAACCCCAGTGGGAATTGACACCCACTAATATTCTGTACTAGTGTTTTATGATCCTTGTTAGAAGATCCTTAACCTTGTTAGGAGTTGCTTTACAATGTAGTAAGTATAGTAGACCTTGTTAAGGGTCAAACCCTATTAGGAGTCTTTTACAATAAACCCTGCTAGGGGTGTGGATGCACTATCCTAGAGCTCACTGCTCAAGTGATGAGGGCTACGACCTTTAGATCTCAGATACACACTATATCTGTTGGATGAACTGTCACTGTGACACTGCTTGTCTGATCAGTTCCTTTGATGTGTTGATGCTTTGACCTCTTGCAAAGCTCTAATACATCTTATAGACTCTTTACATATTTTTCTGCTTATCAAAACTCTCTATCAACATTCATACTAATTACAATAGGCGCATCTTATATTTATATGCGCATACAAAACAAACAACTAGGTCGGCCCTTTAATTGATTACATACAACGCTTCCAATTGAATTGGCTCAAGCGTGTTTACAAACAAACATATTTACATTTCAGAAACCTAATTACAATAGGCACATAGCCTTGACAACACTAGAATATAACTGCAAATCAAAATGCTAACAGTCGGCTGCTTACTTTGTTCTTCTCTGACACACACTGGCTAAGTAACTTCAACTGTCTGTAACTTTGGCATACTTGAATATATGATCATGTGCTCATAGAATAAGCATGAATATAGTCTAAACAACTTATCTTCCAGGGCACATACCATAATTGGATCATATGTATGTGCGCTGATGCTTTGAGCTTTAGGTACTCTGTACACTGTCCAGTCTTCAACAATTAGCTGATTTCTGATCTTCTCATTAAGTGCGCTGACTCCAAACTAGTATATGACTTTGTTGCCATAATGACAACACTAAATCAAGTCATATACATTAGTATATCCAACTTTCCAATAGATGGGCTAATTTTTTTCTCTTGTTTAGTGAATGCTTCAACTTTCTTTTTAGTTCATGAATTTGATCATTTGCAAATTTCAGTTCCATGTTCATATTCTCAATCACCTTTTAATACCTATAGCTTTCAATCTTTAGATCTTTACTCTCAAGTGGTTAAATTTTTTAAATAAGATACTATGCTCTGATACCAATTATTGGAAAGTTAAGGTTCTAAGGGGGGGGGGGGGGGGGGGGGGGGGTTTGTGAATCAAAGCCTTATAAAACTTTATCCCTCAATAACTGTTTTACCTTTGAACTTTAGATTTGAATTTGCATGCATAAAACTTAAAAAATTATTATTGAATGAAAGTAAAGTAAAGTAAACTCTTTCAACCATAAATACATAACACTCATGAACATATTTGACCCATGATTTTGGTCACATAGAAACCCTTGGTTAGAGGGGAAAACTACAACGGGGATGACACCCGCAATCCTTCACTATTGTAACATAAAGGTTTCTCGGTTAGAGCATACAACAATATCACTTCTGGTGATTTACCCTATTAGGAGTAATAGAAAAATAAGACTTGCTAAAGTTTACCTAGTTAAAGGATTTTGCAACACTCATTAAGTGTGCACTCTATTAAGAGATTTACAATAAAAAGCTTGTTAAAGCCTACCCAACATGCAGGATTTGAAAATACAAAAATAATAATGTATTTCAGTAATAATTGATTTGTAATAATGCATCTACCTATATGCTAAGTCACATTCTTTGTGATCTCTACAGTATCATTACCTTTCTCTAGCTGATCTCACCAAAATCATCCACTTCCTTTGCTCGGTAGCCTTAACTGCTTTGTCTCTGCTCTGTGTTCTTTGCTTCAATTTCTTCTCTCTCTCTCTCTCTTGATATTTTTCTCAATCCATCCTTATGTAGTAATTATGTAGCTTCCTAATTACTTGACTTAATTAGGGTTTGGATTCTTCTAGAAAAGTTAGACAATTAGATCAATGATCCATATTCATTTCCACTTTCCAAGAAATTGTTACAAGTAGTAGTTGCAGTTGCACCAAAAGATCGACCTGTTAATGCCTGATACAACCACTAGACTTATAGAAGACACATGAGGCTGTTAAACCATGTCACGAATCCCAAGGGGAGTGCTGACCATTTTGCCAACAATCTCCCCCTCAGCGTTACCCAAGGGTTTTAAGGATTCAAATCTGTGACCAAGCTCTGATACCACTTGTTACAAGCAGTAGTTGTCGTTGCACCAAAAGATCGACCTGTTAATGCCCGATACAACCACTAGACTTATAGAAGACATAGGAGGCTGTTAAACCATGTCATGAATCCTAAGGGGAGCACTAACCATTTTGCCAACAGAAATATCTTCTTTATTTTCATTGGTTCAATCTATGCCTTGAGATCATTTACAATCATGTTTTATTTCCAATAAATCTTACCTAACGTTTAGGTCTCGATCTTTGTAAACCATTTCCTTGCTTGGTAGAATATGATCAAACTTTAATATTCATCATGTATCACTCGGTAGTCCTTCCCTAATCTTCTCAGTTGTCATCCTGCTCCTACTGGAAAATACTCTTCCTCGGTTAACATACTTACACGATACTCTTCCTTCTTGGTTAATTACATTTGTTCGATGTCCATTCTATTCGGTATACACTATGAGATATATGCTTTGCTTTGTGTTCGATAACTGTTCTGCCTTGTCTTTACCAACTGACTTGCTCTTCACCAATTGACTTGCTCACTCATACTGACCTGATATTTTCTTCACTAATGACAACACTAAATGAATTTAGGAGTAACATACCTATGGGTAATACTTTTCTATTGATAACCTCACCAAAATCAATAAATATTTATTATATGCTTGTGGAAAAAGACAAAGTGCTTGAACCTTCTAAAATTACTTTGTCTTCCAAACCTATAGTTTGGGCTCAATAGATTAATTTCAAAGAATCTCTACCTTTTGTCAATGTTATTGTAAAGTTAGCCATGCCATTACCAATTATTTGAGCATCAATAAACATGACATAATTTGGGGAAAAAGACTGGTTATGCCTATTGTTGCTGAGGAATGTTGCACTTCCTTTGAATTTGTATAGAAGGATGAAAAATCGGAGAAATCACCCTATAGAAGGTGTAACTATGTATATCTCTTTAACAATCTGTTGTGCCAGTAATCATCTCTTGTTCCAAAACCACAAAATATTGATTTGTTGGATCCTTGCTTTAGGAGCAAAAAAAATAATTTGATCAATTTGGTTGCAAACTACCCTAACTTTAGGTTGGTAGGCTGTAAAGATTTGTACTATTTTTCTTGTCCATTGTTGCTATCTTGAGTTCCATGTTGTCCTATTGTGCTTGATTCTTATCTTCTCTTAATTTTGTACAAGGATTAGACTCCTTTCAAAATTCCTAGCTACCTCAATAAAAACTATAAGTATGCTAATTTTATCATTTTAATAAAAATAAAATGTCTTGACAACATGTAACATGAAAATTTATGTCAATTAAAAAATTAACTAACAATAAATATTTTAGACATTTGTCATGCCTTGTCTTATAAATAAAAAATATAAAAGATCATAAATGTAATAATTATTATTGTTTACATGATTTCATTTAATCATATCTAATTATTATAAAGTTCAATGTTTAAAAATTAAATAATAGATAAATAATATGTTTTTAATAAGACCACGTCTTTTGAACTTTTTATTTAATATTAAATTAAAAAATATCTATACAGATTTAAAGTATTTATTAATGTTGAATAATAATATTGATAATTTTTGTTTCATATTTTATAGATAATAAGATCAAACTTATTAATATTGCAAAATGATATTGACCAATCTTTTAAGTCATTAATTGCAACAATGAATAAACAATAAAAAATTAACACCAAAAGTAAACATTGATGACTACAATAGCTATATGACAAGGATTATTAAATAAAGAAGCACCTATTGATTTCTTTATACCTCATCATTTGTTCTAATTATAATGTTTATTTTTTTTATTATGCAATAGAACGACCTATTTTTGTTTTAAATTTTATAGATAATAGAGATCAAATTTATTAATATTGAAAAAAATATTGACCAATCTTTTAAGTCATTAATTGCAACAATGAATAAAAAATAAAAAATAATAACAAAAGTGAACATTGATGACTATAATTGCCATCTGACAAGGACTATTAAAAGATAAAGAAACGCCAACTAAATTTCTTTATACTTCATCACCAATTCTAATTATTTTGTTTATTTATTTTTTATTATACAATGAAAGCATTAAATTGTCTTTAACATGACAAAGAAATAAACTTATACTTGAAGTCATCATCATATGCATTTTTTATTGGATTATAGCTAATCAGTGATTACAAATAACAGAAGGCAGAACATACAATCAATGATGAGCTTTATTGACACACAGGCATTTGTATATCAATGGAAAACAACAAAACAACATAAGTATTTCAAGGTCATCATAACAAAAGTAGGCCATGGAACATACACTCCAAGTCATGGAACAGAATTGTATAAAAAACTTTATACCAGTCCAAGTCTCCTCAGATGACTGGTTAATCATTCGACTACTTTGGGACCATTGAAGTCTTGTCGTTATACGAATATGATAGAGCTGTAATATACAATCAAATTTCCATAGATGGTGGTAGGGAACGAGATATTGATAGAAAATCCAAAGTGGCTGTCACAAACTTGGTTCACATTTAATGACTGAATGGCTATCAATGGTTTTCAACTTATATTTTAGGTTATTTTCTTAAAGCTATGATCCGGCCTTCCTAGACAGTCGTCATTTTGGTTGTGCTTATTTGGAAATACTACTGCTCTATTAATGTTCTGCAACTGTTTAGAAATGTCTTTTAGAAATACTACTGCTCTATTAATGTTCTGCAACTGTTTACGTATATATTTTGCTCGTTGCAGTTTTATCTAACTGCTAAGCTTTGACCATTATGCATTCTTCTCTTATGGATATTCTTCCTCTTGGGACGGCCATGACCTTGTTGTTCTCATTGTTCATAGTTCCTTTCTTTTTTAATTTTTATATTATCCATTCTCTCTGCTCACTTGGGGACATGCCTTCATTCGTTCCTTGCGACTTTACTTGTTATCATCATCGTCTTCGAAATATAAACTTAGAGTGTGTTTGGTTGCTGGAATTAAATAATGTTGGAATTGTCAAATTCCACTATTTGACAATTCTGGAAGTTTTAAATCGATAAAATGGTTTTTGGAATATGGCTGGAACCATTTGGTTCACCTGGAATTCATAATGAGAAGATGGAAAATGTTGTTTGCATATGAATTTCAAAATATTATAAATTTTGTTTTACCCCCAATTCCCATTTAAGTGGAATTGAAATTGATTTTCCAATTCCACCTATTTAGATGGAAGATTCAAATGCTGGTTTTGGGGGTAAATGTGAATTAACAAATCCCTGTTTCATGTTTTGAACACAAACATAAAAAATGTCAATTCTGGGATTCCCAATTCCAGTCTAATTCCAGCAAACAAACGGGCCCTTAGCACGTCTATTGTTTTCACATTGACCTCTTCTCTTTTTTTCCTTTTCTCTCATCAAAGTCTTTGGCATTTTTAAGGTGAGGCATGCCATTTGCTAGTACTTGATAAATTTCTTTCTAATGGTGAACACATTAGGGGTGGAAAACTCATATAGGGTGGAAACTACATATAACCACGTTGGTAATTGCCAAATGGTCAATAAATTGGGGTGGCAAATACATATAACCAAGGGATGGTGACTAAATAGCTAACACTTTATCATTTTACCTTTTCTTAAGCATTTTTAATAATCATCATCAACACATTATCATATTATATTGTCTTCTCTCATTCTAAGTGGCTACCTTACAACCATTGCCATCATAAGTATACATTATCTAGTTTCTAGTTCCTATTCTATCTTTTCTAAGTACCTTCTCTATAGGTGACTTTTGTCTTCCTTCCCATATTCTCCTCTTTCTCATTTCTAAGTTCTTATGTGGAACATATATTCATATCTATATTCTTAAATAGTTAGATTAAATGATTTCAACATTTCCCGTGTTCATGATATAGCAATATGTACTATATAGTCTAGTCTCAAATAGATTTATTTTTAAGTTGTGTGTCATTCTTTAGGAATTTTTTCATTTCCTATGTTGTTATTTTTCTTTTATTAGTTGCTTTTGTAGGATCCCACATATAATAATATAAAAAATGACATTTTCCAAAGATTGATACCTCTACTTTGGTAAATGCATCCTTGATATATCATAATTATTTATATGCTTTACAATGTATTAAGTGATGTTCTTTCACCTAAACTCAAAATGAGAAAAAAATAACTCCTATGATCTTATTTTTATCCTTTCTCCCTCTCCATCAATATCACCTTCCATGGAATATGAGGTAGATGTACTTGAGTTACCTTGGTAGGGATGCATTTGTCCTACCCTTGAGGTTTAATCTCAAACATATGACACCTAAGGTCAACTAAGATTATTTCTAGTTATTCTCATTTGAAAGATGAAATTTGATCCTTAATATTTGTTAAAGATTACTCTCTTGTCCCGGATTTAGAACAACCTATATACACTACATGCATATTTTAGTTGTAGAATTTAGGCAATTCTCGGTGTAATTTTAGAGCTTTTGACCATCATTGTTTTTTATTTTAATCATGTGGCATTAGAGCACACAATAGATTTCATGGGGTCTCATTACCATCTTTCCTCCTCTCATATACTCTCTCCTTTCTTTCCCCTAATTTCCTTACTAACGTACCTTATTTTCCCCCAACTCCCTATTTCCATACTATCTCTATTTTCATTTTAACTTCCATTTACTTTTACTACCAAGCCATAATTTTTCTTCTTATTTTTATTAAAAACACACTAGGGGTTGTGATTCCTTTTTAATATTCAAATTTATTTTAAATTTAAATTTTAGTATATTGTGCTAGTATGATTGTCATGCATGAGTTTATGCTTCAATTCCTTACAAGATGATTGATGAATATAATTGAAAGAAAGTAAATGTGTAGAATACACTTCCTACACTAAACTATGGGGGGAGGAATATTCACATAAATTTAATATTTATAATTACAAAGAGAGTGCATAAGAAAGTTACATACCATGAGATTAGGTGTACATGGAAAAATATTTCAAAAAGATAATGCCATACTCCAAAATAAAGATCAATATTATTATTCAATAATAATGGTTACAATACTATATCAAAGATACACTCTTATAGGATTATCACTAACATGTTGGTTACAACACTATATCAAAGATACACTCTTATAGGATTATCACTAACATGTAAATTTAGAGTAATTCTATAAACATAATGATTCCTAAAAATCAACAACACTTGACCCATACAATACTCCAACCTAGAGCATTGATAATCAGGTGCATATCAAATCATAAAAAAAGAGTTATTTTCCAAAATTGCAAGGAAAAATAAAGGCAAAAAAGTGGCACCTTATTTTTTCCAAATTCCAATTACCAAGTAGGCTATGGTCTCCTTTGATAAAATAGTATATGCTCTTACGATTGTTATAACTCAATTTGAGTGCTTCACTTTGGCATATTCAATCCATTGAAAGATGACTTATGATCTAGTACAAGTCGTGGAACATTATTACATCACTTACAGGGTAAAATCCAAGAAATATTAAAAATCTAAGTTTTGATATTTAATATTTAATCAATCCCTATTTTTGGAGGCCTTTTTAGAAAATTTGGGTTTTGAACTGTACAAGAAGTTATGCCATTTTTTTTTATTAATGTCTCTTAATATTTCTGCTTATAACTTTTGGAGTGATTTCCAATGCATCCAACAACTACAAATTTTGATAAGTTGGCTAGCATATATCGCCCCACCAAGTTGGGTGCCAAAAATAAATATTTTCCTAGTTTTAAAAATAATCAATAAATTAGAATTTTCATTGAGATGAAAGGTAACTCGAGACACCTTTCCCAAAAATAACCATCACTTGAAATGAAGCACCTTGTAGGATTTCATTTATGAAGTTTAATTGACAAGTTACTTGTGGAAGTTTTTATGCATCTTCTACCATCAAGATAATTATAAGAAGTGATCATGCCATCTAGAGTACAACCCTTAAAAGGTTTATGTTATTCTAAGAAACCTCACAAGTGTGTTTAGGTCAATAAATTAGCACCCCTACCCTCTTACCTTCATATTTTTATGCTATATTATCAGTTATGTAGCCTTCAAATTCACTAGGGAGTATTCTACCATGTTTAAATGCTTATTTTTAACTTCTCCCATATGCACACAATTTCTTTCATTAATTAACACTAAGTTTTCACATCTTCCTAAATTTTCCTATGTTTTTTACTTATGTAGGCACTTGGACTTAATAGATGTCATAATTTAGGAATTTTGATTGACACATATAAGAATTCAAGTATATTTTAAAAGATAGGACACAAAATTAGTTCCCTTACACTAGCATCGACACATTTTCCTTCCACACCCTTATCCTAGTAATGGTGCATTTATGTTATCTTATTTTGGCATAGTATATTATTGATAGGCATGCCTTAGTAAATTGTAGGAATTTATAAAAAAAAATTGCCTTGATTATTCCCAGGTTAATTTATATCCTCTATGTTTTAGTTTTCTATTTCTTGTCTTAGTTTAAAATTTTTTATTCTTGTTTTCAAATCTAGATTATTTCCATCATTTAGCTAATCCCAATGCTTCTATGATTATATCATATCACATATAGGTGCATTTATGTCTTTCATTTGATGTATCACATGATTACAGAAAGACAAAATTGTTTCTATATTTAAAAATAGATTAAGAGCCCCACGATGAATATATCAATCATGAAATCTAAAACAAAGAGTAGTGTGACGTTGCATAAAAAAGTATTTTTTTGTCAACATTCAAATGCAAGGAGAAAAATTAGCCTTGAAGTAAAAACTATTGTAATCTATAAATTAATAATGTCTCTATGCTAAGTAAAAATGGTTATCCACAATAAACACCTACAAGAAAAAAGAGAAAATCAAGAATAGGCAAGATTAACATAAGAGAAATACGATGATATGTATTATGATAAAAATAATGTTTTGGAGGATGAGGATGTTGAATACTTTTGGATGCTAAGATGGGGGAGGGGAGAGGGGGTGGGGGATGATGAATGATCATATATAAAAACTTAAGCACTCATTATCCATCCATTTCACTTAATATATGTGTAGAAGTAAATAAAAAAATAAAATATCCAACACACAAGGACACCAAGACTTATACATGGAAAATCAAGTGTGCAAAAAACCACAGCGAGAACTATCTCACTATATGAAAAACTAATTACAATAGTTTTATCCTTAAGGCCAAGGAAGTTCACTGCTTCTAATTTGACTTGTAGGCTAAGGAACACAACCTTATGGCAAGACACAAGGTACTTGCAAATTTAATATCACTTCTTTAGGGAATTATATAATATGATTTGATTACCAATAAATATATTTGTTGAATTATGGAAAAAAAATCCTTTTAAATGTTTTTGATTAAGGTAAAAATAGGTTTTACATGGACCCAAAACCAGAGTACAAAACAACTAAAAGATAGAGCATTAAAGTAAACAAAATGAAACACCTACTGGAAAACAACAACATGGACCACTAGCCAAGCAGTTCAAAAGTAGAAACTAAAGAAAAAACCAACTACAAAACAACTACCAACAAGAACTAGCTAATTATCTATTATCATCTCCTCAGCCTTCTTCTGGAGGTCTTCCATCTTTTGGATAGTTTTTTGTAGCTCCTTCAGCTCTTTAGGTTTTTTAGGGACCTTTCTCTTGGTGCGCCCTCTAGTTCTCATCCCCGGTCCAGTGTTGCCAGCATCCTCATCAATGGTGATAGTGGTTCTTTCCAACATGTTCTTTTCCAGGTAGTTATGCAACATATTCAGATTCATAATGGTCACCTTCAGACCCTCGTTGCTATGGTTCAGAACACCTTTTATCATACAATCATGGTTGCTAATTTTGGCTTCTAATTCTTTCATCTTGTCTTTAACCTTCTTACTCATTTCAGTAGTGCCATCCTCATTAGTATTTTTATTTTTACCTTTATCAAGAGCGTTACTTTCCATTTTTCCCAGCTTAGTAGTCATGTTTTTCATAGTTTTTTCCATTTCCTGGATGTGGATTTTCATTTCATGCATAATTTCCTTTTTCCAATCCCTATTCTTATCCTGATTCTCTACATTGTTCTTCTCCTCTTGCAAAGGAGCTTCCCTCAGGAGGATAACAGGTTCCTCTTTGTTGTTGTTGATCTCTAGCATGGTCATCTTGTCCCTACCTTCCTTCCCACTTTTCGAGATGTCCTCACCAGTATCACTTGAAGAAGGGATTTTACTAGCCTCCTTACCTTCATTCTCTTGACCATCCATAATTCCCTCAGAAAACCCTTCTTCATCTTTATCTTCCTCCTCTCTGTTTTTACCATCCCCCGTATCTAGTAAAACATTGGTCATTTTTTCTTCCACAGGGGCATTCTGAGAAGAAATATCAGCCTCCATGGGTAACTTCTGAGTACCTTCATCCTCTTTCTCAATGCCCTCATTATAATCAGGGGAATCTTTCATAACTTCATTAGAAGAGTAATCCTAGGTCCCTTCTTCTTCCTCTTCCACTTCCTCCTTTTCTTCTCCATCTTTATGGCTACTCCCCTCTTTATCATCATTCCCCTCATCTAGCCAATCTTTCATTTCCTCTTCCTGGTCTTTTTCGTCCTCTTCCTCTTTCTCATTGTTTATCTCTTCTTCATCGGAATCCTTTTCATTTTCTTCCTCATGGATACCCTTTCCTCTAGTTTGATGCTTATTCTCTAACTCCTTACCTCTGATATCTTTGACAAGAGGTTTTCCTTTATTATTCTTTCTCTTCTTACTAGTCTCAGGTTTTGTCTCCCCCTCAATCTTCACCATTTTTTTTTTCCCATGATCCTTTTATGGATAGGGTCCAGAATGTTGTCCCTGATGTTCTCAGAAATAAGAAGGATCAAGCCCTCATGCAGCACGGGGTTAGAAGGCTTTTTCCTGTGTCCTGTAATGCTACTATTCAGAGAACTCAAAAGATAGTAAGGGAAAGAAATTCTCATTTTATGCTTGAAGTGGTTAGCAAACACAAAATGGAAATTATAGATTTTGGAATACCGCCTGTCCAGAGTAAAATATTCTATCATGGCCTTCAAAATTTTAGCCTAGAATTCATCAATATTAGTAATATCCACATAGTCACCTTTCCCCTTAGTCATAAGGGCTTTCTCATCATCAGTTTTGGGAAAAATAGTAAAAGCTTCAGTTCCTAGCCTATGATTGCCTCTATGAAAATGGGTTCCTTCGACAGGTAAACTAGTAATATCAGCTAAGCTTGAAATAGGAAGAGTGAAGGACTTGCCCCAAAGATGCACCTTACCATTAGTCTAGCCTTCCGCAAACAAAGAAGTGATTTGTTTATCATGCCTGTGAAGCTTTTTCATAAACTAAGTAACCCCCCCTTTCTTCAGCTTCTTCCAAACTTTTCTATCCTATCTGCATTTGTCACAGTCAGAAGGTTCCTCCCTCTTCAAACCACCTCCCATATTTTTTTGGTTTTTCATGTGTTGGTTCTTCAAATCCTTTTAAATGTTGATTGTAGTTCACTACATTATACATCACAAAATGACTTCATCATTGATCATTTTCACTTGTGAACCTTTTCACTTAAACCATACACCATATGCACACCCCAATCCAACCCATTCAATCCATAAAATAATCCAGTCACATATATATCCTCCACAACATTCAATTACATCAAATAGGTTGGCCTGACTAGATGAAATATGTAGAATAAGAAATTGTTAGACCAAAAATCTATCTCTAATGCATTTTAGAAGGAAAAAAAGACTTGAATCACACCATGTTGACACACCATTTAGTTACTCCCAAATCACTGTCTTAAACACCACATGGTACCACATAGTTTAAAACTACTTAGGTCACTCCAAAAGATAGAACCAATAAACCAAGCCAATAGAGCAAACTTAAATCATCATGTAAACCACCACAACACTTGTGCTTCAAAACATATCATTGTTTGACACACACACAAAAAAAAAGAGATCCACAATAGAAAAATATCAAAGATGTCCAACAATAGTTACTTTGTCACTATATAGTTCGATAGAAAAAAATTCAACATGTCTCCTATGGAACTCCTATGGAGAGTAGTTATAACTTGAAAAATGAAGTATATCTTGCTTATACATCCACCAAAAAAATATTGCAATCGAGACCAAGATGTTATAATATATGCAAAAAAGTAGTAACCTAGTCTATCATATTGTTCACTAGAATAGTCATACTTAGCCAAAGTCTGATGCAAGCACCTAGACATCACTTCATCATTCTAGAGTAGACACCAATCATCTAGATACTACATTTCAAATCATTACCAATAATTTACCCACAAGTTTGATATCAATAAAAACACTATACAATATCTTAACATAGTACAAAAATCTAGAAATATACAAGTACACATTCACACACATACTTCTAGACCTCACCTCACATCATAGCAAGTTGACATGAATGACAACACTTATTGATATTTGGTTATCAATGAGTGTCCATATCTTTCACACCTACATTTTTCTATTTTATTTTTTCTTTTACTTTTCACTTTTTCATTATTTTATTATATTATTTTTTGTTTTATTTTACATGTTTGCTTCAATTGGTCCTATATCTTTTTTATATCCCTCTTGAACTCAGAGGGATTTTCTTTCTTTTTTACTTTGACTTACTTTACTTGCCCACATCTTCTTTATTTACCATACACCTATTATCCTTGTTTTCATTCATCTTCACCATATTGATTTTTTCCTATTTTAATTTGATTAGCACTTCTATAAATGTTAGGATTACTTAATCTTTCCCCTAACCATGATGATTTTTAATATATTTTGTACACTTGTGATTCCCATGTAGGCATCTCTCATGATACCTCATATAATCTTTCTTGCTGCCTTGCTTAAATAACATTTTATTTATGACCTTAACATCACACCAATATTAATATTATGTACATATACTTATTGACTTTATATTATGTGGCCATATTGTGTTTCATTGTGATATTATCCTACCATGCACGCACATTGCCTTAATATAATTCTAAAGATATTCTTTTATATTCATGAAATATTACCCTTTTGATTATCCATTGTGCAACCCTTTCCTTGTCATGACTTATCGTATCACATAAAGATGCACATAGATTCCTTCATGCTATAGTTCTTTACATTCTTGATTGTGAACTCCTAGAGCTAGATGCAACACAAGCATCACACCTTCCCCTATCCATTCATATGTATTTGCATGCCTTATCCTTAACTAAGTGCTACAAAAGGGAAACCATGTCTATCCAAACCACTTACCTTGCACCTCTAGGATAATTTTAACCCTATGATTTGATCATACTATGCTAAAACACATGCTATATCTCTAATCCTTATGATTTCATATACGTGTTATCTACTTCCTACAACATTTGTTCATGATACTCATTACTAAAATTATTTATATACTTACATGCATGGAATATATTTAATTTTCATGCATTATTATTTTCTCTTTCCTTCAATTTATTATATATGATTTAAAAAATCAAATTAGGGAATTATTTCTAAGATTCATTTGTTAAGATTAAAAATCCATATATTGATATAGACATTATTATGTCTAGATATAACTTGACCATGATGTGGCATTTTCTTGTTGTATTAACCTTGACAAATGTTGTTATAGGGTCCAAAATTTTGTAACCACTTTTTATATGGGAAAAAAATTGGTTTAACTTTATACTATTTTTTATTTTCTTGGAAGCTTGTGGCATGTTCATAAACTATACCCATTTCAACTATGAGGAAGAAGCCAATCATAACATATTACTTCTCCATTTTGTAAGTATCTATAGGATTTGGATACAAAGGATAAATAACACATTTATTTTTTTTTTAAAGATATTGAGTGGGTTCTATTACACTCAATTGACCCCAATATCCTTTTACAAATAGACATTTAATTTACATGCATATTTGTAAGCTCTCATTTACTTTACAAGATATTATCCTTTAAGATTAAAATACACATCAAAGTAAGGGTAAAATGTTAACTATAAAATTAGCATACCCTTGCTAAATCTCACCTATTTTTTGTTCTATTTTGAGAGAATATCATAATTTTACTACATGATGATACACAACACACTTTATGCTAAATTTGACTTCTTCCCTAATGCTTATCCATCCTCACACACAATGTTTTTCACTTGACCATATAAAAATCCTCTATACACCTAATTCTACATATCACCGTCACTAATTTCATATATTACTATTCAAAATATCGCCGAATCTTTATCTCAATGCTCCAAATTTTCTAATCAACGATCTTGATCTAGATGGTTTTGGAAACAAATCAATGATAAGTCCAAAATCATAATTTATACAAATAAAAATAGAAGATTTGAAAACCAAAACACAATCTACATATATACAAGTAGAAGACTTTATCAAATATACATACTACTTTGATACATAATTATAAACAAATAGGGTAAAATAGATGCTAAAAATATCATAGAATGAAATGAGGTTTGTTATAATTAGAAAGGGGTGAGCATATTAAAATATTTTTCCAATATATATTCAAATTTTCATCCTTTCGATATTGTGAAAACATGAATGAATATGTAAATTACGTTATAGCTACAAATAAGAATAATGACTCATCTTGAATTATTGGCCTTCATCTAGTTGCTAGTTTAAGAATCTTAATAGTTGGCACTTCATTTCATGGTTGAAAAAGTATAAGCATATAGATATTTTTATATGACCAAGTGATGTGAAGTCTTAAAAGTCACATACAAAAGTATGTAATTTAAAATAACGTGCAATTGTGTGATGTTACACAATCAAATTGGATGTGTTATGTGCAGTGCATATGACTTATAAGAATTTCAAATATTTTCAATGTTTATGGATTTTCTTTGTTTGTTCACGCTTTGTTGAGAGGATATAGTCCCTACTATGGTTTTCTTGAGCTATGAAAACTAAATATAAAGATGCTCAAGATTATACCACATTCCTTTGCTAAATACTATTCAACATTATCTAATTTGAATAGATAACGTGGAGCAGAGTGACTTCATATTGTGGTTGTCTAAATAATATTTTTAGTGCACGAGTGATAAGGATCCATCGTTAAGGGATCTTGAATTGACACTTAATCTCTAGAAGAGGGAAAAAAGTGGCTTAAGATT